>OZ010695.1:5370427-5868082 GCA_963932265.1 Thymelicus lineola | reverse complement strand
TGGACTTGGAGTTCAAATTTCAATAAATGAACTAACTAAAGAAAATCTAGTAGCTGCGTTCAAAATGGTTTTGGATCCGAAGTAAGTCGACATAATTATTGTAATTTTGGAAAGCACCAAAGTAAAGTTTTGTGAACTGACATGTTTCAAAAGTCAGCGGGAAGATCACACAGTGTGTCATTCAACTGTTTATTTAAATAAGAGAACAATGCTTTTAGCATTAAGTCCGCCTTTATCTTTTGTATTTTCTTTTTTATGTATGGGTCATAAAGTTTTAAATAAATGAATAAATGTTAGTTATTATAGCGACACGAATCATACGAAAACTTATAAGTACCTAGGTATCTACAATATGATTGAAATGGTATCAAATATTTAATCATTTCTTGATTTTGTGGTATTTATTACCAAAAAAGCCATAGTGGTTTGACTAACTAACATTAACTATTTATTTCATTCCAACGTTCGATTGCATAGTGGTAGGTATAACGTGCAAAATAAAACAAGTTTCATTTCTTTTACCGGTTTACCGTTATGCTCCGCCCTAGTCAAGTCATTGACCGGACACATTGATATACTTACCGTTACCTACCTACTTACTTTTAATTTTGGCTACTCATTATAACAAAATCATCGACGCAATTTTTATACAAAATATAAAATTTCATACCATGTGTTATCTCACGATACTACATTAAAATGGCTTATCTGTATTAAACCAATAAACGAGCTGATTTAACTTGTGGACAAGTGATGAAGAATAGTTTATTATGTAGCCCCCAAATCAACCCAAAATATTTTACCGCCGGAATTAAACTAGGTGGCTGAGAGCCATTTTTAAGCAGGATACCACATGAGTAGGGAAAGTTGGCTCGAACCTCGCAATGGATTAAATTAAATTAGCCTCCTACCACAATGGATAATAGTGCTGCATTATTTTACTCTACATTCAGCGCATAGCAATTTCATTTATTTATCAAAATTTATCGTTTCAGATTCAGAGATAACGTCCAGAAAATGTCCAAAGCCTGGCATGATCGCCCGTTGCCCGCTATGGATACAGCGATATACTGGACAGAGTTCGTCGCTAAATACCCAAACATTAAATACAGAACTCCTGCTGCTGACGTTCCCTTATACCAATATTTGAATCTCGATGTTGTATTAGTTATCAGTGTTATATTTATGTCTATATCATTTTTCATTGCGGCTATTTTGAAATTATGTTGCGGTGCAAAGAAAACGAAACAGGCACCTATCAAGAATAAAAAATCTAAGCAAAAGTAATCATCTGTGTTTTGATTACTTACCCAATAACATAATTAATACCAAAAACAATTGTACGGCGGCTGTAGTGCTCATAGCCCAGCAGCTTCTGTCGATCCTACCAAGAAGTTTATAAATACATAAATCTGGAGACCAAACTCCTAAGTGGTAAACTGGTAACTAAATACCTGAACGTATCACGTGACATTGGATGAATAACTGCGTGGTACGCCCTATCATTCGAACCTTACATGTTTTTAGGTCCTCAATACTAGTTTATGAACTAAATTCTATATTACATTACGGTAATCTAATCATAGCGCTATCAGTGGATAATTGAGTTATATCTACCTACTCGTAAGTAAGTAAGTACCTGTAGTACCTACTTATAATATCTATAGATGACTAGCTGTTACCCGCAACTTCGTACGCCGAAAATAAAGATCCCTTCATTATAAAACATGTTTTTCATAAATTGACAGCAAACTTGTCCATACTATGAAGAGAGGAGACCCGTGACTTGTAATAGTCCATTATGGGTTGAAGCTAAAACACCTACACTTAGTACATATATCGTATTATGTAAATGAGTAAAATATTAAACAAATATTTAGTGTTGATAATGAAATGATAACTACGATCTGATATTGTAGCGTGATTGGTAGTCAGCAAGATACTAAACTCTTCACCAAAATTACAGCAAAAGTGACATGTTCTTAGAACCCATTAATTACCCATCGGGAGAAGCATTCATAGCCCGGGCGCAGCGGTTTGTGTCGGTTCTAATAGTAATCGATGAAGTTAAACAATAGCGAGCGCGGTCGGTAGTTGGATAGGTGACCGCTAGTGGCAAAAAATTCTTGAGCTCTCCGAGCTTCGGAGGGCAGGTAAAGCTGTCGGTCCCGGTTGTTGTCGTAAAATAACAGTCGTTATGACATATTGAAGGTCCTCGCCCGGCGTAATGACTTCCAACACTTGGGTTGATTTCTAATCCCTCCATCAATCCACACTGGAGCAAAGTGGTGGAGTATGCTCTAGGCGTCCTCAAGAGTGAGTGCTCAGTAGTGAGCCATTAATGACCCACCCATAGGAAAGGTCCCAAAATAATTGAACTTTTTAGAATTTAGAGGTTTATCTAAGTCAGGGCCTGAGAGTTTTTGAATTTTAAATTTACATTGTAATTTTACAGAATACACAAAAAACATATCTTTCTTTTCTTTTTGGGCAGCAGCAAATCAGTGATTCCTTTAGCGTTGCTAATGTTCATTGGCGAAAGTGACCACTTCCCATGAGGTGACTCATCTGTTCGTTTTACAACTTCTTACTCCAAACTTACTCTAAACTTACAACCTCTAGTTTTAGCCCTCAGGGAATGTATTACCAAACAATCATGTTGCTAAAACTAACTATCAACAGTTTTAACTTAAAAAACAGGGCAAGTGCGTGTCAGGCCACGTGCAATATAGGGTTCCAAAGTAGTAAAATTGACTATTACTCATTAACTACTTATGCTAACATAGACTTGATAGTTTTCCTTATAAATTCATCGTATAACCTATTTTTGAGAATTTTTTCACTTGTCCAACTCCAACCGTTTAGCCGTTAGGGGGGACACTTGACTTGACTTGGGTACCCAAAATTAGCACTTTCAAGCCAAATATTTCGCAAACGGAACCCTACATCCAAAAATGGTCTCAAAAGACCCATAATATTTTTGAAAAAACTTTTCAACGATACCCCACACTATAGAGATAAATAAAAATTAATCCTCACGTTACCTGTAGCGGAGTTACCCCGAAAAAAATTTATTTTCAGTAGTTTATTCTACGATTTTGGAGTTTTAATAAATATGTATATCCATGCCAAATTATAGCTTTCTAGCACTAAGGGTCTCGGCGCTTTGTTTTGGACAGACGGACAGACTGATGGACGGATATGACGAAGCTATTAGGGTTCCGATTTTACTTCAGAACCCTAAAAATGACGAAGTTTCGAATAAACATTCCCTGAATTAACCCTTTAAAGATTGATTTTTCAAATTATGTTAAAGTTAATTTTTGTTTATAACAGTCGAACTGAGAACCTGCTACTTTTTTGAAGTTGGTTAAAAAACCGGCTAATAGCGTGTCAGGTCACTTGTAATATAGGGTTCCGAAGTTCTAAGTTTATAGAACTCAATACCTACGTATGCTAATACAGCCATGATAGTTTTCCTTTTGAATTCATGTTAATGCTATTGCCATGAATTTTTTTACGTGTCCAACACTTACGAATATTTTGCCAACAGAACCCTCAATCGAAAAATGGACTTAGCAGGCCCATATTATTTTTGAGAGACCTTTACCACTATGGGGTGCGTGACGGAAAAAAATTATCCCCATATTGCCTTTAGGAGAGGTATCCTAAAAACATATTTTAAAAAATATTATTCTACCAGTTTAAAGTTTCAATAAACATGTATATCCTTGCTAAATTACAGCTTTCTAGCACTAAGGGCCTCTGCGCTATGCTACGGACGGACGGATGGACGGAAGGACGGACGGGCATGATGAAACTATGAGAATTCTGTTTTGACTTCGGAACCCTAAAAAGAGTCATAAAAATCGCTTCATAAATAACGAATCTATACACTACATATAGCAAAATTTGACCTTATCCCTCAGGAACAGGTCTGTTTTCTGGGATATAAAGTATCCTATGTCCTTTCCTGAGCTCAATTCTATATCTGTACTGAATTTCATCAAAATCGGTTTAGTGGCTTGAAAGAGTTATCCCTCAGGAACAGGTCTATTTTCCGGGATAAAAAGTATCCTATGTCCTTTCCCGAGCTCAATTCTATATCTGTACTAAATTTCATCAAAATCGGTTTAGTGGCTAGAAAGAATTATCCCTCACGAACAGGTCTATTTTCCGGGTTAAAAAGTATCCTTTGTCCTTTCCCGATCTCAATTCTATATCTGTACTGAATTTCATCAAAATCTGTTTAGTGGCTTGAAAGAGTTATTCCTCAGGAACAGGTCTATCTTCCGGGATAAAAAGTATCCTATGTCCTTTCCCGAGCTCAATTCTATATCTGTACTGAATTTCATCAAAATCGGTTTAGTGGCTTGAAAGATTTATCCCTCAGGAACAGGTCTATTTTCCGGGATAAAAAGTATCCTATGTCCTTTCCCGAGCTCAATTCTATATCTGTACTAAATTTCATCAAAATCAGTTTAGTGGCTTGAAAGAGTTATCCCTCAGAAACAGATCTATTTTCCAGGATAAAAAGTATCCCATGTCCTTTCCCGAGCTCAATTCTATATCTTTACTAAATTTCATCAAAATCGGTTTGGTGGTTTGAAAGAGTTATCCCTCAGGAACAGGTCTATTTTCCGGTATAAAAAGTATCCTATGTCCTTTCCCGAGCTCAATTCTATATCTGTACTGAATTTCATCAAAATTGGTTAAGTGGCTTGAAAAAGTTATCCCTCGGGAACAGGTCTATTTTCCGGGATAAAAAGTATCCTATGTCCTTTCCCGAGCTCAATTTTATATCTGTACTAAATTTCATCAAAATCGGTTTAGTGACTTGAAAGAGTTATCCCTCAGGAACAGGTCCATTTTCCGGCATAAAAAGTATCCTTTGTCCATTCCCGAGCTCAATTCTATATCTGTACCAAATTTTATCAAAATCGGTTTAGTGGCTTGAAAGAGTTATCCCTCAGGAACAGGTCTATTTTCAGGGATAAAAAGTATCCTATGTCCATTCCCGAGCTCAATTCTATATCTGTACCAAATTTTATCAAAATCGGTTTAGTGGCTTGAAAGAGCTATCCCTCAGGAACAGGTCTATTTTCCGGGATAAAAAGTATCCTATGTCCTTGCGCAAGCTTAATTCTATATCTGTACCAAATTTCATCAAAATCGGTTCAGTGGTTTTAGCGTGGAAGAGTTATCCCTCAGGAACAGGTCTATTTTCCGGGATAAAAAGTATTCTATGTTCATTCCCGAGCTAAATTATATGTCTGTACCAAATTTCATCAAAATCGGTTCAGTGGTTTACGCGTTATTGAGTAGCAGACAGAGTTACTTTCGCATTTATAGGGGAGACCGGGGGCAAAAGTAACAGTTTTTAGTTCGTGGCTGATTGTGCCAAAACTGTTGATATCTAACAAAATCCTGTTATTCTCCAAGAAACTTAGTTTAAGTGTCTATCAACTTGTCTAGTCAACGTTAGAGTACTAATCGTAATTATGTTGCAATGCCACTTTTAAAAAGGAGTGTCGAATGTTACAATTGACCCATAGTGCGTGGTCGTTTGTAACATTGTTTTGATGGACAATAAAATGACAATGTTAATGAATATAGCCATATTTTAATTTTAAAAATAATCACAATCTTAAATACAATCAGTTTTTTAATTGGTAACTAAAATAAATGCTTTTACTTCTTCAAGCCACTTCGAAACAAAAAAGTATACTCTTCTCTTTAAAACAGATCAAAAGCTAATATATTACTGTCTAAAATTACAATTTTAGCAAGTTATAAGCACTGCGTCAGTAACTAACATTTAAATCGTACATTTCTTTGATGAATTCAACAATAATCAATAACAACAAATTTGTATGAAAAACGTGTGTGTTACTAACAACCCCCTGTTACATTTAACCCCTGTCATATTTCTGCCAACAAAAAGATTACAAGCACCACACGAACCACCAATATGAACAGCCTATCTCTGAATCCGGTTAAGGGGATCCACTTGAGTAGTCTGTGCTCCAGCCCAAAGACGGAATGGACAAAATTCCGTGTGCAAAGTAGCTTCGCACACAGAAATAGCTAGCAAGAAAATAGATAGCGGGCAATAGCTAGTGTAAAAATAAATGAAAAAAGGTAAATAAATGTAGATAATTAACATTTCCAAAATGCGCTTCCGGACGAAATGTTTTTGTCCTAGATTTGCGATTGATGAAAATCCAATAAAAATTATGCATTTTTGTATTTTTGACCAAAAACGCGTTGAAGAGGTGACGGAAAAATGATATTAGAAAAACATAAAAAGCATAAAAGTTTTAACTAGAGAGAAATGACGTAATGATTGCGTAGACATCACGTGAAGATCCATTAATATGTATTAATATATTATTTTATTCCGGTTAAGGTTAGGTGTCACTGGGTAGAGGTTTTCCCACGAGGAGGATAGCAACTAAGATATAATATAAACGAAACTTTTCGAAAACCGCATTTTCTAATTCACGCAAGCGATGTAACTAAGTAGTAAAAAATGTAATTCCTGGCTTTTGATTTTCCCGACTATTAACTTTGGTAGCAAATTATTGAAAAAAAAACTAAAAATTTCTTAATAGCTCAGAACATATAACTTAGGTAAAACAATTATTTTCACCTCGGGGTCATTTGTAGCAAGGGGTCAATAGTAACGTTACTATTGACACCGACAAAAATGGTACAATTGTTCCTGAAGACTGTTTTATTTAAAAACAAAAATAAATCAGAAACTCTGAACACTATTTTACTTTTGCGATAAGGTTTATATTGTGTGATATGTATAGATTCTAATATTTGTTGTTAATTTACTTATACTTTGTAAATTAAAGAGTAATAACTGATTTTTCGAAGTACGAAAAATTACTTCGGGGCTGTTCAAATGGCACTAGTCAATTACACACGTCCACGCTGCTCGGAGCACATTGCTCAGTGGTTACCCTACCCGAGCACGTTACGGCCTATGCCCCCGCGGCCGCACACTCTTCAGCGTTGCTTGCCAACCAAAATATCATCAACGTTACTATTGCCCCGTGATACTTTTGCCCCCGGTCTCCCCTAATATTAGTATAGATTTATGTTTTATTTTATCTATTGCGGGCACACCTGTTTCCTCGGAACATTAAATTATCTATACTGGGATACGGTGATCTATCCAAGAACCCTTAACCGGTCTATCCTCAGGGATTCTACAGTTTACAGCGGTACTTATCTGAAACTCCTGAAACCCCCTATTCAAGTTGCATTGAACGTAGACCATAAAAACTAACGGGACCCATAAAAAAGTAAATAGAGATAATCCGAAAAATTAAGGTCAAACGCAAAGTAAACAAATTAGAAACTGAAAAGAAAAATCTGACGTTATCGCTGATAACATGAGTATTATCATGATTCAAGCCAAATTTTTACTTCACATGACCCAGATAAATTTAATAATAACAGGAAGGCTTCCGTACAATAAGAATAAGGAAGGTTTGGGAACTTTTCAAGAGGCCGAATATTCTGTGAAGATATTCTTTCGTATAGGACTAGGTAAGTAAAGCATTATACTCCTCTCCCACTGACCTGTAAGAACTCCCTCAGTACAAATACAGGCCTAAAATAATCTAAATGTAATCATCTAGTTAATGATGTTTTTGTCTACTGCCAATCTATTTGACAGTTCCTGTGTCACCAGAGCACCAAAACTCCAGAATTCGGCTGCAGAAAAATGGGCCAACAAAACAGCAGCAAATCCTATGCACTCTGATGCCTAACATGACAAAATTGAAAATGCTTTCATTTCCATAACATCTAACCGCTCTTTCAAGGTAGGTACCTACAAAAATTCTTCTACTTGGATAATATCTCATCAACCATTACAAAATTGTTCACGCTATGTATGGAGGTAAAAATAGCTGACGTTAGATCTAAATCGATTTATTGATTGCCTTAAAATTGTTTCAGATTGCCTAAGTTGCAATAATGGCATGCTGCTGTAAGCCCGGTGGTCGATGTAAGTGAATTAAATTACGTAGTAGGTAGACCTAGTAGCAAGACTGTTTCTCTAAGAGGCAGATCTAATGTCCGTTGGGCAGATCACATAAAACACTAATTGGTAGGTACCAACACGGTGCCGACGCACGAAGCCAAGATCGTCGAAAGGAATATTTTTGGATTCGTACAAGTAGGTTAAATATATTTTCAAACGGCTGACGTACCTACCTATTTAGTTGAAATCTGTTAAAAAATAACAGAATCCCAAAAAATATCTGTATTTCTAACGACAATCTATGGACTAATCCGCGCGAGAAAATCTTGTTAAATAATAATATGATTGTTTTGTACACATTTATTATTCAATGTACCTATCTTCCATCTTTTTTAGCAAACAAGGCATCTACAAGCTGTTTGGGGCGCTGTGATCTGCCAAAACACAAATGCTTGGACAAAGAAGACGTGAAGCCCGGCCCTGTGCCGAAAAACATGGGATGGCTCTACACCGCTAAAGATGCCCCTGAACACCAAGTTAGTACCCAATATCGGCCACAGAGTACATTTGTATATATCGGCGTTAGGGTAGGATGCGGTTGAGCAAACGCCCAGGGCGCCAGGTTTGAAGGAGCGTCATAACGGAACCCTTATAGTTTCGTCATGTCTGTCCGTCCATCCGTCCGCAGCATACTCAGCATATGTCGGTCGAGACGCTTAGTGCTGGAAAGTTCTAACATTGGTATGGATTTACATATTTATTATTTTTGTATGGATTTCAATGGCAAATAGGGGCGCCATAGAAATCTTGCCGAGGGCACTGGTAGTGCTAAAACTGGCACTCTTAATACCTACTCAGTTAGAATTTAGACAATGATAACACATTGTGAATTTAGTACCTACTATTGTTTGTGTACTATTGTTATTTTTATCTAGCTGTTCTGTTGTAGTTACGGAAAAACCTTTTTTCCTGTTTCACTTGAAGGAATTGCATGACGCCAAGTAATTGACGAACCGTGTGGCGTAATGGTTAACATGCCAGACCTATCTACTAAGAGTCCTGGGTTCGATTCCCAGCGAGGCAAAAATTTGAATGATGAGTTTAAATTTCTGTTCTTGGTCTTTGTGTTGTCCATGGCACCCAAGGCAACACAAAGAATTCTAGTGTGTGGCTACGCGTTATTATTATTTCGACAAATATTATACTCAGGTACTTACACTTCGAGAAATATCTTGCTTGCTAGACTCAAACCTAGAATAATAGGAAGAATGGTTTTTCCAAGCATTTATAGCCGCCATTAAGCTATTTTTTGCTTCAGATTATGCACATAAATTATGTTTGTGAATATGTGCATCTGTTACTGTAGGTATAAGTAATAGGTACCAAAGCGTATTGCTTGTTTGAGCAGACAATACAATTTACTGAAAGCCAAAAATAGGAAATTTTAAGGAGTATAATTTTTGTAAGTAGGTACCTAGATTTTTTATGACATGGACACAAATATTAATACGCCTAGCAACAAAAAAATGCACTATACCTACTTAATCGTTGCGAGGAAAAATTACGGGGTAATTTCGATAGAACTAGTAAGACCACGTTTTTGCCGTATCTAATCGAAATACGTAACAACCATTCGCATTAGTTTCACTCGAAAAAAATTTAAGTGTATTGTCTCACGTAGGACGAGCATAAAGATCTCTAACACAGTGGCTTCAACCCATTAATGGCCCACTACTGGGCACGGTCTCTCCTCTTGAGGAGGCCTAGAGCATACTCCACCACACTGCTCCAGTGCGGATTGGTGGAAGGGTTAGTGGCCAACCCGAATGTCAAAAGTTTTCAAACCTCCCGAGGGCCTCCGATATGGCTTAACGACTGTTATATTATGATAACAACCGAGATCGACGGCTTTACGTGCCCTCCGAAGCACGGAAACTACCATCCAACTACCGACCGCGCCCGCTGTTGCTTAACTTTGTCGATCACTTAAGATCGACGCAAGCCACAAGGCTATGAGCTCTAGCACAGTAATATATTTTTTTCTTTTTATTACAGTTACGCTGTGGTTGGCGACCCGGTCACATCTCCTGCCAAGTTCTAAGAAAAATTGAACAACACAACTGTATGAAGGCTGGAGAATGTGCACCTTGCCCTTCGAGCTGTTCACGACCCCCTTGTTCCAAACCATGCTGCATGCCTCCTAAATGTGTCGCCGTTTGCCCGTCTGCTACATCCTGTTGCAAGCCCGCGCCACCGTGTGGTCAGCCACTAATCAGAATAATCAGACACGGGGGCCAGTACACAATCAGTACGAAACCCTCGAATGTCAGCAATGCCCCCTCTGGCCCATATCCCCTAAAATACGTCCTGAATACAGACACCGATGATGCCCCCTCATCCAATGTCAAATACAGCGTGGAAGCGAAATTCAATGATTATCACTTTGACTACACCAGCTCGCAATCGTCTTTCGTGTTAGACTTCTCACCACCCGAACAAAGATGCTACAAACCTTGCCCCAAGAAAAGTGTTGTTTGCATGGTATGCTCAGTGGAAAACAATTGGCCTGGGAAAAAGAAGAAAACAATTGAGAAAAAAATTGTAAAGCTTAGTAAAAGTAGGAAGAGACCAAGGAAACCGTGCCCTCTAGATTGCATAGAACCCTGCTGCAAACCATGCTCCATAGAAAGTACTCTAAGTTGCACAGTCTGCTCAATGGAGAGTATCTGTCCTGCTAAAAATAAAAAGAAGAAACACTGTAAATGCAAAAAACCAAACTAAGTATTTCTCAATAAATTTATAATTTACTGCCAGTTAGTCTTTTTCCTTAATGATTCCTAAATGATTATACAGAGTGTGGGTGGCCGGATGGCCGTTAAATAGATCAAATTGATTAAGCAGAATATTAGCTATCAAAATTAAAAATAAATATTTGAAATAGGAAACCATGGAGAAGTTTTGTAAACAGCATTGTTGAAAAGAACTTAAGATACAATATTTCATATGCCCTATGTGTCCTCCTCCCAAAGGTTGTCTGGAAGAGATCGCTCTAAAGATATAATAAAGAGACCGCCTTTTGTACCCCATTTTTTACATATTTTAATGTATTGATTACCTATTTGGTGTGTACAATAACGAGTAATCTATCTATCTATGGTGGCACCTCTATCCCATGCTGTCACATGCAACACCACCTCGCCTGGACATGAGATCTTTGCTAAAGGTGTTTTTAATAACTTGCGGATTTCATCATGCACGCGGGATTGCCCCACACACATTACACTAAATACTTGTACGCACACACGCATACAATAAATACTTGTATGAAAAGGATACTTGCGGGTGCCACGTGCAATCCGCACAATATTAAAAACAGCCTAAAGCTTTACCCCATTAACAGCTCACTACTGAGCTCTCTCTCTCTCCTTTTAAAGAGACCTAAAACATACTCGACCATGCTACTTCAGTGCAGACTAATGTTGTGAAATTAATTGGATATATAATTTTACAATAAAAACAAAAATTCCAACAAGAATTTTAATATGTCAACAGAAACACAAAATATCCTAATTTTAAAAATAAATGCTACTTATACATTTCGTGATATTTAACTAGGATTGCCGGACTTCTGGGCTAATGCTAACATATTCTCGTTTGCTATCATTTGGAACTCGTGGAATCTTTGTGAAACTCGCTGGTTTGCTCGAAGATACTTCTCCATGCAATTTATAGTGCATTTATCCTGTAAGCAGAGACTTTTATTGTTATTAAAATTAAACTGATTCATTTAATATGTATTGTCCATGCCTTCCAAAGTCATAGTAATGTCAAAGCAACAGTAAATCTACCTAATAGGCTGCCATACCTTTTCTACGAAAGCATAACAGGCAAACCTGCCATAAATAACTAGTGATCAGTTCCCTTAATGAGCATCAGTAACTCCAAAGGTATCACCGCCTCCTTGCAGGTGAATAAAGACCACCTTATATCAAAAATTCTTACCTCAGCAGTCCTGAGAGTCCGGGAAGTAAAATCATGAACACAATCGTTGAAACATAACTCTGACAGTTTGTTATATTGCACAAGAAAGTCTTTGAACTGAAATGAAAAATAATTATGTCATACTGCAGGTGTAAATAGAACTTTAATGAAAATTACTCGTAGAAGTTTTGTAAAACGAGCCATACTGTTTTGATTTGGTCAGCTTCACTCATTTCAGGGGTCGCCATGTTTTAGCTCAGTTTTTTCGTTTCTTTTCGATGAAAATATCTATCAGAATCTTTATCAATAAGGTGAGCTATTCAATTATTCAAAATAATTTCTAATTTTACAAAATCTTCAATTCGAATTGAAGCAGCAGAGCAGATAGGTTAGGTATACCCTGTCCACAAATCTTAGAGACTAAATTGACGTTTCATGGGTGACCAGTTTCGGGCGCAAATTAAATAGTGATGACCATAAACCGAAAAATAAATCGGAAAAATATTCGCCGCTTTTACGGTATGTCGAATATTTGTATTAAAGAGTCCCTAAAACTGGTATAAAAATAAGTTTAATCAACCATATCAAATATAATGATATCTATAATATATTTACCCTAATTAACTGAACTTAAAAGTTATTTACTTACAAGAACGAATATTTGGTTATGGCTACATTCGGTATACAGCAAATTTTATACTATATCGCCAAGTACTAAATATCTAGGTAGATATAACAAATAGGCGATTCTCACACTGCTCCGCGCCCCGGTACAGAGCGTAGATCTGCCTCACCACGCGTTTTTTTAACGTTGTATCGAAGTATATCTGTTTCTATAGAAAGCATGCGTGGTACATCACATTACAACGACTGAAGTATACAGTAGGTATGCCATATTGAGCCTAGCGCGCACAGACGCAGGACGTGGAGCAGTGTTAGAATTGGCAAACTGAACACCGACCTATTACTCAGGATATTTTGGTTTAGTCGGATATCTTGAAATAAATTCCTAAAAGATCTAGTACAAACGAATGCGTATATTTTGCATATTATTTCGAGAATGGCTAAGTGTTATTGATACTCTACTTCCGTACCAGCGGCCATTTGCTTCAAAATTGCGTCAATATCAGTGGGATTGAATGAATTTAATTTAAACGATGAAGGATTTAGTAATAACTTAAACACATCAAGAATATTTATAAAATAACTTTATTCAGAATCAGACCTAGTGCTATCACTGTAAAATGTATCATCTGAATCACTACCAACTTCTATTATAAACTATTTTAATATATAAAAATTGAGATATCTGAAATATCTCATGGACTATATGCCCCAGGCAATAAGTTTTAAGTGAAAATAAGTTTTATCATCTTATCAATGATAATATTGTTACTAACTGAATATTTTTTTATTTAGTTCAAACTTCTCACTATTCTTATGACATGGTTTACGATTCAAAAAACCGGAAAAGTAGATCGCACAAATTTAGCTGGTAACATTATTTCGAACTTTGACATTAGCGGTTGTCATTTTAGTCTCTAAGATTTGTGGACAGGGTATAAGAAATTATTAATCTGTGTGAAAGTGTGAACTGTGAGTTGTCAGTTTCACGTCGCTGTCATGTGTCAGCCGTCAGTTATGTTATTACCATAGACTCAATAGAATATAGACCTTAATAGACTTGCATAAAGTGCGTTTCGGGACTTTCAAGTAAGTCTGTACTTCACTGCATTTCACTGTTATGTTGGTGTTATATGTTAATTGAAATAGGATTTTCCAAATTAAAAATGGTATTTAAAACGCATTGTTTAAATATTATCTCTATATATCTTGTTCTTTTAAGTTTAATATAGTATCCATAAACAATGAATAATTCTACTCACGAGTTAAAATACACGCCATTTTTTTCACGCAAATTTTTAACTGTGACAGACATGACGATTGCGAAATGGCGATGATGAATGACGTCGACTGTTGAGTCTATATTTTCAGTAAATAGCTGACACTTTTTCAACTTTCCCTTCGAGATGAACCTCCTTCTACTCTATCCTCCATGGTTGGTTAACTATGGTTAACTATATAGAAAAAGTTAAGTACTAAAAATGTCAGTGTCAAAGTCAAACGGAGAAGCTTCTCAAGCTTAACTGTCAATCACACTGTCAAGTGTCAGTCAATAGTGTCAAAATTACATTACTGGGAGTGATGAATTTATTTGTTGTAATTTAATTTATTTTAGGAAATTAAAATGAACGAGAATGAAGATGAAATTACTACATTTTGTGACTCTGCGGTATTTTTTACTCATTAAATATTTTGTTTGGTTGGTTCAAACAGTGAATTCAAAAAATGATAGGTACCTACTGTATATTGTTTGTATTTGTATAGGCTTCATTGGTTGAGGGATGTCGACTTCCAGTTCGAATGCAAGGAGGCGAGGACTGGCCTCTGGCTGAAATTATAAGTATTAAAGATGTACGAGGAAAAAGGGGATATTATGTTCACTATGTCGACTGTAAGTGAATTGAATTATATTGATTGGATTTTAAGTGATTATTATAAGGTACGTTTTCAAGTCTAAATAATACGAGCCCCGATGCAAAATAGTTCGTCTAGTGTGAAATTTTCTCTGTGAGATTTTTTCTAACTTCATTATTTTTGTATATCTATATAAAATATTAAGCTGTTCTACTATCACATGTCGCGTTACTTATGCCATTTTTTAATTATGAACCAATAAACTATTTTAGCTTTTTAAATTTATACATATCCTGTTTTAAATTCGAAGAAGTTATAAGCTAAATAGTTCGTCTAATTGTTAATCGATGCAAAAGAGTTCGTCTATCATTGAGTTAAATAAGATTATTCCTTCTTTGTACAATTACGTTGCATAATTTAAATTTGTAAAAGTAATTCTGTGTCATTTGTCAAGTGAGACAGTATAAATTCTGAAAATTTCAGTTTTTTTCATTAGTTTTTAAATAACAATGGGTCGTGGCAAACCCGTGTGTGAAGAGCTTCGAAAGCGAATAGTTTGTGGGGTCGATGCTGGCAAATCAAGTTACCAAATATCTAAAGACTTGATACTTCCCAGGTCTACAATCCAATCTATCATTCAGCACTACAAAAAGAATAGAACGACTTCTTGTTTGAAGAAAACTGGTCGACCACGCATCACAAGTGCAGGAGAAAACAGAATCCTGAAGAAAATGATCAAAAATAACACTGTTCAACAACGGTTCTCCCACCTAAATGATTTATATTGTTTTTGTTAGGTATTCTTGACCTTACCACAAAAATAATAATACTTACGTTTACTTAGCTCCCGTTATCAAGATAAATGACAAGCGTGAATTCTCCATGTTTACACTTTTGTTGCTTTTGTTTTTTACGATACTTTATAGAATAAGCAAACTATTGAAACAAATGTTCCATTAGTCGATCCCAAAAAAGTAATATTGCCACCTTAACATATAAAAAAATATCAAAAAAATTCTTAATAAAAAAATTCTTTAAGGCCATGGACAAAAATGGTCCTGGGTTTAAATACTTGAAAAATAAATTTCCTTCTCTTAGCGATGCCAAGATAATAGAAGGCATATTTGTTGGACCTGATGTAAGGAAACTCATAAAGGATCCAGAGTTTCTGGCAACATTAATCAATGTTGAAAAAGCAGCCTGGTTGTCCTTTGTAGAAGTGACGAAAAACTTTCTTAGCAATCACAAATCTCCGCAATATGTAAATATCGTCAAAACGATATTAAAATTTTATCAAAAAATGGGATGCAAAATGTCCTTACAAATGCACTTTTTGCAATCACATCTTAGCTTCTTTCCACAAAATATGGGAGCCGTAAGTGACGAGCACGGAGAGCGATTCCACCAAGACATCGCGTTATTTGAAAAACGCTACCAAGGCAAATGGGAACCCTCTATGCTTGCCGATTATTGTTGGTCCATCGTTAGAGAAACACCGGAGTCATCCTAAACCAGAAAAGCCAAAAGATCTAAGCGATCGAAATTTTTTAAACCATTGTAAATATTATAATTCATTGTTTTTATTAAAAGTCATGAATATTATTATTAAAAAACAATAAGAGCTAACTTCGACTTTTTATTTATTGTGGGTTTATACTTTGGCTACGATGATTAAAAATATATATATTTTCCTTAGGTGGGAGAACAAAGCTATAATTTTGTCGATTAGTGTAATCGTCGTGCTCGAGCTGGAGAACTCACGGTGCAATGGAAGGACATGATTCACAAAGACGTCTCAGTTGATACTTGCAAAAGAGTCCTAAAAAGAATGGGTTACGGATTTTACACCGCTAAGGAGAAACCACTGTTGACTGCTGTACAAAAGAAAAAGAGGTTGAAGTTTGCTCGTGAACATTTAAATTGGACTTCCGATCAGTGGCGTAGTATCATTTGGAGTGACGAGTCCAAATTTGAAGTGACAGTCGGCGATGAAAGGAAAAAAGTGATTCGAAACAAAAATGAGGCATTTCATACTGATTGTCTCAAACGCAAAGTGAAGTTTCCGGCGTCTCTTATGATATGGGGCTGCATGTCTGCACAAGGTGTTGGTGGTATGCAGTTTGTGGATGGTTCTATCAATGCTGCAAGATATCAAAACCTTTTGGAAGAGAATTTACTGCCCTCTATTCCGTCACTTAAGCATCAAGATTCCTTCATTTTTCAACAGGATGGTGCTTCCTGCCATACTGCAAGGACAACAAAGACGTGGCTACTGGCAAAAAGCATCCCAATAATCGAATGGCCATCCAACAGTCCGGACTTGTCGCCGATCGAAACCCTATGGTGGAAAATGAAAAAAGTTCTCCGTAAAAATCCATCAAGATCGAAGAGCGACTTAAAGGCTAAACTCTTGGCTGTCTGGGAGTCAATTACGCCTGAGGAGTGTGCAGCGTTGGTTGCAACCATGCCTCTTCGCATTAAAGCTGTCATTGAGAGCAAAGGCGACACAACTAAGTGGTAGACGAACTATTTTGCGTGAGTGACAAGGGTAGACGAATACTTTTGCGTTATGTTTTTAGAATATTTTTTTAAATTTTTTATGTTATGTAAAGTCATGAAAGAATTTCAGTTATGTTAAAATAAACTTTAAAATGTTCCTCAAATTGTGGTTTACTTTTTATTAAACGTTCTTAATTATTTTACCAATATTTACTTTCTATATTTTACGCTTTGCACTACTTTCCATACTAGACGAACTATTTTGCATCGGGGCTCGTAATGTGACTAACGCCCCAACTCAGAGTCACTAATGGTTACTTTAATTGCTCTTTAGTAAAGAATCACCATACAAATTCTGTACTAAGGAGCAATTGAAGTAACCATTAGTGACTCTGAGTTGGGATGTTAATTATCTAATTTAAATAATGAACGCTACAAAGCTTAAAAACCTACAAATGTGTTCTGTGTTTATACATAGACGTTAAGTCAAATTATGTGCTTGCAACTGTGAAGTATGTTTGTTTCTTTCAGTTAACAAACGTTTGGATGAATGGGTTGGAGAGTCATGGCTGGACACTCGTAAAGTTCAGTTCCCTCGCAGAGATGGGGCTCCGACTGGTGGGACTACAACCCCAAAAAAAACTCACATTGGATCAGGAGGTGGCATAATGCCTCATTTTATTAGTATGTGTTTTTGCTACTAGTATAGCTTTTTGGAAGTTAATATAATAATACGACATAACCCATATAATTATGAAATTAGTCTAATATTTAAAGAAAAAATATATTTATTTTTCTCTAAAACTAATCTTGCAAAAATAAAAAAACAAGCTTCCCTTGCCTACATAATATCATAACTAAACATATATAAATAAATAATATAAGAATATATTAATAATTTTAATTGATGAAGATTGTCAATGTGTCGTACTATCATGTTTACTTTTATTGAAATGTGGAAACTTTTTTTGCAAGTATCAGCAAACTAATGTTTTTATTATGTTGTAAACAATAAGTAATGTGTAAATATTATCGTGTTGTTTAGGCTTCAACCCATTAATGGCCCACTACTGGGCACGAGTCTCCTCTTGAGGAGGCCTAGAGCATACTTGTGTTGTTTAGTGTGCTATAAATGTAAAAGTAGAATTGATCATAATTACATTGAAACCATAATTATACTTTCAGTAGTTTCAGTACCTGCTTATTGCATATATAATAAGAAGTGACCTTATTATAGAAGGTTTAGAAGCATTGTTGATTGTGTATTACACCTCTCCTGTACAGAGGTGAAGGGCTTAATAGCAAATACAAGCTAGGCTAATTGGTAATAGTAATCGCAATATTATCATACAAGCTACTAAGCAAGCAAAAGCAAAAACCCATAATTGTCTCACTACTGGGCTTGGGGTCTCCTCTCACAATGTGAAGGACATAGTCTACCACGTTGGCCAAATGCAGATGGGTAGACTTCACACACCTTTGAGAACTTTATGGAGAACTCTCCAGTGTGCAGGTTTCCTCACAATGTTTTCCTTCATCGAAGCAAGTGATAATTAACTTATAATACACACATTAGATTTGAAAATTAGCGGTGCATGTCAGTATTTGAACTCGGGCCCCTGAGTTCGGGAGACCAACGTTCTAACCACTAGGCTATCACTGCTTAAATGCCAATAACCTTTGTAAAGTCAGTACAACACACGGAGAGAACTGATATTTCTTTTGAATCTCAGGTGTTCTAACCTGTGAGTAACTCTTTTAATTTTGTGTTGTTCTACATTACATGGAGTTTGTTGATAATGTTTGTTTATTGCAACAACGGTCATTGCCCGGTACAATGGTTAGGGCGTTCGGCTGTTATCCGAAAGGTTGGCGATGACCTTTGTCAAACTTAAGTAATGTTTGACAAAGATTATCAGGCTATAAATGCTTTCTTAAGTTGATGCCTCCTTGGTATATTGATGCATGTGGTTCAATTAAAATCTCAATTACATCTTAGATTATAATTCTTCACAAGTATGTAGATATATAAAAAGCATAAATTAGCAGCAGTTAGTAGGTTTTGGATAGTTTTTAGTAAAACTTTAACAGTAAAATATCCTCTGCTTTGTCGTACAATTTTATAGCATATTAGCATTTTTCATAGCAAAATTTATATCAAATAACCAATCCAATAAAACAATGTTCATCTATTTATTGATGGCTTTTGCAGACTCTATGTATATATACTGCCTGTAAGGCAAAGCTGCCTGTAATGTATAATATAAATGCATCTAATCCTGCAATTTTCATAATACCTAGACATTAGTCTTGTCAAGGCTTTCTCCTTATATTCCATGCAAAAGATACTTCCATAAACTTATATGGAACCTTATGTGATGTAAATACATTAAAAAATCACTTCTCTCTGCAGATGATAACGTTTGCAATGAATTGCTGAAATCTGTTAGCACTAACAATAGAGAGAATAGTGTCAACCAGGCTAACATCAAATTGCCTGAAAAGCTCCCTGGTACAAATGCACTCAATGGTTCAGCACAAAAACTTACACCTGGTATGTTTTACACTATTTACAAGTATTATAATTAAGACATTGCTTGAAATTACTAAAAACCAAATGGTTGTTGCTTAATTACTAAGCAAATTTTGTGGTACCAAAAACATTGCAATCTTCCACAATAAAGAGTGCTTGTATCTTGAATTATTCTTTCTGTGTATTATGGTGATGGATTTGTTATTTGTAGATACTTTGGATGGATGGAATGATACGGTGAAAATTAGTTCTAGCAACCTTTTAGTATTAGGTTTTGGTATACACTTTTAGTCTCATGTATTAAAAAGCTTCATATTTAAATGTAAATTTCATTAGATTAGGGCAATCAACATTAAACGTGTTTTTTTAATAAATTATATCCTAATGGACACTGTATTTTCTGTGTACATAAAATTATGCTTTGCATCTCGGATTAATATTTCGATACAAAAAGGTACAAACCACAAAGAAACTAATAATAATAATCATTTTTTTTGTATTGGCAAGTTATAAAGCAAAACTTAGTAACGATATAAAAATATTGATTTTAAATAATTACATAAATATTCATTTAATTTAATGATTGTTTTTTGTTTACAAAACTACTTAAACCAGCGGTCCAAGCCCGGCCTAGCGAGTTGGTGTAGCCCCACGCTCGTCAACGACTTTTTATACATCCCTAAAAACTCGCTAACACCAAATAAAAACCATAATCGTGGTTAACACAACAACACTGAAACCGTCGTACCATCGTATATTCCAGCGATCCAAGATTCCCGCCCACTAGCGTATTGGTCGTATTGGAAACCCATGTTCGTCAACGATTCCTTCTAAATTTCTAAAATCTTGCTTAACTCCATTGATGTATAATGTCATAGAACAGTCATCTCGAACAAAATGTGTGTCCCGCCCGGGAGGTTCCATTTTCAAAATTGAGCCCCCGTTCTCCTTTCAAAATGGAACGAATCCATTGAAGATTGAAGCCACGTGGCGCCAATGCATTGGGACATGCATAGTGTTCGTGGTGTCGGTTCTATACGCTAGTTATTACTAGTATCAAGTAGTAGTGGTATTGAAGTATTATTATACTTCAATGCTTAACTCAAATAAAAACCATAGTCATTGTTACCACGTCCTTGAAACCGGATATTCCAGCGGTCCAAGCGCCGCCCACTAGCGTGTTGGTGGAGCCCCGGCAGTTGGTGTCACGGCCGGCGAGCCCTACGCTTGTCAACGACTCCTCCTCGCTCGTCAACGGGGGCGCTGTGCTAGTGGCCGCGCTGCAGAAGAAGATGAACCGGAAACGCAAGGCGAACTCCCTGGAGAGTGAGGTAAATTGTTACACGTACAGACATACATACGCACGTAGAAATGCACGCACGCACGCACGCAATATAGTATATTACTGTAAGGGCCTGCGACAACCAACGTCACAGCATATCTACGCAAATTATTTGTAACCTAAAGAAATATACCTAAATTGTTAAGTGTATGACCGTGACCGTATATCACAAGCAACGTGAGTTAATTTTAACAAAATTTGTACGCTGTTTTTGATTTAAGTTACAAACACCCAACCAAACCTTTCATATTTGTAAATCAAGATAAATCGTAATGATTGGTTACTGTCCTATTCACCAGCCGGAGACTCTTCCCCTGCAAGACTCGGTGGAAAACCTGGAGACAGTAGCGAGCGGCGCGGCGACACCCACAGCACGACCCAGGTAATATAACACCGTACGTATCTTGGCGCGTCTGAACATAGGCTTTGCGAACTTTAGCGCATGTAAGACAGAGATAGCGACACGAATATGCTAACGTGTGGTGTGACTGAGATATAATACGCCGCGTACTGAGCATTGCCGAATTATGTTACTACGCAGCCTTCTGCGCGAAGTTCAGACGCGCCAAGATACATCGGCCGTACTGTACTTTTGCTGATATCCAAACGACAGCCTTGTCTTCAAGAACTAATAAACAGAAAATTTAATTTTAATTTAAATAGATTAAATAGCAATAGAAATCATTCAAGTATAATTTATTCTTAAATTATATTCATTTTGTATCTGCCTTATTTTTTTATTACTAATTGGAGTTTAACTCCTTTAGAAACGATTTTCTATTTAAGCCCGGGGTATGAAAATTTATGAGCAGTAAAATCAAACTTTCTCCGTTACGTTATGCGTTATATTTGTAATTCGTAACACAGAATGGCGTTGTTGCTGATCAGTAACAATGCCATCTAATGATAAAATAATAATCTTGTTACTGTCTTGACAATCGCAAACTAGATGGCATTGTTACTGATTTGACGATTGCAAACTAGATGGCGTTAAACTCCAGTCGTGCGTCGGAGCTGAGACACAATATTTTGGATAAAAAGACTATTATGTACTTACTACGTGGTCGAATTGGTCTCATTAGACCAATGAATTAATTAATACCATTATTACTATTATTATTTCTCCAGGGGGTTCGCCTGGATAGCTACCACTCTCGAGCATGTGTTGGCCGCCAAACGACTCGTCGTGTTCCGGCTGGGGGCTTGAGAGCCAGTTCTTTCTTTCTTTTTCTTCTTTCTTTCTTGGCCGGCAACGCATCAATGATGCCTTTGGCGTTGCTGATGTTCATGGGCGGCGACAGCCACTTACCATCAGGTGGATCGTCAGCTCGTTTGGCGGCTATTTCCATAAAAAAAAAATTAAAGTGCCACATTAAGCCCTGTCCTTACAAGTCAATGTATTCCCAACCCCAGACAGTCGGGCAGTATGGTAGCGCACGGCCACGATGACCTGGTCACCAGGATGAAGAACATCGAGATGATAGAGCTGGGCAAGCACAGGATACGGCCCTGGTACTTCGCGCCCTATCCACAGGTAACCTTCACAGATCAGATATATGATATTATAGAATTGGAGAGGTTGCAAGGGTGTAAGGGTAGGCAAGTGCAACATCAAATCTGTGCATTATATAACTATATTCTTGCATAATTGGATACACAGCACTAATTTATCAGTAGCTAACTGTTTTAAACAATAAACGTATTATTGAAAATTAATAAAAATATTCCTAATACAGATCCTAATACAGACATTGTTGGAAGCCCAGCTGACAAATGCATTTTTTGTAAAAATACCAAATGTCATGATTTTAAAAATTTAGAAGAAAATGCATCTGCCGGCCAAGGAATATTGAACGAGGTATTATTACACCTCGTCACAAAGTTTTTTGATGTTGAAAATACTTGTACTATATTTTTGATAATTTTTTCACCATTTATGTTTTTATAATGAGTAAAAAAAAGAAAACAGGTAAACTTGTCCATTGATCAAGCTCCCGATTTTAATTTTTTTGTACGAAATATTATGAGATGTTTCTCAAAAGCAGTGTAAATATTCTCTATAGGCTTTTATTTGATTAAATTTGTAAATAATTAATTGTTTCAGGAAATGGTTAATCTACACTGTATATATATTTGCGAGTTCTGTTTAAAATACAGAAAGAGTAAAAAGTGCCTTGAAAGACACCTGGTAAGTATTTTTATGACCTAAGTTTGCAATGGCCTTGAATAAAAATACTTTTATTTTAGTTGAAGTATGAACGTCATCTATCTATTACCGTTACGGACAGTTGCTTCAATATCCAGGAGAATGAAACTTCTCCTGGATATTGAAGCTACTATTGGGTACTAACTGGAGTACTGGAGTGTAACTACTTCTGGGTGAAAGAAACTTCTGAGCACATTTCTAAGCTACAGATATACACAATTGTTACAGAATTAAGTTCTAAGCTATGCGGTACAGTTATTTCCAAGCGTCCTTGTCAATTGTCATTTATAATATATTTGTCATTTATATACTTTTACAATAAGTAGCGCTTTTAAATGTCGCTTGAACATTTTAATAGGTAATACATTGGTGATTTCACATCCAAATCTTGTATTCCAGATAAAGTGCAAACTAAAACACCCACCGGGAAACGAGATATACCGCAAAGGGAGCATATCTTTCTTTGAGATCGACGGCCGCAAGAACAAATGTTACGCACAGAACTTGTGTTTGCTTGCCAAGTTGTTCTTAGACCACAAGACTTTGTACTATGATACCGACCCCTTTCTGTTTTACGTTATGACTGAATTTGATTCCAGAGGTATGTGTTTAAAATATTATTATATAGTCTAATAGAGATGTTGACTAATTTTAGGATTCAATTTTATTTTATAGATAGAACCTTAATATTCACGAAAAATATTATCAAAATAATAATATTCAATTTAAAAAAATTAATAAATAAAAATCATTATCAAATTTCCCACCAAAAACGTCAGGTGACGTCACTAACCGATATTCAATACTATCAGTCTACTAAAGTTTGTTGAACTTGCATATAAAATACGAAAAATGACGTCATGTTCTCAAAATGGCGGTTGAGGTCACGTGGCAGTGAGTATTATTTGTAACATTTTAAATTATATTTAATTTATTGTGATTGATTTTGTTAAAAGAATCATATTTTAGGCCTTTAAATGTTACCACTAATACTTTAAACATAAATTTGTATTAATTTAAAATTAGTGTCAACATCCCAATTACCTTTATAGCAGCGCAGCGTTCTTAGACCGGCGCGGCGGCTTCTGTCAGTCCTAACCACTAATGATATAATTGGTATGAAATAAATGCATTTTTTTTCAACTTAGTTAACTTATTCCAGGATTTCATATAGTAGGATATTTTTCCAAAGAGAAGGAAAGTACGGAAGATTACAATGTAGCGTGCATACTGACTCTTCCGCCGTACCAACGGAAGGGATACGGGAA
Organism: Thymelicus lineola; assembly: GCA_963932265.1. NCBI lineage: Eukaryota > Metazoa > Arthropoda > Insecta > Lepidoptera > Hesperiidae > Thymelicus > Thymelicus lineola. Next base: position 5,843,773 of record OZ010695.1, on the reverse strand, counting down.
ACTGCTTATAGAATTTAGTAAGTATGTTAAAACTGTCTTATCGCTCCTATTTTAACGATAAATTATTGACAACGGTAACTCACTGCTTGAACAAATGGACGTTGAAGTGTGATAATTTGTACAGGGATTTATAGTGTAGGGGAACACTTTCGAAAAATCATTGCCTATTGGGATAATATAACGGGTAAATATTTGTTTGTGTGAACAAATAAGTTTTATTCAATTTATTTTGAACCTTTTTCGTAGCAAAATATTACAAACAGTATAACATAATTCTTGAAAATTCATCCCCTAAAGGATTAAAAATATTACTATTTTTTTTATAAAACCAATTTAGTTACATATTTAATATTTTTTATAGGTTATGAATTATCAAAATTTGAAGGCAAAACAGGCTCTCCGGAGAAACCCTTGTCAGACCTCGGATTGCTGTCATACCGCAGTTACTGGGCTCAAACTATACTGGACATTCTAATGCACGCCAAACCGGTGGGCGATAATGAAAAACCCATTATAACTATAAAGTAAGTAATTAAAATCAAAATTATAATCAGTAATTCATGTAGTCGGTGGTAATTGGGCGAAATTTAATTTTTTGAATGTTTGGAAGGGATAAAACCAGAATAATTTTGACATTTTATTTTTATTTTTTTTATTCATACAAATATGTAGCTCATTAATTTATAATATAAAGTTTGTAATTTTTTCATAATAAAATTCATTATTCTATTAATATGTATAAATCTTTCATCTTTCCAAGCGAAATATGCGAACTGACCAGTATTAAAAAGGAAGATGTAATAAGTACTCTGCAGAATTTGAACCTTATCAACTACTACAAAGGACAGTACATTATTTCAGTTAACCAGGTAAGATCATCACTGTATTTATAAATATTTATTCCATGAGTTTTGTTTGAAGTCCCAACTAAGACACCAAACAATTTTGAATAACAATTTTTGAAGTGATACTTCTGTATTTTTCTGTCACGAAAAAGCGTTACGGCCGCGTGGAGGGGGTAGACGATATATCGTGTGGAAATATTTGAAATATTAAATATAAATACGTTGCCATTCGTTTTAAATATTTATTTATTTATTTTATATTTTTTTGGATTTTTTTTTTGTCAATTTTTTTTACTGAAATATTTTTTTAAACAAAATTTTAGTGAATTCCACTTGTTCGTTCAAGTTTCACTTCTACTATGTGTCCCATCCCAGCACACGTTTCGTTTTTTTATGCACATTCATAGACGACTTTGACCAAAAATTTGCCCTTTAATTTATTCTATCGAATACGCAACTCTGCTAATCAAAGGGTGGGGATGTCATATGGAGGGAAATATATTTGGTCATTTTCTGTTGGTATGTTATTCGTTTTCTTAATTTAACATTTTTTCATAGGAAACAATTCAACAACACGAAAAGGCAATGGAGAAAAAATTATTACGTATCGACCCTAAATGCTTGCACTGGACTCCCAAGGACTGGTCGAAGCGAGCCAAATGGTGAGAATTAAATTGATTGCTCACATACATAAGTTGTTATCTAACCTCTCCACCTATATTTATAATGTCACTTAATTCATTTTGTGCCTTTAATTTGACTATATTTTAAAGAGATTGGTAAGAAATACTTACATTACTTTTTTATTTAGTTTTTAAGCAAGTTTTTTAAATATGTATTATACTTTTCAGCAAAGTAATAATCGTTTGAAATTGAACTTCAAGTGTCCATAATATTTAATTTTATGAGGCAAAAACATTTAGTTAATTTTAAACCTACCTTGAATGTAGTAAATACATTTGATATTGAACACTATCTTTAAGTATACAATAGCGAATACAGTTACTTGTAGGTTTTCGTTTTTTGTTTTTATTTTTTATTCAATGTCAAACTGTCAAGTATAATTTTTCTTTTGTCTCCAGCGTTTGAAGTGTATCGGAGAGCGAGATATCTAACTCGGGCTAGACACGTATGCAAATTGTTCATTTTGTACCTAATCGCATCATCTCTTACCTAACATCATTCTATGCCACTTTCCATTAACATTATTTAATACTTTCATTCCTAACCTTATTCATTCATCTGCAAGCTAGGCTTTGGGCGTCTTTACTCATATTATTTTATTTTTCTTATATTCTTATTATAAGAATCGTTATACCTACTGGAATATTACGAGATTTACGAGTTTAGCTGGACATTACCGAACTAAACTCGGGTATTATTTTTGTTATTCAATAATAAAATTGATTGCTTGAATTTTTTCAAAAACACTGTTAACGTGTAACGTTAATTTTCGGAAAACTATGAAACGTAATAATTAGTTATAATATATTCATCCATTTGATGTAGTCGAAGTATCTTGCTTCACTTGTTGACATAAAGTGCGAGCAGGACGAAGCATATTGCACACTCACTTGCACTTAGATACCTGCAATATGGGTAGTTATGTTACCTGTTTTTGCTGTGTAATTTTCCAAAGTGCACCGTTTTCCCTCGTATTTTTTGTTTAACCTGTTAATAGTTCGTGCAATCTCACAAATGACCACGTAGCTATTAAATGTTATGCAAAATCCCCCAAAATTACATCTCTTATAATAAGTATATTAAATCTAAATGTTGCACTATTGCAGTTTGGTATATTTTCTTAACCCTGATATTCAATTTTCTCACAATATCAAGAAGTGTAATATTCCAAAAAAATATTCTCCAGCATAACGGTTATGGGTACGGTATGGTAGTAGTATTAAATTAACATCTCATTATAGTATAATCTTATTTATATAATATTTATATAGATCATAATTTGGTTGTGGAAAATATTAACTAACGCTGGGTGCTAACAAGTAATGTATGTTACGGTGTTACTATTGTACCAGAGATGCGTGTGGCATACGGAATAAGTACGACGTTAACAATAGATGTACAGTATGACACATTCTAATTTAATTGCAAATAGTTCGTCTAAAAAAGAATGGATTAGTCATTGAACGTTATGTTACCATTTATCTTCAAAGGCCATCTAAGCTCCGATTGTAATATAAAAAGTCGTTATCTTAAAATTAGTTTTTTTGATATTATATTTACTAAACTATTTTGTGAAATAGTTATAAATAAAATATTTTTCTTTGGTTTTATGCAACACAGCTTATGCAACATCACATAATGAATAAAGGTATCACGAAAAATCATTAATTTCAATATCACATTACATTTTTAATTCCAAACTGTACTAACATGGTTTTTAATATTACTTTTAATTTTCAGGTAGTAAATTCAGATGGAATATTTCCGCTAGATGCAAAGTGGTTGACATGTTCCGAAAGTTTTCTAGAAATTAGATGAAAATCTTGAAATACTTTGTAGACTTTTTCACAAATCTTTTTATTTAAATTGACAATCTTAGAATTTAATCATTTAATATCGTGTCGTGTCTTTGATGTTTCCGCTGAATATAGAATGTAGGAGAACATTACTGTAATGTAACTCTTTATTGTGATATTAAATAATATCGTGATTCTAAATGAAGTTTAATTTATATCAAATAGTCCATTTAAATTCATAGTGTATTTATAGCTTTTATGCGAAGTGTTCGGAACGTAACTACTTTAGTTTTTTAGCTTTATTTATCCCTGTATTGAAGGTGACTTGGACATAGTTACATAAGACATTACTGAGAAACGTATGTGAGAAACAAAAGAGGTATTCTTAAGCTGCGTCAGGCAGCTACACGAGCACTATTTATCTGGCACATAAATGTCTTCACTAACCAGAAATAACATACGGGAACTTTCACTTTATCGAAGTGTACAGGTACGGTCACTGCTATGGGCTATAGAGTCATCTTTATAGGCAAAAATAAAAGAAATTTTATATGCAATATAATGATTTATTTTTCAGTAGATAAGCACAGTAATTTTGCTTCGATCGTCAAAATATTTATATTCAAGAAGCAGGTACAAGTGATGTATAACACTTATTAAATCTAATGTCACAATTTTCAGCAACAATTTTACAATCAAAATTTACTTCACACAAATTAGTAGGTCGACTATGGTAGGTACTAATTTAAAAGCCGATACGTAAATGAATTTTCATTTAAGATTATTGAATCTTATTTATTGTAAAATATTATAACATGAAATTTTTAAACCCCTTCTGCATAATAATAATAGATATAACAGATTTATTGAAGGCAGTACAAAAATACTTAATGGCTGTTATTAAAATTTACAAAAATCACTCAATACTTTTAAAAAGTAGACCACATCTCGCGCCCTACCTATTCTCACTTTGTGACAAGAAAGAAAATTTATATTAATCAGTATTTTGTTACTCGCAATCTTGAAGTCTTAATAAATCTAATCTTGCATGCGAGACTATAGAATAATATACAATTTAATTAGAATTGTAAAAGCGTTAATAGTAAGCATAATAATATCTAATAATTAGACATAAACATATAAACAACAGTTTTATTAAAAAGTCGTCCAAAGACCTATAAGGAATATAAATTATGATAACATTGTCTTAACTTGTAACAATCTTAAGTCTGCTACAGCTAATCACCTTATCACCTGCGTAGTGTTGTGCCTACTAAAAAGGGTATTAGAAACTCACTTCTTATCGGTGAGTTATAGTAAATAGTAAAACGCAATCTACATCTTCGATATAATATGCAATTTTAGGTAACGATTTTAGCACTATTCGATTGTTTAGTAGGTAATATATAAATTGATTCTCGTTGTTTTCTAAAATTGTATAATATAATATTTAATGACGGATGATGTTGATTACGTTTAAGCTGACTAAAAAACAAAACTTCTTAAGACAGAAAATAATAAATAGACCTGAATTGTATTACAGAAAAATATTATTTTACGGATAAATATATAGACAGAGCAGGCGTAAGATTGACAAAGGCACGATAAGAAATCCAGAGAAATTACCTTTGCAGGCCTATCGACTGGGTTAATCTGAGATCTCTCTCTGTGCCTAGACGGATGGATAAACTCTTACAATGACAACAAGACTGGTTTTAACTAACATATTTAATGCATCAAATCTCTATTTCTACACTGAAATCCTTCTGCTGGTAAACGAAGAAAACAATGTAAAAACCACACATTTGAAAAAAGAACCAGACGGATTGTCAACAACAAATTCAGTGAGGCACCCATAGTAATACCAACTCCTCTATTCGTACAAGTATTACACGCACACATTGACACCATGCTGTTATAATCGGCCGCCATTACCGCGTCGGATTGGTCGACCCGCACTAAAAATTACGCACACATGGTAAGCGGGCGGCGTCACTTTCGATAACGTCGACGTCTGTTCTTTTTTCAAGTCTGTGTAAAAAGCTCAGGTTTTACTGAGCTCAACCGTTACTTCCAAATGACATCCCATACCATCCAAAGATAATCTTCTTCATAAGATTACTGCGATGGTACATTCCCTTCCAACTAACAACAATGCTATAAACGTTAAATATATAAAAATTAAAAACTGCCTTTAAACACTGTACATTAGAAATGTCTTACCATCTAAATTTAACAAGAAGACAAGTTATTTTTGGAGAACGTTAAGAATAGTGCTCTGTATAATATTTTGCAAGTACTCTACCATTTATCACAATAACAATATAAAAAATAAATGCTTGCGCGACTGACTGCACACATATGCCGTTATACTACAGAGGCAGTCAAGAGACTAGGTTCACTGGTAGGTAAAGGCACTGGCTTTGAAGTCTGTTTTCCTTACTCTTATGGGACCTACAAGGAAGCTCATTAGCGTATAACGATATTTTATTAAATAACAATCCGTCCCTAAGGATGAAATATAGGTTGGTTATCCTATTACCTTTGTTACCTGTTTCATGTGTTTATTTTTAACCGACTTGAAAAAAGGACGAGGTATTCAATTTGACTGTATTTTTATGTTTATTACCTCAGAACTTTCGACTGGGGGAATTGATTTTGATAGTAAATAACTATAAACAGCTTTTTTAATCGAAAGCTGGTGCTTGTCATGTGGTCCCACTTAAATTTGAGCGAGATCTGACGAGTAGTTTTTTAATTAATCACTAATTTTGAAGTCGGTTATTTTTTGTCAAGAATTATTATATTAACAGCTTGCTTCCTTGTAACTCAATTATCTCACTTTAAGAACTATTTAATAAGATACAAAATGAATTTCTTTTCGGTACAGAGGCACTTTTATTTAATAAGTATTTTGATGGCACTATGTGCCCATTTGTCGATATATTATATGTTCTTTAAAAACGGTAATATAATGCTTTCTATTCTAGGTATCTATTGTTGTACCACAACTATGAAGAATTCTTATGTAAAGTTTTAATTAATAAAAACAAAATAATACACGATATCACCGCTAAATCTGAGTTAAAGCACCCTAATTCTAAATTATCTTATACAAATAACACATATAAAATATGGAACAATTTCTCCATTATAATCTGTGAATATGATTGTAACATAAAATATACTTTCGGAATTTCAACAGGAGGTATTTCATAATTATTTTATTGTACTGAAAGAAAATCTTGTGATGCTCTCATACTATCATACCTTGGTATCGCAACACTCAAAGGTGGTGCAAATCGCATTCAAACAAATCGTGGCCACCCTATTGCACCATAAATTAATCAGATCTAGAAATGATAAATATTTTGTATTGATCAAAGCAAAATTATAGAACTTATAAAATAAAACGAATGTGGTAATTTTAAATGTTAGATTTAAACAACTAAGTAAATTGAAACATATACCTACCTATCTAAATAACTGTCTCACAGTTTTACTGAATGTTACACGATAATACGGTGACTCAAAATTATTACCTCACAACACTTGAATTAAAAAAATAAATACAATTTATCGTGTGACAATGACAACGCTGTTTTCTAACGCTAATTTATGTGAAATTATGCTCCAATACTTTATAACTTACTACCCTTGTAAGCAACGTGTTGTTACGGGCATCACTAAAGCTACGTCGTCGTTCTACACAGTAGACATAACATTCGTTTCGAAATAAATCCCTTTCTTTCCTCAGCAGTATCAATATCTTTGCCACACCTTTGAAGTTTTTTATAGATAAAGAAAGACATTTAAAATAAGTCACCAGGATACTCCATCGTACCTAATCGGATAAAATAATTGAAAACTTAGCGGCCAATTCTTTTTAATAAAAATGTAAGCATGAGGAGAAAGGGATTAAAATATTTTAATTGAAATTTTATGCAGAGTAAATTTTTTTTGAATATTTATTCGTGTCAGCGCGAACAAATACGGTGAACTAATACACCTAAATTGCAAGGGTGACGCTATTTCGAATTAATTTCGTAATGCCTAAAAATATACGTATACATGTCAAAAATAAATTTTGGACCCGACGTAAATGAGATAGATATACTGCTAGACGAGACAGCCGTCGTTGAGGTTATTACTGAGTTTCGTTTGAGCGTCTGGGATGGTGCCGGGGTATGTATGGCACTGCTGAGTTGTTGACAGGTTGTAGTTGACTTCGCTGTCATAGTATTCAGTGTCAGCGTCGATGGGGCTCAGGATGTTCGTGGCTTTAGGGAGGTAGCCATCGGTAGTGATGTAACTGGTATCCGCACCGGCTGGAAGGCTTAGAACGCTGTCCGGTCTACTGTATTCGACGTCGATGACCGGTGTCATGTACGTATTGTCGAGTGAAGGTATAGTGTCTACGGAGGAATCCCCGTTTATGGGAGTGGCGCAGGTGTAGCTAGACGCGAGCACGTCGGCTGATTCCGGACGGATGTAGGGCGAATGCGCGTCGAAGGGCAGTTGGAATGATGGCGACGACTCGTAGATCCTCGTAATGTTGTATGGAGTGGCAGGCGATGCCCGAGTATTGGAATTGTTGTTTTTAACGCAAGTAGCCGCGTGAAGTGACAGCATGTCGTGTAGCTGTCGCCTCTGGACCTCCAAGTCCTGAAAATAAAACGGAATTTTATAAACATTGACATAATTGAGGTTAAAGATGCTCTATTTGAGTCTAAGCCAACCTCCACTCTTTTAGCTTAACATCAGGAATATCAGGAACAGGAATTTTGTAGTAGGCTTAAGCTACCTACAATACAATACAATACAATATTCTTTATTGTGCACACAAGAAGTACATAAAATATTACAATTTTAGTATTATTGGACACAATAGGCGGTCTTATCGCTGTAATAGCGATTTCTACCAGACAACCTAAGGGTAGAGGACACAGACGTTCAAGAAATGCGTAGGTAGAGGTGCAAACAGTAAAAAGTTTACGAATTAATATTTAAAACAAAAGATAAAACAAACTATGTAGATAAGAAGGCTTTTCATAAGCCGTGATTGATAAGTAGAAAGGCGCACTAGCAAGATTATAGGAAAAAAATTGCATTATTTATGTTCTGCACTTTCTGTGGGTAGTCCAAAACAAATAGGTAAATAAAATAAATACAAAAAGGACCACCAATGCATTGCGGCCAATACGACCAGAAATCCCCTGCTCGCATTGCAACCTGTTAAACAACGGACTACAAACGGATCTTCCTGTCAGAGGTCTCTGGGTTGCTGGGCTATCCATGTTAATCTCGTCAGCACTTTAGGTCGAATGGATAGCGAACACCATGTATGTCCCAATGCATTGGCGCCACGTGGCTTCAATCTTCAATGGGTTCGTTCGATTTTGAAATGAGAACGGGGGCTCAACTTTGAAAATCGAACCTCCCGGGCGGGACACTCATTTTGTTTGAGATGTCTGTTCTATGACATTATAATTCAATGGATTTGAATAATTTTTTTGCCCACGAACCTGTAACTGTGCTTTGAGGTCGATGTTCTGGGTCTCCAATACTTCGCTCTCGGTCACCAGGTTGACGGTGCGTTCCCGTTTCTTCATCCTGCACTTTGTGGCCGCTATTTTATTCCGTTCCCTTCTACGCCGCCTTCGCTCTTCGTCCTCTGGTGTTAACTGTAATATAATGTAAATGTTTATTAATCGGTCAATAAGTTGTCGATTCAATTCAACTCACATCTGTGAATAAGTTCTTTAGGACGGTATTTGTTATCTGAGTAGAAATATACATAGGTAGGAATCTATGCAACATTCGTTCATCCTTTGAATCAAAGTGCAAGAAATACAAATACAATCCCTTTGCATTAAATAAATCGAATGTGAAGAATTGTATTATACAAAAATATTAATATTCTTTATAATTCGTTATGAATGACGAAGTCTGTCGTATAGTAAATAGGAACACTGCTATTTCCCGTGCTCGTAGGTGCGAAGAAACGAATATTCTATAGGCAGATGCAGTTAGGCGTGCTACACACGTTCGATTTGTGCAAAGCAGGATAGCAAAATTTAATATCTATGTTTGTATATTCGAGCAAAAGCTGAGCTGTGCCAAACGTAGGTACTATTTAAAGCTGGGCGACAAAAGTTGCCGATCGATTTTTGTAATTTAGGTTTTGACCATCGATCAACATTGCATTAGTAACGACTAAAAATGTCGAACGGAGTAACGGTTAGTTTGTAAGTGATTGCTTTGATTCGACAATATTGTTCGACAAAATAGTTGAATGTGCCGAATCGAACATGTGTGTAACACGCCTTACTGATCATAATTTCTCATCGACATGTCTCTAACTTTCAATCAGGAAGTTAAGTCACGACCGCCGCCGCATTTGCAATGCTAGCCTTCTTTGTAAGCTATAAAACTTCAATAAAGCCGTTGAATTATAATGCTGGACAGTCGCTATAGAAGCTAGTTTAGATACGATTCGCAATCTTCCCGGCCTATCTGTTCCTAGTACCACTCGGTGTCGGCCTTATTATTGGACTTACGATCACACAGTAGGAAATGGTAACACTAAATTGGTTCTAGGAACCTTAAATAAATATTCATGATTATTTCAAATGGTTTATCTACTTGCAGCTGTTGCATAAGCTTATTTTAAACGTCATAGTATCAAATACTTTGTTGTTTACTAAATGTTTGTCGTATCGTGCAGCTGGGAATTGGGTTCGTATGGGTTACATGAACTTTGTAAGATTGTAACGTTCAGTCTTGTTTATTTCAAATCAAATAAATCATTTATTTCTCGGTGTAAAGTTATACTTAAGACTGCTTATCTATCCCACTGGGCTCTGGTCTCCTTTCACAATGTGAAGGGTATAGACCGGGTATAAGCTGGTCAAGTGCAAATTGAAGCCTTTACACATCTTTGAAAACATTTCGGAGAATTCCTGGGTGTGCAGTTTCCTCATCTTGAGTGTGATGCTTTCCTTTGCTCATCCAAGTGATTACCTTCTAATACACACATAACTTTTGAAATTTAGAGATGCAAAAATACCCATCAAATAGATAAACAAAACCAATTTTGGTAAAAAAATTGTTTACGGAACTTCGAATTACGCAGTTAAAAAATATTGAAAATTTTATTATTTGCAGTTTTTAAATAAAAATATTAAAATGGATAAAAACATACTGACCTGAGTAAGTTTATTTTTAATGGAAATACCTATTTTAGCAGATGGGAGCTGACACGAAAAATAACATGGTCATTGGTCAATTATAAAAGAATTTCTTAGGTATTTAATATATTATTATACGGGCTGGCTATAAGAAATACCTTAAGGTACGGTCGCCAATTTTAGTCAGTCATCTTGCGACCTGCTGCGAAGTCGAATATGCACGAATTGACGAATCGGACGATTCTTTGAACGCGTCTCTACGTAATTCGCTTCAGTAGATAAAGATAACTTTGAATTTTATTACATACATACATTCATGTTATGACTCTTGTCTATTGATACAAACTTTGTATCATACAAAGTTAGTTTATGTTAATTGAGATAAGGAAATTCGGAATCGGTTATTGAGTCACACGCCACCAATGGAAGAATTTAAAGACCGTACCAAGACTACCTAGGCTACTTAAGCCATCGTTTGAGGGATTAGCAAATTGATTAATAGAAAGCAAACAAAAAAACACCCATATCTCCACTTACCACCAGGTAAGATTGTGGTCAAGCATTAGCTTTTTAACGTGATAACGTTTATAAAGACGATGAGCCTGAGAGGCATTCACGAAAACCGAGTAACGTCACGGAAGCGCGCGCAGCATTAGAGAGAGAGGCACGCTAGACCGGCCGTCTCTCTCCCACTCAAGCGTAATCGGTCCGCTTGGAAGAAAATCTACAATAGCGTCATCTCTGTTTATAGGTATGAACTACTTGAAAGAACTTTACACAGTACATCGACTCGGACTTTAGTTGTAGTCAAGAAAATCACAGATGTCGCGCAGCTCCTGATATTTAAAACGATTTAAACCAAATTTTCAACTCAAATATGTTTAAAATCGTATAGTTAGTATGAAATTTAATATTATAATCTAGCTAGATACGCGGGTCGCGGTGGCGCGTCAAGCCATGTTCAAGCTGACACAACTGGCGAGTAGCACCGCGGCTCCGTGCGTAGGGCTTCCATTACGTTCTTACATTACATTATTTATATCATAAATTATTCTTCTACGAAATAGACGTTATCACGTAAAACCATTGTCCGTAAATCGACTTTACAGACAACCAATTTTTTTTTGAATAAAAAAAACTTGGGTAAGTAAATGGAAACACCTATAAATACATTGAAGTATAATGTCATAGAACAGACATCCCGAACAAAATTTGTGTCCCGCCCGGGAGGTTTGATTTTCAAAATTGAGCAACGGTTCTCCTTTCAAAATCGAACGAATCCATTGAAGATTGAAGCCACGTGGCGCCAATGCATTGGGACATAAATGGTGTTCGCGGTGTCTGTTCTATACGCTAGTAATAATACTTCAATGGGTGAATACTGACCCCTTCACCCTTCGTGGTTTGTGTGTGACTGCTGTCATAGTCGTCATCGCTCTCCTCTCTCTTCATCCGCTTGACGCACGCGTCCGTGTCACTTCCAGACATCTTCCGCTTCGACTCTATCGTCAGCTTAAGCCCAGCCTTGATTAACTCCGAACATGTCTGGAAATTATGGAAAAAATAACGTTAATTCCTCCTGAACCTGGCCTGAACGAGATCTCTGTAAGAGATACATCCTATCGTTGTAGAGTGTAAAAGATAAGGTAGGTAGGTAACATTATCTTTTAAGTAATTATGTAGGTATATCTAAATTATTATTTTTAAATTGGTACCTGTTATATTAACCTACATTTAGTTACATAATCACTATGTTTATGGGTGTATGTGCATGTGTGGGTGTGAAGTATGCGAGATACTAATCGACGCTTGAAAGGAAAACTATACTAAGCGACATTGAGCTAACTTTACAGGAGAGCAGTTTAAGGTTGGAGTTTTTAGAAGAAAAAAACATATATTTTTTGTAATCTTCCTATCGACGTTAATTAAACTGCTCTCCTGTAAAATTACCTCAATGTCGCTTAGTCAATTTTTCCTTTCAAGCGTCGAAATAATATAGGAGTACCTACTGGTTGCGAAATACCCGTAATAAAAACATTTTAACTTAAAACAGCGTTTACTGATTTATTATTTCAACAACCTACTTCCAACACTTTTTCACATGTTATCTACATTATGCATGTAGATATAACTCCGTGTAAGGAAGATATGAAGCCATAAATGTATTTTTTCTCACTAATGATTCACCTGCTTCACCTTGATGAGATGATTTTCAAGGTTGCTATAAAACATCTATAAAAGAATACTCATATAACTATATTCAGTCGAACATGTGGACACATGCAATAGTAATTTACACCATTGGAATTACAATAACTAGAAGATTGTTTTTCTCACATGTAAAACGTCCGTCCATTGTTCAAACTTGGAGACAAAAAGGCCATTCACAAGCAATAGAATAGAATCCAATAGGAGGTCAAAACAATAATTCTTTAAAGTAATTTACATAGTTAATCGGCGATAAATCTTAGACACAATAATGTGGGGAATTAGTTTAGAAAAGAATTAAATAAACTACAACGATTTCTCTAGATGTTTTGTGTTGGTTTCGTTTTTGTTTTTACATTCTTATGTACTTAAAGTACACATGGCACTTTTCAGCAAATTCGAGAGCCAAAAAAGTTACACGGAAATTCCATTATTACGGCCATTTGCGTGTCACCAAAAAATAGCTTGAGACGCGAACATTCCATTAAACTTTGGTTTTAGTAAGGTCACATCGAAAAGTCTGATGATATTCTCAGTAAGTACCTACTTAGTATAAATGTTTGGAGAGATGCAATGGTAAAAGGACAGTATTTTGCGTAAATTTGATATTAAGAAATTACAAATGAAATAAAATGTATTTAAAATTTTCTCATTAGGCAGTTAATCCAATAATACTAATTCAACTTCACTAATTTCACGATTTAGCTAGATTTTAATCGGTATTGTATTGTATCGGTTTGAAAATCTGGGCTTATTGGCCATCACTCATAGTGCGCATAATAATAGGTTTAATTGTGTGGGTTCATATAAATAAACATTTTCATTTATTGTCTAAAATATAAGTAGGAGACACTTTTGTGTATCAGGTGTCTTCCAAATATGTCAAGTTTACAAGTGAGGCGGAGTTTTAACATATGTCTACTACTACTCATATTGACATGAAACGCAAAAGAGGCGGATGTTACTGTTAATAAATTCAAATCGTGTAAAACATTATCAGATCAAGATAGGATTAGTAACTTAATGTAGTGTAAAACGAGTTAAAATTGACAATTCAAATGATGTCTTGTAACAGATCGCTTGGTAACTTTCCTTCCACACCTAGCTAAAGCAATATTTCAACCACTCCTATTTCTGTCGTAAAATTGTTTAGCAAGCATTGGCAAGCTTGGGTTTCGGGAACAATCGATCGGGAAATATCGATGGACAAAATCGTAGCTTTCCATACAATAGTAGAGTTGAAAAGAACGACAAAGTTTAATAAATATACCTAATAAAATATCCCTATATTTAAAAATGATATCTACTTATACTAATATTATAAAGAGGAAAGATTTGATTGTTTGTTTGCATTGAACTTGGCTCCGCAACTACCGAACCGATTTGAAAAATTCTTTCACTGTTGGGAAGCTACACTATCCCCTAAGCTATACTATTATTATTTTTTACTATTTTTCCCGAAGTGAAGCAAGGGCCATTTCCTAGTATAATATAAAATGAAACATATAAAAATAGATCTGATAGATAACAATAATATCTAGTAGCAATCAATACAATACCAAACAATCGATGCATTTCATTACGTATGACAGACCGCGGCTGAATTATCTGATGATAATTATAAACAGTGTTATAAATGTATGGAAATTTATACACAGATGTATGGCTTGCATGTGAATGTGTGAATTACCTTTTGTATGCTGGTGGGAGTGGTCGACGCTGGCGATGTGGCTGACGAATTCGACATGGAAGAGTTGGAGTCATTACCACTTCCGCTCTGAAACGACAAGGGAAATAAGTTACGTTTTGACGTTCGCTTCACTAATGATTTTAGTTTCAGTGACATCGGATTAAGCTGGCCATACACGAGTTAAGTTTGCAGGTTGAATTCTCAGGTTGACTTGATGCGGCATCCAGTTTGCATGAGATAGCTATCACAGAGTACGTAAACAGATATAGCCAGATAGCCATATCGTTGCCAAACAGTGTCAAGATTACTGGATGCCGCGTCAAGTCCGCTGTAAACTTGACAAGTATACTTGATCGTGTATGTACCAGCATTAAAGTCAAAGTGAAATAAATATAAATGTGAAAGTTTGTGAGGATGTTTGTAACTTTTTCAGGCAAATACTACTGAGGGGTTTTTCATCAAATTTAGCACACAGGTAGACCATTATATGGAATAGGAAAATATAAATATAAAATATTTTTAATGCAACGTCAGAACACTAAAGTGTAGTTAACAGTTCTGCTTCAGCCAAGGGTTTAAGTTACGACTTAAGTGACAGATTAGAAGTCAGGTCTTGACTGCTCTGTTAACCATGAGTCCATGCATCCATATTATGAATGAGCATAATTATTATGATATTCAGGATGTCAGCGTATGAAAGTATTTTTACTGTTATACCTAATAATAGTTTCTTAAAAAATATGTTGAACAGTAAGTTAAAATGCATATCTTTTCTTTATTTTATTATATTCTTTGAATGCTATTCTTTTCATACGATTAAGATTTACAAACAACCAAACAATTAGTCCATACGCTGTTATGTTAGAAGAAACGCTAATTATTATTTATTTAAATTTCATTTCATTTCTGTGAAATTATCCTTGAAAAAGGAAACATCCCGTTTTTCGCGATAACTATTTATTACGTAATAAACTAAAATTACTCTATGCGTGCTGTACCAGATTTAGCTTACTAATTACTTTTTAACGTCGCTCCCATTACTGCTAGCACCATTAAACTGTCACATCAGATAATTATTCCTTTGTCCAATTGTCATTTCACGCTCTAAATTCCCCTGAGCGTTATGAAGTACCCCAATGAACCTCATTCATTCGATGCGAGGGCGATACAAGATAATCTACAGTGCAAATATTAGATATCTACCTATACGATAAACATAGATCTGATAACACGATAGGATCGTATGTAACAGGGCGCCAAGAAGTCTGCTTGCATTATGGAGTAAATAAATACCGAGATAGTCTGCTTAAGGTGCATGACCTCATATTGTATGGCGCCAAGCTTTGTCCAATGTTTATAAAGGGGATTGATATAGTTGGCCACGTGACCATACTACGTGGCACCTAAATGACTGTTGGCATCAAGTCAACTAAATACGCTTGTTTTGCATTCGAAAAAGCGTTTCGCATGCAACAGACCTACTTGCTAGGATCCTCCTTGCATTTTGATTGATTAGTAATCTGTGAAAGCCCAAGGCTAGGAAAGGAAGCTTCGCTGGTCTATGACGTGCTCGTAAATTTAAATGTTTATGTGTTGGTATTGGTTGTGGCAATCGTTTAGGAATGTTTGGAGTCTCTGGAGTCGTTATTGTATTTATTATTTTTATATTTGTATCTAACTATTTACTAGGTAATAATAAATAATTATATAACGAAATGGAATTTGTACACTATATGATTGTGTTTTTAAAATTTTAATAACCCATCACAGAAAGATTTTATTTAAATTAATTATTATTATTTAATTTAAATTGGATCATTTACCCTACTATAATATGGGTAATATTCTATCAGGGGTACTTTAAATCCTTCGAAATATATTATTTAATTTAAGTACCTATATTTTCACTTTATACCTACTTAATAGGTAAGTAGCTACCTACTTTGGAGATTGACAAAACGTAAAGCTGACCATACACGATCAAGTGTACTTGTCAAGTTTGCAGTTTGATTCGATGCGGTATCCAGTTTGCATGATATAGCTATACGACCAGATAGCCATACCGTGGCCATACACCGTCAAGTTTTACTGGATGCCGTCTCAAGTCCACTGCAAACTTGATCATTAAACTTGATCGTGTATGGCCAGCATTACAAAAGCGTCCTCTTAAAAAGTTAAATGGTTCTATGTTTAAAAAGACATTGAAAAATATTTACACGTATTTTTCTAAGCCTAGATCGCATCCCCGTAGATATTGCAATAACAAAACTTACCTAGGTATTATCTAATTTTACAGCGTACGTACTTACCCAATGGTTATGCTACCAAAGTCCGTTAAAATATTCCATTGTGTTCAAGGTTGTTATTTGCATTATCGTTTAACTTCAAACATGAACTTGAAATACCTTCTACAAATACTTAGTTGATATTTAAATTCGGGACAGATATAGACAGAGCTACGAGTTCTAAATTATCGTGGTTTGTTTTTAATGTTAAAATTTCATTAAATGGCGTAATTTATAAACTGCATGCACTACTGGGTTTTGCCACTTCTTTGAATAAAAATAAATTATAATATAAAATAAGTACAGATTTTAAGTAAATTATGAAAACAATTCTCAATGACTTCTTGGTTTAATGGTAGATATGATAGAGTGAAAGATTCCAAGATATTCGAAGATATTCGAACCCTGAACAGGCTGTCAATATTACTTAAAATGCGTTTATGTGAGGTTTAATAGGTACAGTCACCTGTAGAGAAAAGTAACCCATCTGTCTATTAAAACTGTTTAACAGATGGGTTACTTTTCTCTGCAGGGGACCGTACTATTATGTCTTCATAACTGGGTGTCATAATTATCATAATTGGGTGTAATTATCATAATGGGGTGCTGATGCTGCTCGGCACCTTAGTGAATAACATGGAGGCAATACTCCCTTCTGTTGAGGTTCGCTGAGTTTGACCCTGACCTACTCTGATCCAGATTGTATTTGGACCATACCTTCCTTTAAGAAACTATAGTGAAATGATTTAAGAGCAGGTACACCATTTTCTTATTGGTCGAGAAAGCGTCGTTTGCCGCATGGATACGGTCACATTTACCATCAAACGGCAGTCATATAATATGTACAATAAAAGGGCTCTCATAAGTCTCATGGACTAATCTCGGCTATTATTACAATACTAGCGCTTAGACCGCGGCTTAATTTAAAGGACCCTATCAATAATACTATAAGTAAAAAAGAGGTAGATAATTATGTCACTAGCGCGCCGTAGATGAAAATCGTAAGAGCAGTCAATTGACCCCTCTGCTCGTAGTTGCTCTGTCAATACAAGACGATATGCACGCTTTTGTTGTTGTCAGAAGTGGTTGAGATTTGACATACAGCGTTAAAATGCCTTCGTGTATTATTGTAGTGTGATTGGTGTAGTGAAACAAAAGATAAACTTGTGTGTGTTGTAGCTCTTTTCGGAACAGATTTTTTGGTTGATTTGTAAGGGCATGACGTATATAATATGGACCCTATATCTTATTTCAGAACATGGTTTACCTTGTGTTCAATTTAATGAAAAACCGTTCAGTCGTGAAATAACCATCCTCACAAACTTTCACATTAACAATATAGTAGGAAGTCGGAATATAACTCACCTTGAAACTGGAAGTTTTTTCATTGTAATTATATTGGTCCAACGGATTGGTCATGGTGATGAGGTCGTTCACGATTTCAGGGGTGTGAAGCGTAGCGGTGTCACCGCCTTCGACAGCCAGGTAGTTCATCATGGCCGAACTAAGGTTGACGTTCACACTCAAATTGTAAGCACCGTCTCCATCCGTACCCAATGCAGCAGTCGGCGACGGAGAAGTATCCTCACACTTGATTGTCGGCACAGCTGAGCTCATGCTCGACGCGTTCATAATATCCTTGTAAGGAGCCAGCTTCGCTTCTTTTTGGTTACTCTTTAAACTAAAACTCAGCACCTTAATCCTAAATCTACAAGTATCACGATCACTAAGCTAAGGCTAAATATCACTGCTTGGTAAACTGTTTCTGAATGGCACTTAAGTCTTCGACCGAGAAGTCTTCACGGGTAGGTAACGCTGGTAACGTCGGTAGGCGGTTTTGAGATCTGAAAAGATAGAAACGATTCATAAATAAGCGGAAGTGTGATTTTCCTATTCAGAGTGCTTGGTGTGTTATTTTAAAATTGTAAGGTACGAGGCCAATCTGTGCATTTCGAATATTTCGACATGCCCAAATTTTAAGATAATGAGGTAATTAGGCATCTACTGGCCATTTATAAACTTTTTATTTATGGAAACAGCTGGCAAATGAACTGACGATCCACCTGATGGTAAGTGGCCAGTGGCGTAGCTACGTAGGGGCTAGGCGGGGCAGTGCCCCGGGGCCCTCAAGCTCAGGGGGCCCTCGAATCCTTCCAGAAAATCTCGATCGAACTGAACTTTTGAAAATTTCTCCCATTTTCAAAATAAATCAAAATCAAAGCATTAACAGAAATAGTTCTAAAAAGTCCTAATAAAGATGAGTGTGAAGCAGAGAGTATTAAAACAAAAATGCTAAATTTTGAGTTTGTGTTGCTTTGCGAATTCATGCACAGTATATTGAATGACATCAATAAAATAACGCAACCAAAACTTTACAAAAACGCGACATCAATTTGGGCGAGGCAAGTAAAGCTTTAGCAGAGACCAAAGCAAATTTGCAAATTTATAGAAATGATTTCGAATAACTGAAGTGCAAAGCCAGTGAAACTGCAAGAAAATATGGTATAGATTAGATACCCATTTTCAAGAAAAAAGGCAAAGAAAAGTTAAAAGAAAACATTTTAATGAATTAACTGCTGATCACCGATTTTCAAACAAAGAAGAAATATTTAAAATTAAGATAATACGAGTATACTAGACACATTAATCAATTAAATTAATTTATAATTAAATTAATAATAAAACAATTAACACGTTTTACTGGTTTGAGTGCAGTCTGTGAAATATTCTATTTTCTATTTGAAATATAACATTTTTGTTACATGTTGATGAAGCAACTTTATTACAAAAGTGTGACAAATTTCAAAGAAAATATTCAGATATAATAGGCCCTAGCTTTTCACTTCAATATATTAATATTTACCACCTTGTTTTACCTCAATTAACTCAAGCATGGACTGTTCACCAATAGAGTACTTTCGTTAGTGAAAAATAAATTATGAAATTTGATAAAAATAAAAATTTATGTAGAAATATACTTAAATATTTTGATTTTGAGTCAATAAAGCACATTATTATTTTATTATATTAAAATTAAGTCGTAATTTTTAACCTTTATATCACGTGACCTAAAACACAAGCCGCCATGGTGTGACGTCATATGGGCAACGAGAAACTGTCAGTTCAGTGTAAACAGCTATACTACGTGTGCTGGTCGTACATAGACGATTGTTGTTTTTAGCAATATTACGTCACCAAAATGATGACAGCGTTTCCGAGGGAATAAAAAAGGTTTAAAATTTAATTTTATTTTATTTTATGGCAAGAAAGCGTGTTCATTTTGCCAAAATAAATTTTTTGTGGCTTTTTATTAGGAAAATCAATATTTTGAAGTAGCTTTTCAAACATAGTAGAATACCATATTATGTAAGGAAATAATGAGCAAATATGGAGCGCTAGATAGAACGCGACCTAACAGAAGTATTTACAGCATTTTTATTATTCTTCACAATTCCTGTCACTTTTGCAGCAGCTGAAAGATCATTTCGCAAATAAAAAATAATAATAAAATATTTGAGAAATAGTATGGGCCAAACTCGACTCCGACATTTATCGCTAATAGCAATTGAAAACAAAACCGCATCAAGCCTGGATTTGACCGAAGTCATTGATACTTTTGCAAAAACTAAAGCTAGAAAATTATTGTAAATATAATTGTCAGTTAGTCAGTTGGTAGGTCCGACCTTTTAAATAATAAACCATTGAATCTTTTCTATTTCGTTTTATTGCCCAAATCAATATCTATACTAATATTATAAAGAGGAAAGATTTGATTGTTTGCATTGAATAGGCTCCGAAACTACTGAACCGATTCGAAAAATTCTTTTACCTATAAAAGATAAAACCTAACCAGTTTAGATAGCAGTGGGGCCCCATTTTTTGATTTGCCCCAGGGCCCTTGGTTACTTAGCTACGCCACTGTAAGTGGCTATCGTCGCCCATGGACATCAGCAACACCAAAGGCATCACTAATGCGTTGCCGGCCAAGAAAGAGAGAAGAAAAAGAAAGAAAGAACTGGCTCTCAAGCCCCCAGCCGGAACACGAGGAGTCATTTGGCGACTGACTCATGCTCAAGGGTGGTAGCTATTCAGGCGAACCCCATGGAGAAATAATAATAGTAATAATGGTATTCATTAGCAAATAAATTCAATATTACCAATATAATCCCTCCGAGGGGGGACCACCACCAACGGGTTGAATTTAGTCGCCTCTTACGACATTCATCCGGCGTGGGATTGAGGTTAATATTCTAAACCGCCCCAATACGACAAAATAGTATTTTAGATCAATAAATTAGGTGAAAGTAAATTTTATTCAGATAAAGAATCTCTTAAGCACGGTAAAGATATTTACCGTGTCTTAAGCATACAGGGAGGATGTTATAAAACTAAAGGCTGAAAATGATGAAAATAAAATGCTTTTAAAAACTAAATTGAGCCGAAGAGAAGCCGGGTTAATAGTTGGTGATAAAATGTATGTTTCGTGTGCAATAACAGTCGCGCAAAGGGCAGCTGATTTCGCAAGCGGACAATTCGGGCGACCCCGCTTTCGCAAGTGCACGGGTTGTTTTTAATTAGAGCTATGCTATCCGAGCGACCTCGCGGCCAGGATGCGACTCCAATAAAACGCTTTTTACACTGCCCAATTGAATGCGCCATAAAATTAAAACTACGCGCTCTTTTTACGACGTATTTTAACGTTCTTCCGTGTGGCGAGTCTTCTTGGCCATTGTTCGTGCGATCGCTACGGATTAACGCGGACAGACAAGGACGACATAGATTAAGCAATCACTACGCGCCACGATATCGATGTTAGCAGTTAGCAGACTACATGTAAATCTTAGGGTGTATACTGTATAATTAGGACACGCCGTGACCAAAAACATGAATCGTGGTCGCAAACGGGAGCGTATTCACGTTCCATATATAGCTATGCGACTCGAAAGCTGCCTTCCACCTTGACCCAGCCTGTATAACTTTGCTATCTGTATATCTCATATCTCCGCACGTAAACACAATAAAGCAGTAAAGCACGCAGTCAGACTAACCTAGTTGCGGGACGGTTTTGCTTATTCCGCTCAAGTGTGAGGAAAATGAACGTCGACAGAAATATGTTGAGACTGTGGTGAGATGATTCTTAATTGGTGAGTCAGTTCAAGGTTAGATAAAGAAATATTTACTTAGGGATTCATAGTTATTTAGAAGAATAAATTGTAACGTCGGGTCGGTCTAGATGTGACACCTCACATCACAACTAATACAATGAACGAGTTTTTAAGAATTTTATGCAGATTTTTTTGTAAAATAATTGTGGTATTTAAATTGTAAATGCCACCTGCATTGATGCCTAATATTTTGTGACCTCTTAAATTTGGCATAAAAATAAGTTTGTTTTTCGTACCGAAGTAAGTACATAATATTAAGTTTTTACAGTTACGAATTAGGTATTAGGTCCAGTCCTTTGTAGTCATATAATCTTGTTCAAAGTAAGTCAATTCACATAATATTACTACTTGGCTGATGGCTCTGCAGACGTGATAAGTACACGTATAAATTATTTATTGTCAAAACATGATTACAGGGCCAAATATGAGATAGCATAGCCATGAAATGAACCATTGTCCCGATAAATATATTATTCGAATGTTCTGAATACCTTAATCAATCATATCGTTCAGAAGTTACACGATTTTATCAGACGAACCAACGGCAACAATTTTATTGTTAATTTTTATCCTTTTAAATCTACGTATACGTGTTTAAAGCCAACAACCCATAATTGTCCCACTGCTGGGCTCGGGGTCTCCTCTCATAATGTGAGGGGTACAGGCCATAGTCTACCACGCTGGCCAAGTGCGGATTGGTAGACTTCACACACCTTTGAGAACATTATGGAGAACTCTCAGGTGTGCAGGTTTCCTCACGATGTTTTCCTTCACCGAAGCAAGTGATAATTAACTTGTAATACGCACATAATATTTGAAAATTAGAGGTGCGTGCCAGGATTTGAACCCGGGCCCCTGCGTTCGGGAGACCAACGTTCTAACCACTAGGCTATCACTGCTACTACCTATACAAAATATACGTGTTTACCTATACAAAATGTTTATTGTGATCTCTGCCTAAATTATGTCAAGACAAGACATCGCTCTTTACTCTTTAGCGCTAAGATCGCTTTTTGTACTTTGTCTGTTATATTTTATCCACCTACTATATTTTAAGGACAACGAATGTTTAATTTAATACTAAGCATCAATGATATTTAAAAAATATAGATACGTCATGCCCTTACAAATCAACCAAAAAATCTGTTCCGAAAAGAGCTACAACACACGCGTTTATCTTTTGTTTCACTACACCAATCACACTACAATAATACACGAAGGCATTTTAACGTTATAATATGTCAAATCTCAAGCACTTCTGACAACAACAAAACTGTGCCTAACGTCTTGTATTGACAGAGTGACTACGAGCAGACGAGGTCAATTGACTGTTTTTACGATCTTCATCTTCGGCGCGCTAGTGACATATATCTACCTCTTTTTACTTATAATGTCATTGCTAAGCATATAGACATTTTCTGCCGTTAAAGCAAAAACTTGTAGAGTCGCATAAATAGTGAGGACATTCTCAAATATTTACGCAATGGCAACTCACTGATCTATCAGTAGCCGACTAGCTGTTTGAAGAGCAAATGAAACGCATCTGTGCAAACAAGTCTTACAGCAGTTGTCAAAGATTTGACGCTTCCACAACATGCACATTTTACATTTGTACACGATGTTATAACACGTCCGCGAAAACGTGAACTTAGCAATCGTTTGGCCGTCTAACTTGTCCTTTAAAATTCTCGTTCACCGCCTCTTATCCATTCGTATTGCAAAAACAGATAAGTAAAACGCTAAAAATATGTTTGCGAACACACAGGTTGCAGTCCGCTAAAACTTGTAAACATGTGTTTAAAGCGTGGGTCGTAATAAAATAACTAACAACGTATAAAATGCAAATACTGAGAGTAGGACGTCCGTATCCCAAAAAGGGAAATGAAAAATAAATGTATCCGGCCGGTGTGGCGTGGGCTACAGATTAGTTCTTGACTAAATAATGTTTATATATCTGTATAGATGGCATGAATCCTTGCAGGGAAATTTTCTGAAACTCAATAAAATATGTTACTCACATACCCGCGATATAAGTTAGGACGTTTATGCACGTTACAATATTTTGAAAATTTTAATTTTATAAGATGTATCGGCGTGAAAAATACATAATTTTAGTACTCGTAGTATTTAATAATAGTATTCAATGCTGCTCTGATAGTATTTAGGACTTGTATCAGGTCAAATCTGAATCGTGTTGGAAGGTTTGGTACTTCAAAATATTTTAAGTACCCTCAAAAATATAGAAAATGGGGGAGAATCATATTTTCTCATTTAAATATTAGATACGGCTACGGGTCATGCAAAGTGCTCTTTATATAAGAAAATGCGTAACTTCGTAATAGCTTTCTCGACCCATAACCCTAAGTACTTATTCCTTTGTTCGTCCACTCTAATAGAGATGGGGGCGCTAAGGATGGCGCAGTCGTAATGGATATGCGTTTATAGGGTTACCACTAAAGGGAAAATTCCCCTAATAAAAGCTAACAAGTGGCTTTATTTTATCGTCTTCTTTAGCAAACCTACATTGTCAAAGTTATCGTTTCCTTTTGGTTAGCTAGCACATTTCCAAGCTTAATGGAGACGGCTAGTTTGATATTTCTCTTTATAAAATCAAATAACCACATTTTGTAGCGAAGATTCTGTTAGTTCTATTGTAAAAGTATATTATTGTTATCATTTACTTTCTTACTTAAAACGTAACGTTAGTTGTGTTCATACGAATAATACAAATTGGCATATTTGAACGTGTTATACCCGTACTTCATTAGGTACTCTTACATTAACGTAACGATTTTTCTTCTTATAATATATTGTTATCTATACAAATATTACTTATAAAGAGAAAAGATTTGATTGTTTGTTTGCATTGAATAGGCTCCGAAACTACCGAACCGATTTGGAAAATTCTTTCACTGTTAGGAAGCTACACTATCCCCGGGTGACATAGGCTATATTTTTTTTACTATTTTTCCCGAAGCGAAGCGAGAGCGGTTTCCTAGTATCTTATATTTTCGTGATCGGTAATTTTTATAGTGGCAGCCCTAACGACCTTGGTGTATCACGAAGGGTGCACGATGGTTCGAAAACGACTTAACACGAAAAATACATTCTGTTGTGTCACCGTTATGTACCAAAAATAGGTTACCTACTTTCCGAAGCACCCGTGCGGTTTGAATTAAAATAACGCAATTTAAAATCTTGATATTGTACTTTGTATAAATAATGTTTATAGTTTGTAAAAATAATGAATTGTCAAGTTCTTTAATAAAAGCATGATGCAGGGTAGGTACACACAATACAAAACCATGTTATCAACATGTTAGAACTTTAGAAGATTGGGATTGGGGTAAATAAGTAATGAATGACTCCAAATAGGAGCGAGAGACACTGAGAAACCGTCTGAAATACATATTTTAAACAATAATTACCAGCCCACGCCCTATCGGTTTATCCTGTAATCTCCCAAACCTATCGTCTACCATCTCCACTATTTCATCCGAAGTTTGGTGTAAATGTCGAAACACACGCTTTCCCCACAAACGTTAATACCCACTCTAAAACGATTCTAATTCGCTTAAAAATATCTGTTAAAAGATTAGTTCTATTTACAATATAGGTCAGTCGCTCTTCTATACCATAATGTGTTGATACAAATTGACTATAAAACGTTGCTTCAAATCGAAACGCTACTAAAAGGGTGTAACGTCGTGCTTGCTAGAAATGGGTAACCCAGTTTGGGCCGCACCCGACCCATTGCGGTATATTGCGTTTACTTGTATGATTGCCTTTAAATGAGTTCTGCAGTTAATGTTGTTCGGTTTTAAATTATTTTAATAGTATGTACAAACGAGTTTTATGACGAGATAAAACGTTCTTTAACGAACGGAAAAGAACAAAGAAAAAGCCGCCTCGTTATCTTATAATATCGGGGTGATAAAATTAAACATCAACTGTACCTAATTATGAACGATAACCTTGCCTAGTCAGACAGTTAGCAAGCAAGGAGATAGGAAGCTTCTCCCGCATTTCATTTGTAGTATTAAAGACTCATTTGAGCAACGTACCATTATTCTCTAGATGGTCAACGACACCTCTTGTGTAATAGCTTATTCATTACAAATAATTACCATCATTAACTCAGCTTTCAATAGCCATGAAAACAGTAGATTCCTTAGACATAGGTATAAGATTCCTCCCACTTACCTAATTTAATCTTCGTAATATTTTTATCATCAAGTTTATCAAATCTGTTCTCAATTTATCATTGATCTCAAATCGAATCAGTTTATCCGGTGCTTGTTGCGCAATAACAACCATTAATCAACAGGCCGGTAAACAAAAGAGTTTGCAAGATCAGAGTTAATGGTTTCATTATTCAGACATGTATAATTGGCGCACAGTGTGTTTTTGGCCCTCAAAATCGAACATCCCCTTTTTATGTAATTTTTAGATATGTACTTAAAACTATTTGAAATACTAGCAAGAGTAGAACACCCGGCGTTCAAATGTACATAGAACAAGACTTATATTAATATTTTTTATTAGTTATCACTCACAAGTCACAGCCTCGTTTCCTTGTATTGTCCATCGGGTCCATCTATTGTGATGGGCATGAACATAATGCATTTTATTGAAGTAGTACCTACCTACTTAGGTACCTAAAATCATTTTTGTATTACCCTATTTTATCCTTTTATGAATCGGTTTTCGTAGGTCTATGAATTGGCTACAAACACTTAAAAACATTATTTACCTACCAAACAGTAAGTTAAACATTTTTATGTCTTATTGAAAAGAACAATATGTTTAATTATAGTGTTGCGGTAAAATCAGTCCCTACAAACAATATTATTATCATTACAGTCATGCACTTGACTGGATATTGCACAAGTAAATTTGAATTTATCCTTATAAATGTCTACGATGAGACGTGCGGGACGTGCCTAAAGTCTAAGTAAGTACCTATGTACCTAAGTCCTCGCTCTAATACAGGCTTATTATCATTGTAGTGTGGCGGGCGAAGGACATTTACTCGCATTTTCTATCGCCTATTAGCATCATGCTGATATAACCATGCAGAACCACGGCTTCAACCCATTAATGGGCCACTACTGAGCACGGGTCTCTCCTCTTGAGGAGGCCTAGAGCATACTCCACCAAACCCAACCCGGGTGGCAGAAAATTTTATGCCACCCGAAGGCCTCCGACATGGTTTAACGTATATTATCTTACGATAACAACCGGGACCGACGGCTTTACGTGCCCTCCGAAACGCTCAAGATTTTTTTTGCCACTAACGGTCACCCATCCAACTATCGACTGCGCCCGCTGTTGCTTAACTTTGTCGATCATTTAGAATTGACACTTACTTACCCAACATAAGTACGTATGGTATACTTCATAATTTGCAGATTAATGAGACCTTTTCTCATTAATCTGCAAATTTGACATCAAAAGATGCACGAGTTTCTGGCATAGTATTATTTTCAAGATTCACACAGAGATAGGAAAAATCAAGATTAATAAGATCACAATTTTAGTCCTCGTTACCAACTCGCATGGACAACAGCGTGTTGGAGTATGCACACTATGCACTTGGCCTCCTCAGTTATGATTACCCATTAAATAAGAAAAATTTCATGTTACAGTTACAGTTTCGTGTTACAGTTAGGTGGAATACCTATCTACCTTTTTTATTCTATAGCATAATCTTACTTAGCATTTAAATAAGCTCACGTCCTTAAACTAAAAAATATCAAAATTGAAACAGAAAACTAAAACTTAAGTTACATTACAATATCCGATACCGCATATTGCTTAGAACATAATAAACTACTTTAAGGCTAAGTTAAACAATGTTGGCCTATTGTTATTCTCGTTACTCCTAGACAAGATCAATAACCCTGAATCCCTGAACAAACTTGATTGATAGATTATTTATCATATTATATTTCGTGGAATACTCGAGTACTGTAAGCTAGAATATCCACTTGTAAATTGGTAATAGGACTAAATATAGACAATGTCAATTCCACATCGCGAATCATGCTAGATCATTAATACCCCTGTCAGAGCGCGCACGACATCCTAAGGGCATGAGCACATTTATTACCATAATTTTACTATTAGTACAGTTCTAGAATTCACTCATAAGCATAAAGCTATTAGCAGTCTGACAACCTCCTTTGCAGATAGTCCTAAAATTGGCAACACAATCTGTCTTTTCTTTTGGAGGCCGCAAATTAAGGATCTGTCGTGCCACTCAGTTTTATCCTTAAGCTTGGCTAGTTACAGTCGTTTTATCTAGAACATGTTAGATATTATTTTTACATTCTGCTGCTGATACGTATTAAGTAACGGATTTCCCAATTTCTTCAGTAGCTTAGGTTTTTCTTACCGACCGGTGGCAAAGCTCGTCTACCGTTATAAATTAATAATGAAGTGATGTAAAATAATGATAGTGGGCTGTGGGATGATATTTTGTAAATTTTGGATGGTATTTGTAGGAATATTCAATGATATTAGGTTCATTGCTGGGCGTAGGCCAAATTGAAGGTTGAATCAGCCATTTCGACCGGACAACAGACTGCCTTCTTCAGATAATCTTATACTCAACCGGTTACGTTTTGAAATTTCCAATGGTAGGTACATTGATTTCTTTGATTTTAATAGCAGCGTTTTAGGTGATGCATTATTTTTCGAGTTTAAACCTGAGCAGTTCCAATGCTTAAACTTTTTCTCTGGAAAGCAATGCCACCTGATATAATTGATAAGAATGGTCTCGATTTGATTATATTCATTCAAACATTCACTTCTTTTTTGTTCCTCTTTTGCAAGAACATACTTTATTAACCTTACCAGCAAAAAATATAGTCCACTTCGTGTAGAACTCTAAAAGATCTTTTCATGTTCTTTCACTACCATCTACTGATTTCGACTCAAATGGAACCCACACCACAGAGTATAATTGGTAAGTAATTTATATTAAATAAATAAATAACGCTTCACACTCATAGCCCCACACTAGGATTCCCTGTGTCGTGGGTGCCATGGACAACACACAAGACAAGGACATTCACACCCAGACCGAGAACAGAAATTCAAACTCATCATTCAAATTTCTGCCTCGCTGGGAATCGAACCCAGGACCCTTGGCGCGGCGATCCGGCATGGTAACCATTGCGCCACACGGGTCGTATTGACTTTATTACGTTCATAATATGTGCACTAATACCTTAAGCATGCTTCCTAATCCTAGTATAATATCGACAACGTTATTAGAATTAGTAAGATTGAACGAGAGATAAAATATTTCACCGCTGTGTCATAGGATCATAGTTGAGTTTGTTGTTTGTTACATAAATTGTATTATAAATAGTAATAATTCAAATTCAAAGACAATGTGTGATCGTAGTATAATACCAACCATTATGCAAATTTAATGCGACACCAATAGGGTAATCATACATTGTCAGGATATTTAATTAATATAATTATGTGTATTATTAACGGGCGTAAATCATATTTACTTATAAATAAGTAATTAGAGAAAAATTGCCAGAAATTATATTTAATTGCTTTTAAGTGTATTTTATTTCAATGTTTCTATAAACAAAACAAGTATGGATCCAGTTGATTTTTTTTGTTGGTCACTGGTGGAGGAATTTTGAGATCCTGATTTGAGATCTGTTAATTTTTTAACCGACTTCAAAAAAAGGAGGAGGTTCTCAATTCGACTGTATTTTTTTTATGTTTGTTACCTCAGAACTTTGGACTGGGTAAACCGATTTGGATGATTCTTTTCTTAATCGAAAGCTGGTGCTTGTCGTGTGGTCCCACATAAATTTGAACGAGATCTGACAATTTTATCCATGTCAAAAGTACAATGTACTTCATTTGAAGTCGGTTATTTTTTTGTTAAAATGTTAGATTATTAGAGTTTAAAAATAGTTTAAATTATTACTTATTTTAGTGAAGAGTAACAGGTGAAAAAATCTGCATAATAAGTTCCGCACAACTCGAAGATGCTTGAAGTCCTCCTGTCATTGTGAAAGAAGACATTAGGAACTGTGAAAATTATGAAAAAGGAGAAATGTATTTCAAGTCGTTCAAAAGTTACACGATCACCAAAGATTAATATAACTATTTCGAAATGAACAATGACAAGGTCGTAAAATTAATTAATATGATTGTTAATTAAATTTGTTACTTTTAATTAATTATTTATGATTGAAGATAAACACTAAATGGGCATGACTACGATTCTTAATTGTAAATATGAGACTATTAAGGTCAATACCACTACCGTAAAAATAATTTAATATTTTTGTTTTTAACTGTAACTTTTGGCGTATCAGATAAATTAAATGGACATATAAATTATTACAATTTGTTCGAATGAAAACGCAATACAATTTCATAAATTTG
This sequence comes from Thymelicus lineola, assembly GCA_963932265.1. Taxonomy (NCBI): domain Eukaryota; kingdom Metazoa; phylum Arthropoda; class Insecta; order Lepidoptera; family Hesperiidae; genus Thymelicus; species Thymelicus lineola. The sequence goes on along the minus strand of OZ010695.1, from coordinate 5,813,483 downwards.
TGGGAAACGGAAGTTATTTGTAGTTTTGATTTGATTTGATTTTTTTTAACTCAAACTTAATAAATTATTTCTAATTTATTACATAATTTATAAAACTCTACTGGGAGACAGAAGACTCGTTGAGTTGCCTCATGAAAAAGGTTAATAAATAAAATTAGTAAAAAATTAGCCGGCAAGATACTATTTTTAACGTAGCAGACACTATCTAATATATTTGAGTGTTATAATGTATTTTATTCCCTGAAGCTCGTTCTTCAACTCAAAATTTCCAGATTGAAAACTATTGAACCAATAATGGACCGTGTTTATGCAAGCAGTTTAGGCCCCATACACGTTGTCAATGTTTCGTGTTATTTGCTGAGCGGTATTTCCACGTAGGAAGTCATATTCGAAAAACGAATTTTCAATTTATCCATGGCGGTAAAAACTACCACCATTTTAGAAAAACAAAATATCTAAAAACAAATGACTAAATATGAAATTAAAATTACACGACTTTCGAGTAAAATTTATTTGAATTTCGAATTGCGCGCCAATCCATAGATAATTAAATCTGAAAATGCTGGATATAAAATCTCCAATTTTTATGGAGAGTAAGATCAAACGTCCTGCGTTACGTTAGGAGGGTTATGCGTTAGTTTTGTAATTCGTAACGCAGAATCTAAATAGCGTTGTTACTGATTTGACGATCGCAAACTAGATGGCATTGTTACTGATTTGACGATTGCAAACTAGATGGCGGTAAACTCCAATCGTGCGTCGGAGCTGACACACACAATTTTTTTAAATTAAGATTGAAGGAAAATGGGAATTAAATCAATACACCAAAGAGGTAAATATTATTAAGAGGTAATATTCATCAGAAAATTGTTCAATCAAATTCAATCGCTAAATCAAATTATACAATTAAAGAAACTAAAGAGCAGCGAATGTAAGTAAAAAGTTAAATGTACTTACTCGAACGTCTGAACTGAACGTAGTAACAGAAGCGCGTGTCCTTGACACTTGGCAGCGGACAAAAACTAGCGGCCGTAATTTCGGCGTCAGTGATGGGTGTGTTCCGAACTCACACAAACACAGATGCCACAGACTAAACAGAACGTGATGCGACGTTCAACACATGCGAAACTCTTTCGCTAACACGTTTTTATACTTAGCTTGCTTGTAGATTCGCTGTAAATTTTTCGTTTATTGAATTGAAATTGTGGCCTCCGCGTATGGTACTTACTTTAGTACATTTTAAGCTTTGGCTGTATGTAACATAAACAGTTTACTACTTATAGGTACCTAAGTGCTTAGGTAAGGTAGCGATTTTTAAAACTTTGTTCCAATATTTTAGTACCTACCTCTATCTACCTTACTATTAATTTTGTTATGTGATACCTATTTCATTTTATAACCTTAAATTCCTTTGATTACCATGTCATGATTTATTCATTAAATACAGCTAATACTGTTTTATGCCGCGCCATTAAAGAAACAAATCTAAAATGGCGGAAATTATCATTCCCCTCACTCGCACGCTAAAGACAGGCTTATAAATTCTCTATAAAGTGGAAATGATAAAAATATTACTGTCTTTGAAATGGCAATTCTATGTCGTTCAATACTCAAAGCTCCTGCATCGTAATACTATAACTTCATATAGATACTTACACATTTCGGCGCCAGCTGTAATATATAGTATCTACGCATATGTATCGCAAAAGGAACAAAGGAAGTTTGGCAACGCATTGTGCTGAGTTTTCGCGTCTGCTCGCTTGTAGACGAAAAAAATTTGCAAATACCTACATAGTTATCTTTCTGTTAGAACAATTAAGTATGATGTGGTTAGAATCAGTTTAAACAATATCTTTTAGTAATAAGTTTGCATTATAAAAAACCAATGTCATAAATGTTAAAGGGGGAATTATGTCGTATCGTATCTCTACATATCGCACCCTTAGTGGAAAAAAAGCATAAGTCGTCTTACGTTGAATTTTAGTTATTAATAATTATGACTGGAAAGACGGACAAAAGCTCAATTTTTTTTTCAAATTTTTATCATTAATCTTGACGGTTTTGTGCAAGAAATCGTAATGTGAACTCCTTTGACTACTTACTGACATTTTAACAGTTATTTTGCTCTCCTGTAAAATTGCAATTTTCATCTTACGCCTTTTTCCACTGAGCGTGCGATACTTTCTCTACATACTCGTTGTATGAAATAAATGTTATCTGTGTAACGTGATAACGTCAAAAAGTACCGCACTGATTTTCATGCAGTTTTAGTGATAAATTTAATGAATCATGAAAATTTTATTATATAAAAATCTCGTGTCACGGTATTTGTGGTCGCACTCCTCCGAAACGACTCGATCGATTTTCATTATTTTTTTTGTTTGCTATGAGAATCATTCATTCCATTCATTTTTTTTGTTTGATTAATTTATTTGGTAGATACGAGAATAGGTCGTAATTCGTAAAGTATATTTGATACCGCTGGGTGATTAGGGTGGACCTATCCAGAAAATTTTTGACAGAACAACGTTTGCCGAGTCAGTTAGTGTTTATATAATATATGGATGGTATAAACTTAAACAAATTAGTTTTTCCGTTCAATAATCCTTAAACTACGACAGTGTTATCGACATGTAATTAACTAAAAAGTTAATGCAGAATTTCGAAAATTTTAGGGAGAGTACGTCCACTGCTACTTTATGTTGCGCTACAGTAACTAGCTACACACACTCGGAAAATTATCACTTAGTGTGTAATATCGACGGAAAATCGATTTAATTTTATTATTATCAGGTTCATATTTAGAATTAACAGGTTTTCACTTAAAAATATGTATTAGTTTCGTGATTAGAAATATAAGATTTGTACTTAGAAAATCAGTTTCGTACTTTTTGAAAAATTGTCAGCATAGAATGTAAGTGGAATATGGTATTAATTACCTAAGTATTTGCCTGCTTTGCAATTGCAACTACCTGCGATCCCAATGTAGGTATAATAAATACACACAAATGGTATGATTTACTCAAATCCTTTCTGCTAACCATTTTGTAGAGTCAAGTTGCCCTGAAAATACTTTCCTACGCCTATTACAATTCAATATTATTTTAACATGTAAATAATATATTAGTATGTATTATGTTGTGTTTGTCAGACATTTATTGCTTCTATCAACGTTTAGGAAAGATACTTTGTCATTGCGGAAAAGAAACGGCGAACCAACTGAGGAGTTCCCATCTTTCAAATTACTTCTTTTAAATCTTCTAAATCTTTTAAATTATTACAAAATATTTTTTACGCAGATGAAAATGTTAAAAGTGTATATGTACAATGTAAAAACATATACATATACATACATATAAGTATACAAGATTCCCATAATTCACAGCGTTAATACTAAATATCTGAAGTAGGTTAATTTGTCATAAACTTGTAATTACTACGACAGTAAACGTATACTCATTAAGCTTTTTATGTTTTCCTCGTGAAATAATCAAATAAATCAATGTTAATAATGTAAAGGAGAGCCATTCGTATGTTCTCAAGAACATTTGCGAGTTCGCGACTATAATCCGGCATATCGCGATGTGTCTGTTATTCGTCTTCATATTATTATACTAGAATACTTCGCATACGGAAATTATGTTTTACCTTAGTTGCAAATTTGAAGCAAATCGGTTGATATTTTAAAAATTTTCCATACAAATTTTCATCCCATTTCTTAAGGAAACCTTTTAATTTTCTAGGATAAAAAGTTTCCTAAAATATGACTCGGATTATTAGTAACAACTTCACCAATTATCATCGAAATCCATTCAAGGGTTTTCATGTGATGCCCGGACGGACAAACAGACAGATAGACAGCTGAGTTTTATTATAGTGTAGACTAGCTACTCTGCTGCTTCTCTCGTGTTTTCCGGAATAATAAGTATCCTATGTCCTTGTCCAAATCCTGATCTACCTATGTGCTAAATTTCATGAAAATCCGTTCAGCAGTTTTTGCGTGAAATAATAACAAACATACGCACAAACTTTCACATTTTATAATATTACTAAGATATATAAATCATCATCCCATTCTTACTAATTACTATGTAAACGGTTATCATGGAAACCACCTATGCCAGCTATACTCAACCTGCGGCCCGCCAGTCTTTTTTAGTTGGCCCATTTGGTGTTACTTTATTTTCTATTATAATAATCGTGAAAACCTAAGAAATCAATACCATTATTTTATTTCTTTGTATTGCCCGCAACAGCATGTCTAACACGTATTTATGGCCTGTATGTAAAAAAAATTATTATCACTGACCTATGCAATAAAATCGTACCCTCAGTGGAAAAAAAGCATAAGATGAAAATTGCAATTTTATTGGAGAGCAATAAATCTGTTAAAATATCAGTAAATAGTCAAAGGAATTTACTTTACGATTTGTTATTTGAAATAAAATTGAGCAGTTTTTTCCAATCATATTAATAACTAAAATTCAAAGTAACACAACTTATGCTTTTTTCCACTAAGGGTGCAAAATTATGTGAACGTATTATGGTTAGTGCACACAAGAAAAATAGAATATAAAGCTAAACCTCAATATTTCCTTTTTTTATACATAAGTAAGGCCATAAAGATAAAAAGGCATCCTGCAAGACCTGTTCGAACGGAAAAGATAAGCTTGAAATGGCGGAAGTACTTCTTTAAAATCTATATTTTAATGCCTAGTAAATACTGATAGAAATAAAACACTAAATTTTATCCCAAGTTGACTGAACAATATGTTTAGCCGTTTCTGAGATAAGTAGGAGCAAGCAGACAAAAAGTCTAACGCCTCAACTCAAAGTCACTAACGGTTACTTTAATCGATCCTTAGTAAAGAATACCATACAAAGTCTGTACTAACGAGCGATTTAAGTAATCGTTAGTGACTCTGAGTTGGGGCGAAACAATAGAGGGAGGATTACATTGAAGTATAATGTCATAGACCAGACATCTCGAACAAAATGTATGTCCCGCCCGAGAGGTTATATTTTCAAAATTGAGCCCCCGTTCTCCTTTCAAAATCGAACGAATCCATTGAAGATTGAAGCCACGTGGCGCCAATGCATTGGGACATACATGGTGTTCGCGGTGTTGGTTCTATACGCTAGTAACAATACTTCAATAGAGGATTAGGATTTATATTTTTTTCTCAAACACCTTTCATGTAGGACATCAGACACCCATCAGTTTCTAGTATTGGATTCCTAATATTATATAACGTGTAGATGCTTCATAATATACCGAACTCAACGATTCGCCTTCGACATTTAAACCGTTTATAAAATATTTTATTTTATTCAGCCTTCACCGATTTTATATCACAACGAGTAACCGCCCTCGCTTTGCTTCGGTTTTCTTTATTTTTTACACCTTGGGTTACATTATTGGAGTTTTATTAAGGATCCCTAATTTTTTTGAAAATGTAATATAGCCTATGTTACTCGGGGATAGTGTAGCTTTCTAACAGTGTAAGAATTTTTCAAATCGGTTCAGTAGTTTCGGAGCCTATTCAATGCAAACAATCAAATCTTTCCTCTTTATATATTAGTATAGATTAACATTTATGCGCGGGCAATGTGTGCAGTCACGATTGATGTATCAGATTTGACAAGAATACATTCAACTGTATAATTTCATACACGTTTTATTATTAACAACGATTATCATAATCACCACTAACTGTGTTATTAAAATTACAAATCGTTCTATCAATCAATACCATTAACTAGTATATTTCAATACTTGTAAACTCCCTTGTTTTTAGGGTTCCGAAGTAAAATCAGAACCCCTTATAATTTTGTCAAGTCCGTCTGTCCGTCTGTCCGTTCGTCTGTCTGTCTGTTCTGTCCGAAGCAAAGCGCCGAGACCCTTAGGTCCCAACTCAAAGTCACTAACGGCTACCTTAATCGCTCCTTAGTAAACAATCACCATACACATTCTGTACTAAGGAGCTATTTAAGTAACCTTTAGTGACTCTGAGTTGGGGCGTTAGTGATCGAAAGTCCGAGTGTCTCCGCTACAAAATCGATTGAAATTAAAACTACACTAAATGTTAACCTAAGTTTACTTGAATTGATCAGTGAAAACCGAAACAAAAAACCACAGACAAAGATATATATAATTGTATCTATCTATTTCAGATCTACTGTGTTAATAAATAACCTCAGAAATACTTTTTTGCAATTATTTTCCAACTTCAGAAAATGTGATGAAACAATTTCATTGAACACAAAATCACAACAATTTATACCTATGTATGTATGTACATAAACATAATTATGTATTAACAAAATAACACTTTTCTTTGAAATATAATTGCGCTTTCTTTTCGTGCTACGGTAACCCCAGTTGCGTGTTTTACAATTCCACACCTCCACCTGCTTACATTTAGCTTTTTAGCTTAATTGTAATGTTAGTTAATTGTAGTAGCCTTCTCCTGTTTTTTATGATCACCTGCTATAAGTACTTCCTGTGCATATCTAGTTTTATTATCTCACTTATCTTTTTATCTACAAGCTTGTATTGTCCGAAACATTGCTTAATAATATTTATCCCCAGATAACCATCTTATAAAGCGATTATACTAACTAGTTAATAATAATTTAGGACATTAGTGTTGATAGCACAGCCCTATACTATTCTATGGGCATGGGGTTGGGGTCATTTTAGGCCGCTTAAATACGGCCATTTAAATAATGTAGCTCCCGCCAAACTATGTGACATGCATGAAATAATATAACATAAAATCTTATAATTTATCTATAATCTATACTAATATATAAAGAGGAAAGATTTGATTGTTTGCATTGAATAGGCTCCGAAACTACTGAACCGATTTGAAAAATTCTTACACTGTTGGAAAGCTACACTATCCCCGAGTAACATAGGCTATATTAAATTAAAAAAAAATTAGGGATCCTTAATAAAACTCCAATATTGTAACCCAAGGTGTAAAAAATAAAGAAAACCGAAGCAAAGCGAGGGCGGTTACTCGTAATATTATAAAGAGGAAAAATTTGATTGTTTGTTTGCATTGAATAGGCTCCGAAACTACCGAACCGATTTGAAAAATTCTTTCACTGTTGGGAAGCTACACTATCCCCGGGTGACATAGACTATATTATATTTTTTTTACTATTTTTCCCGAAGCGAAGCAAGGGCGATTTTCCAGTCATAGATAAATACAAAGAATAGAAAAACGAAGCCATTGAGTTGGTATAGTGATTCTGCAATACCGCTATTGATCACGAAGAGTTGCACGTTGCTCGGTGACCTCGTCTTTTTACGACAGGAAAGCAATAAAATGATAATACCTGGAGACTCACAAAGCACTACGCTAATTACAGAGCTCCATTATATAATATGTAATGTCCGTACTAGAGCTGTAGTGATGTAAAGACTAACAAGTAAATTATTTACTAGGTAATAAAAATATAATGATGTGTAGTTACGTGAACTTACATAGGAAAAAAAATGATGATCAACCATCACAGCAGGATAGTCCAGTCTTGCTTCGGATTTGGAGAACAGGACGGTTAATTATATGATAACATAGTGCCAGAAAATTAATTATTAAGTATGCTAGAAAATCTATCGTTGGTAAGTTGAAATGGATTTTATTTATTTATTTATTTATTTAATCTTCATTGACCACAATACAGGATTAAGGTACAAATTGCTTTATGCATTCTCTGCCAGCTAACCACTGTATAGCCACCATTACCATTATTATTATTACCATTCTTATTGTATTATTAGCTATTTTCTTTTTAAATCAATAATAAAAAATAGCAATGACGTGTTTTCCCTTGGAGTTTGATTCCTAAAAAAATTGGACACCGAATAAATAGTAAAATATAACGTTAGCAAATTATAATAAAATAAAAAAGTACTTCAATAAAATCGTCCTATGGCTAATAGTAAAAAAATAAAATTATATTGTATAAAAAATAGTTTTTCTAATGTTATATCCTGATTATCCTGAACAACAAAATCATCTATATAGGAATGTTATCACCTGTTATCATATAATCAATCCATAGACATATCAATATCTAGATGCTAGATGCTGTTCAAATTTTTAGAATGCATTTTATTATACCCATCCTCGCCTCGCTTCGGATACCTCGTAGCCCCGAAGCAACTTCTTATTTGCCATAAAGCCTTTTATATGAGTGTAAGTAAATAAAATAAAATTATTAGGTATGTTATTAAAAAATATTTACAAAAAAAAATTTGATCCTACGGTCAGTTTCTAAGATAAGTGCGTTAAGCAAAATTTAATAAGCAATCAAAGAAACTCTTCAGCTTCACTATGTTTAAATTACAATATATTGAGTATATTTATTATGTGGCATCATGGCTTCCCATGCTCAACCTATATGGTTCGTATAGTTCCTGAAATCCTCAGGGAGGAAGGAGACTCACGAGTATATAATGTATATTGATTTATTTTATTTTATTCTTTATTGCAATTTTATACAATGGGCGAACTTAATGTCTAATGGCATTCTCTACCAGTCAACCCTTGGAATAAATATATTTAAAATATTATATTATATTATTACAACAATGTTGTTGGCAACTCTAGTAATGTACGAGTACCATTGCGCGTAGTTACAGTAATTTGTACAGTTTTGTTCGCACAACTAAAACTCATGAAGCGGTCGTGAGCGCGGCAAGGTTGTTCAATTTAGTTTTATTTCATGCATGTATGCATTTAATCAAGGCATATATTTTATTTAATATAAAGGGTTATACGTGCACGTATAGTTATTTACTATATCTAATTTAACTTTATTACTATAGAACTTCATACTTAATAATATTTTATCCTTCTTTAGTCTGCATGTCATGTGTAATTTTGCCTGAATTTACCGGGCGTAATTTTACAGAGCGATATTTACAAATAGGTACTGCGCTTTTGTGACTTATCAAATAACACTTATGGTAACTAAGTATTTACTATGGGAGCAGTATGCTTAATTATTACAAGATATCCGTTAATAATCCCATAATAGAATTGCTACCATAACTGAATCTTGCATGATACATCTTTTTACCCCAATTTAGGACTGCAAAATACTGACTTATAGTTGTAACGGTATGTGTCTGCGTGTAAGGATTTTCGACTGAATGGTATTCTGTGCCGAATTTCACATGTGTAGGCAGCAGACAACATGATTTGTGCATTGTGGGCACATTCCGAAGATGGATATAAGAGTTATAAGTTGAGTTTATTTATGATAATTACATCTACCCGAAAAGAGAAACAATTAATTGTTCGTCATCTTTATCTAATGTAAAAAGCCCCTAACAGTTACAAACATCAATGAACTAATATAACGTATAAACATAGCTAAAAACACTCGATCAACTTTCAAACAAAAAAACTAGATCAAAACTAGACATACAGATCCACAGATAACAGACACGTCATACTTCTAACACCCCTCAGTTTTCGTCGGGGGTTAAAAACTGGCAAAACACAAGAATATATCACTGAAACTAGCAACATACAAAGATATTAATAGCTAAAATTGCCACATACTGCACCATCATAATGCACACAAATGTAAGAATTCTAGACATCGGTCTCAGTAATTCATTGTAAAAGGGTTATAATAGATTATATTATTCCTGTTATCTGTTGTAGAAACATCGGAAATATGCAATCTATCGAAATAACTCTAAACATATCAAGCTAGTTACTTTATTGTGATTGAGTTGTTTTATAGTCGATCAGATAATTCCTCTAATAACTACTTCTATATCTGCAAATAACTACTCATCAAATTTTATCATAACTGGATTCATATAAAGTAGAGTGAATAATGTGACAAGTTTTAGTTTTTGATGGTCTGGAGTGTCGGGTGGCTGTGTCGAAACTTACAATGGTACATTGTAATATTTGAGAACCGTTTGACCTCAATCATAGCTAATATAAAGCCAATATATCAAGTCGTGCCCACGCTCATCAAAAAGCTGTTTATTACTGCTCGTCTTTAGGATATTTTTAATTCACAACGCTTAACATATTAAATAGAATTCGAAACAAAAGTTATGTTTAGTTGACAAAAAATTCGATGAATTAAAGTGGAGTAAATAACGATGGACTAAAAACGATATAAAAATAAAAGTGAACATATATTTATAAAACCTCAAAATGCCTATGTATATTGTATAGTCTTGTTATACAAGATAGTAAATCTAACAAGAAAGGGAAATGTAATAAGAGGCTTGTTAGATTTCCTTTTACAATCATTATTATCTCTCAAGAGATAGCAATATCAATGGACAGTGATTAAAATAGATATCTAATAAACAATCTGAGTTATTTTTAGTCACATTAGTTTAATTTATACAAAGATGTAGGTCCTCGTAGAAAACATACTAAAATAAGATTATCAAGTATTTAAATGACAATACGCAAACAATAATCTAATTAGATTAGATATTGATACAATAAGTTACATTATGACTTTACTTATTCGCTTTTCACCAGTATCCTACTTAATGAATTCTTACATGGCCTACGTGATCACATAGTGAGTAGTTTTTAACTAGAAGTGCCAATTCAAGGAAAAGCAAACAACACAAGTACCAACATCGATTCATACAATGTAACTCTAACCACAGAACTAGTTTCATTAATAGACTAATACCATCGCCGCGAATAATAAAAATCTGAGGTCACGCGACGAAAATAAATAGCTATAATGTTTACTGTATTGTCGTACCAACAATTGAAGCAATAGAAATAAAAGAAAATAACATGTTGAACTTTCGCAAAATGCCATCTTAACCGAAAGAAACGTGGGTGTTAAACCGGTTGGACCGACCCTTATCTCCAAAACGTAAACTTGTTTACAACAAAACAAGCAAAATCAGTCGTATTAAAGTAACTCGTTCGTTTTTATGAACGATTTGGCTAATCGTGCAAGTGCATGCATTTCTACGTGTGAAATGTCCACTTTTCTTCTTAGTTGGACAATTATTGTAAGTGGTTGTGGTTGCGGAGAGATATTGGGGGTTTGTACACTTTTCCGCGGATTCTTATCTACGATGCGCGTCCATTTCTACTGTTTCAAGGAATTTTGAGTACACTTAACCATGGTGGACTCATATGGTCTTCTACGCCACACGAGTTTGTCGAAATAGGTATTGATTGAAGTCCCCAAGGGCAAGAGTCCTAGCTAGAGTACTCGTTCAAGTTCTTGAGGAACTAACCATTCAAGAGCTTGGCACGACTCGCGCAAAAACCCACAATGATCGGAAATTAAAAGGCGTGACGAGGAAACACGTACATACGAGTAGATCACGAAGTGGCTCTCTACATTCTCGTCTTCACCCAACTTCGAATAGCTTCTGGAGTAGTGTAAAGGCAGCATAAAGTAACAACGACAGCTAGAGACTATCTAAATCTAGGTATATGAGACGTGCACGCCATTCTAGTGAAATAATAATAAATTATAAGAAATTTAGGACTCTTAATAAAATGATAATATAACTGTTATTTCTGCACTGTATTATTATTTATTACTAATGTAATACATTTTGATTGCACTTACGGTCTTGAATATCTAATAAGTACCTAAGTGGGATGTCGCTTAAACTAAGCCGGCAATGCGTCGGCAACACAACTGATGTCGCAGACGTGCATAGGTGGATCTCATATTTTCCATTTTATTTCATACCCCTAAGTGATAAGGGTGGTCCATCCCAAAATTTTTCTTATTCATGCAAAATTTTGAAAAACTGAAAACATACATTCTATCAATTTAAGTAAGGAACCATTTTTGCAAGTTGGAAGGAAATCTTTTGGTGTTTTAGAAATATTCCATACAAACTTTTATCCTGTTTCCCCGGGAAACCTTTTGATTTTTCGGGATGAAAAGTTGTCTAAAATATGACCCAGTAAGTAAGTAATAAGTAACAACTTTACCAATTTTCATCGAAATCCATTCAGGGGTTTTCATGTGATGCCCGGACAGACAAACAGACATATAGACACTTTAAGTTTTATTATAGTAACAGATTATGTGAGAAAATAAAGAGGAAAATACAAAGTAGACCCGTGTTATTATCATCAATTTAACAAAGAAATAAATTAGCAAGTTTTTTTTAATGTTTAGGCAGCTATAGATTGAGCCATCAAGCAAATATGTGCTTTAGTTGGTTCCGTCGAAAATTAAAACGCAAAAGTGACCTGTTTTGCGATGGCCGACTTTACGAAGTCACCGCGGCACAAAATATTGAATAATTGCATGAGATATAAATATTTTTACACGCTCAGAAATAGTTTGTCCTGTCGCATGATATTTTTGTATTTGGGTAAAGTAAATATTGCTATAAACGTATGATTTATGATTATTTAACTAGCCATGTTTACCCCTCGTGCGATGCCCGTTTCGACACATACATACATCATACATACTCATATTGAGATGTTGCATGAAATGGCGACCTATATTTCCCAGACTTCCGAGACGCCATAGAAATCAGGTTAAATGTATACTTAATAGTCAACTTAATGCGCAGCCGAGGATCCGGACTTTTATGTTTTTAAGTACTTGGTTAAATTAGATTAATAAAATGAAATAACAACTACATGCCTACGTGGCACTTCGTTTTAATGCCAAATTCATTTTTTGTTGTTACATTATAGCAATTTTCAAGGAAAATTTAAACCAAATTATTGGCTCTCCGTTTAAGTTTGACTCCATTTTTCCGCATCCCATTTTTCCACAACCGTTTTATTTGTTACATTTTAATTACGCAACCAATCAATGGTCGTCATAACTCATAACTGCGGTCAGGAACGTGTGGCCGTGTGGCGTTAACATAGTGACCCACATCGAGATTCATCCCGATCGAGCGCCCACACAGCCGTGCCCGTATGTCGCCCCAACGCCATTTAACGTCTTCCTTCAAAATACAAGAGTAATACGATAAACGTTATTTAAGTTCATTGTAGATACAATCTTGTAGGCGCCATTTTAAATTTCGGAGACAGATTTTGCTGGACGGGAAATGATGCGTCATTTTTGACGTACCTAAGAAGGATAACTCCTTTTCCAAATTACATCCGGGGACCTGTTAGAAAACATTTTTCATTTGGAAGCCATTATAGCCGTTTGATACATTTTGCTGGAAATTATCTAATGAGGTATTATATGGACACACATAACTATAAAAAATAAGTACCTCCTATAAATGTAGAGTTGACTGTAGTACTACTTTAATCGGTGGAATAGACAAACATTTATTTTGTGTGTCACATTGGTCACATTAGGGCAAACCGCAAACCCGGTTGGGCTAAGTGTCGGAATAGAACCCCACATTCGGTACGACACTACCCGCGATAGAGGTTCTAGCACTTTTAGCCACTATATTACGAGTATTCATCATATAATATAGTCTTAATTAAAACCAAACTTTTTTTATGTAACCAGCAGGCAAACGAGCTGACGATCCACCTGATGGTAGGTGGCTATCGTCGCCCATGGACATCAGACCAAAGGCATCACTGATACGTTGCCGGCCAAGAAGGAGAGAAGAAAAAGAAAGAACTTGATGGCAAGTGGCCACCGTCGCTCATGAGCATCAGACTAACCAATGCCTTACCTACACAGAAAGAAAAGACAGAGAGGAGAAAACTTATTTATAATTTAAATTCCTTAAAATAACAAAATTATATGGCCACTTTAATTCACTAATTAATATGTTCTTCACAATAATCCGTTTTTTACTATAACATATTTTTAGTTACATACAAAACATTTACACCTACGAAGTTTTAGCACAATGTTATATCTTTAAGGCTTTAATAGATAATATAATTAATTATCTATATGCTTGTAAATACAATCCAATCAACTCAATGGTTACTTACATTGTATTACGACCTTAACGAAGACTTTAATTGCAGTTGTATGATGGAAACGAAGCCATAATACTCAAACATTAAGTAGTTTACGTACTATCCATATCACATACTAGTGGGATACCCAACATGTTCCGCTACGCTAACAAAAATTCTGATGACAATGGCAAATCAGTGTTTTTGTGTTGACAGTCTTTACATGTAATTATCTTCAAATTGTTGTATGGGAAAAGTGGAAAATCGACTTGATCAGGACTGATACACTATAAATACACATAAAGCAGATAAACTGTATGTCTACGTGCTACATACAAATAAAAAAAAGAACACAGGGATGATGTGTAATCTCCATTATAATTATAATCTCGAGGTTAAGCTTTACGAGCAGGCTATAGAGCCATGCGAATTTATTGCTCACTACACTATACAAGTATTAGGTTTCTTGCTACGAGGACGTAGTTTGCTAGTACGCCCCTTGAATCCGCCTTAATCTAATTCGTATGGCGTGCTGTACTTAATACATTACAAGAAAGTCAGTGAACTGGGAGGTAAAATCTGTATAGTGGTCGAAATATAATCCATGACCTTTTTATGTAGTTAAAGCAGCCCATATACCAGTATCGTACGGCGACTGAAGCCGGCCCGCTTGGAAATACTTTGGATTGGAGGGCAGATAAGGTTTCACATAAGGATTATTTTATTATTATGAAGTCATTAATGTTATTAATGGTATTATTATCTTTCTGTGAAGCCTGTGGCTAGCTACAAAAGTTCCATATCACACTATGATACAATAGGCAATAGGCACCTATTAGGATCTTTTTTCGCTATAAGTAGAAATCAGTTCCTGTAAAAATTACCTTACCGTCCATTCAGTATGTCACAAAATATTTTGAATCTCAGTTGTCTCCCCTGAGCTATCGTTAAAATACTCGATACGTAATACTATTATAATTTATCCTTCTAAGTACCCTGTACTGTATTTCACACTATGAATTCATGAATATTATGTTTTACCAACATGTAATATTATGATCACAGCTATATAAAGATGTCCATAGGCTGTGCTAAATGATCATAAAGCCAGTTCTATTGTAAATAGTGAGAAGCGACGGCGTATCTGCCAAGTGCAATAAAATTTTAACGCAAAGTCGCAACACACTTTACTCAATGATCCTCGGTAAGCCCACGCAGGACTGTCAAAGATAGAATTACATTTTATGAAGATTCTACAGCATTTTAACAGTTTACTCCTTTAATCTGAGCTAAGCGCTCCACGAATAGAAAAATAGGCGTTTATGACATTATCATATTAAGCCTTAATTAATTTATTACTAACCTACATAATCTAACATTTTAACAAAAAAATAACCGACTTCAAATGAAGTACATTGTACTTTTGACATGGATACCATTGTCAGATCTCGCTCAAATTTATGTGAGACTACACGACAAGCACCAGCTTTCAATTAAAAAAAGAATCATCGAAATCGGTTGGCGCGATATTGAGTTATTCGTCCATTTATCGCGCACATACTTAATGCAAATTTAAGACTTATATGATTTAGACATGGATGCCATTGTCAGATCTCGTTCAAATTTATGTGGGACCACACGACAAGCACCAGCTTTCGATTAAAACAAAAATCATCCAAATCGGTTCACCCAGTCCAAAGTCTGAGGTAACAAACATAAAAAAAAACAGTCGAATTGAGAACCTCCTCCCTTTTTTGAAGTCGGTTAAAAATTTCGTTGTATTTGTATCAATATAACATTTTGACGCAGCTTCGGCTTGCTGGCAGGCCTTGCCAGCCAATCTCAGATGCTGCGGCGAGCGTTACAACCCCCTGCTCCTCAGCTCGCGGGCCGTCTCGCCCCTCCGCGCCTACGCGGGCTTACATTACACTCTAGGGGTAAGGAAGACAAGACTACGTGGAGTCGGTTTTACAGCGATTCGTATCTTTCACTATGTGTAAGCTTACGTCATCGTACCCGATCATAATAATATGTTACCGCTTGCGGCACTCTATACACTTCTTTTATTAATTACCTCAACACTTAAACTTTATTAAAAAGGAAAATATTATTTTTTCTTTATATAGGTACCTAAATAAAAGAATAGTTAACGAAAAGTTCCTACTCATGATAAACAATTCGGAAATCCGTAATTATCCCGAGCCCATTCGTTTTAATGGAAATCCATTACTGAATCACGTTTTCGGTTTACATAGCAATTAAGTAGATTTATGAATATGCCCACTACGCTTAGATTTGACTTTATTTCCTAAACAATTACAGAACTATTGCAGTTTAAAAATGTGAACAGCAAAAATAGGCTGGCAGCTTGTTTTTCTAAATAACTACTTGGATTCAGTAATTCCACAACGAGGTATGAATCTAAATCTAACGTTTGAAGAGTCTTATCTATAACTAGGAAATCGCCCTTGCTTCGCTTCGGGGAAAATAGAAAAAAAAATATTAAGTAGCCTATGTCACCCGGGGATAGTGTAGCTTCCCAACAGCGAAAGAATTTTTCAAATCAGTTCAGAAGTTTCGGAGCCTATTCAATGCAAAGAATCAAATCTTTCCTCTTTATAATATTAAGTATAGATTAATTATATAAATAAAACAGCATAAACACTAATAGGTAAGCAAAGAAATAATACACCTACGCTATAATACTCTGGTTCATCCAAGAGCAATCAAATAGTTGAAGGTCAACAAATATTCAGCTTTGCCTGATATTGATTAATGGAATATAATAAGTCAGTGACTATCCCACGATACAAACATATAAAAAGCATAATTAATTCAATTTCGACTGTTAATTAATAACTCTTAATAGTGATATAGAAGTTATAAATATTAACTCACAGTTACTTATTAGTGTCAAAAGGTAAGGCCAGCAGATGCTTTGGTTTCAAGGCCTTGTTTTTAAAAAAACATGTTTTCCTACACAAGTATCTTATTGTCGAAGTAAACAAAACGTGAAATCATGCTAAGGTAGAAACATACTAACCAACATATGTACCTACAACTATAAGTATGTCAATGAATGAAAAGTGATCGGTAAAAATACAGAACAGAAAATATAAATAGTTAACTATGGATAAATATGGTTGAAAAGCAACTTGCTCTACTAGAATTTAAATGATTCACTGTTATGATAATAAAAATCAATCGCTTTATCAAAATTATGTTCTTTGATCTAACTAAAGTTTGGATGCAGTTTCTTCAATATTTTGTTTTTGTCTTTTGTTTGTTATATAAGGTCTTTACCCGGGTCTACCCACTGTGACGAACGCCTACGGTTGTCGTACAAGATCCACTTTTCATCGCAGGTAACAATCGAATTGTTAATTCGATTTAGAATTTCCTCTCTCTGTTGGTCGCTCAGTTCGTGTGACACCCACTCATCTAGCTTTTTTATTTTTCCGATTTGACGCAAGTGCTTCAATGTTGTTTTGACACTAACTCCAAAGCCCATAGCAAGCTCAGCCGTAGATTGAGTTGGATCCGCTTCCACTATCGCTTTCAATTCGTCGTTGTCGACAATGGTTACCGGCCGACCGCAAGCCTTTTTCTTAAACTCAAAATTTCCAGTTTTAAAACGATTGAACCAATAATGGACCGTGTTTAGGTAAGCAGTGTTAAGCCCGTACATGTCGTTAATGTTTCATGTTGTTTGCGTAGCGGTATTTCCATGTGGGAACTCATATTCGAAAATTGTACGAATTTTCAGTTTATCCATGGCGGCAAAAACTACCAATATTTCACAAAAACAAAACACTATCTTAAATATGACTGAATTTGAAATTAAATTAACAAGGCTTTCGAATAAAATTTATTTGAATTTCGAATCGCGCGCCTATCTACAGATAATTGAATCTGAAACTGCTAGTTATAAAATCTCCAATTTCATAGGTAAATATCTATTATTTTTGTATAAGCATGTTAGCAACGATAGTGGAATCTTAACATAAGCTAAAAAGAGTTTGTATTCGATATTTTAATTAGAGTATCAATGTATTTAAATTAAGGAGCACAGACATCTTTTCGTACAAAACATCATTTTATTTGTGCGGAAGCTACTGGTAATGTTAACTCATTAAAATCTTTGTTCAAATATTTTTACTACAAGTATACGTAACTTGTAACGAAATTAAATGTATTTACTCTTTACCCTGAGTGATTCTTACACAATACATAATTATTTATTTATATACCGACGTGGAACAATTTCTACATTGTCTCTTTAGTGTCTTGTTTCGCGGTTGTCAGTTGTCTCCATTTGCCAGTATTTACGTCTAGTACTTCGTACATAATATGCGTAACTTTACCTTACCTTGCCGTGGGTCAGTGCGCATCTAGCGTAGGCGTGGCCTCGGTTCGCAAGCTGTCCTCATTGGCGGAATACAAATGGCAGTTGCATTTCACTTCGCTCTGACAGGACTGCTAATCGGCTTCTATTTTCCCGTTTCGATTTGTTTTCGTGATCTATTTGGAATGTCTATTGCAAGGTTACTGAAATCGTTTTGAATATTAATAGGTTAAGTTATATATACCTAGGTATGTGAGTACTGATATTAAAACTGCAAGTATCACTCTAACATGGTATTTTAACGGTATGTGGACATTTGTATACTACAATATGTTGCATTTAAAGATATTGAATTTTACAAGGGCAATACCTATTCCCAATAAGAAAATTTTCCAGTAGGCCTGTAATTGAATTTAGCAAAGTTCGTGCGTAACTACATAAATACTATATTTTGCTTCTTGATCAGTAAAGTTTTTCAGTAAATAGGCGTTAATTAAGTACCTACACCTGGTCTATGCTATCATTTAAAACTGTGACTTGCCATCATTTAAGAGAGATCATGAAACATTAAATTCCTAGGTAGAGAAAGTATAGATACTACCGTTGAGAGTCCCACATCTCATTACTTTTGTTGTCACTTTTAGAATAATTTGTTTAAGATAGATACTTCGCTCCATATTGGTTTAAAATTTCTGAAAAGTTTTCTAATAGACAAATGGATATTAACTTCCTAGTAATGCTCAAGTAAAGGCTTGGTCGAGTTTGTGTCGGTCCGAGGGCTTATGGCGATCCTAACTCCTAAGTGATCGGTAGACCGTAGATCTGGTGCGGTCGATAGTTGAGTCGGTTACCCCAAAGGCTAGTGGCAACATTCCTTGAGCGATATCGTGCTTGGGAGAGTACATAAAGCCGCCAGTCCCAGTTCTTATCGTAGGATAACTGTCGTTAAGCCATGTCGGAGGCCTTAGGACGACTTAAAATACATCCGACATTTGGGTTTGCCACTAACCCCTCGACCAATCCACACTGGAGCAGCGTTGTGGAGTATGCTCTAGGCTTCCTCAAGAGGAGAGTGCTCAGTAGTGGGACGTTAATGGTTAAGCCAATGCTTAATCCTGTGTGCGAAAATATTGCATATCTAAGGTTTCAACTCAACTCTTAGGTATATCTTGCAACGAACGAAAGACAGATTGATCAACAAAATAATAACAAAATCCCTTTCAAGACGCAACACAAAAACAAATGCGATGTTTTCCGTACACAATGACACAAACGAATAGAACAAAGGGTTCCAATAGAGAATAGAACATAATAAATTTTAAACAAACACGCGCCACGCATATCTTCAACGTTCAGTGATGCTCAACCGAAAACATAATTTAATTCTGTTTAGTGATTTTCTACAACTACCACGATTGGTGTGGAGCAATGGTTGGTAATTATTGGACCGTCGGACCTACGTTTGAAGGCTCATGAGTCCGAATCCAGCGAATTTGAATTTCTGATATCGGTCTAGGTCAGTCCCGTATTTGTCAATAGGCCGTATAGGGCGCGGCCTAGGGGCGGCAGCTTCCTAGGGGCGGCAGATTTCAGAAGATGATAATATTATAGATGATTTTGTTATTAAAAAGTGAAAAAATTCAGTGTCTTCCTTACTATGAATGGAAAATTATTATTTTAGAAAGGTACATGGGGCGACGGAAATAAATTGGCATACACTGATAAAAATATAAATCGGGCACTGGTCTGGGTCCTATAATTATGTGTGATGTGATTTTGTCGTTATGTTTTGTCCATCTCACGGGGCATCTGCGACACAGGCAATATTTTAAGCAACAACTATCGGACAACGACCTCATCTTCTTGATTCCTTTTTCATATTCTAAATACGTGAATTTATGAAGTTCCCCTATTATATAATTATTGTGTTAGTTATAAAATATCCACAAATAATATAGATCATTCAAAAAGTTGAGCACCATCATAAGAATAATTAGGTCAAAATGCACGGAGAAATTGATGAAATTCGTTCATAAACCTTTATTTGGATACAAAAAGAAGATAGCCGTCAACTTTGTGTTTAAATGTTTAATTCAATCAATCCATACCATACTTAGACCCTTAACATATCCTATAGGGTAGATATTATATATATTTTATTATAACTTCATTATAAACACCAGATGTTTCTCATGGTCACCAGAAACATTTCATGTCTCTTACTTAGTGGTCAATACTCAATACCTCAATAGTGAATAACCTAACCTAATTTCTTGCCACTTAGTAGTATTTAATTTGATTAAATTGATGTGATAATAATTTTAAAAATATAAAATCGGTGAAGCGTGCTCAAGAAAATAACAATCTCAGTAAGAGTTACCTATTGTCTACTAAGATACATTTAGATGCGATAAGCAAATTTTTCCAGCCACCGCGCCGACGAGGCACATTCTCAACTAATATAAACTCGTATGCACTTGGCTGAAGTAATACGATCGCAGTTATAGAAAACTAAACAATCAGAATTTATAAGTACATGTTTATGAACGTTATCGCATACAGCGTAAAAACTAATGAGTTGCTAGGGCGTTCGCCTTTCTCGCGGCTTCAGACGCCGAACTCATTCATTTCAATATGTCAGTGGAAGAAAATAGTTGTATGTTGTAATATCCTCCTATTTTGAAGACTGGTACAAATGTTTTTACGGTTATTAGTTACGCATGTTTATTCTTAGCGATAGATATTTTTTTATAAGCGCGTGTTTGGATATATATTTCGAAATGCGAAGAAAGACATTGTAACTTTTTTTTAACCGACTTCAAAAAAGGAGGTTCTGTTTTGGCCCCGTACATATGTATGTATGTATGTATGTATGTATGAATATATACTTCTTACTCTAAACAGTTCATTTTTACAGTAGTAAGCGATCATAAAAAGTGACATAGTGACCACGGTTATCCTCTAAGCCTCTGTCTTGGTTATCATTATAAGTTATTTTTTTGAAAACAGTCACAGGCCGTTAGTCAGTATTTTAAATAAGGAAAATGCCACTTTTCCTCAAATAACACGAGCCCAACGGTTACTCTTGCGATAGCATTTCTGAAACAGATGTTTCTTTACATTTAGATATTATGATAAGCTTTATCAAGTAGGTACCTATAGTAAGATATGTTTTAGTTATAATATTATTCGAATTTGAACTGAAATGTTGAATATTTCTAAAACTTGGGAATGTAAGTTTTTTGTGTTTAATTTAAGGATTTAGGTTGCTCCATAAGTCTTGCAATAGGGAAGGCCGGGCATAGTGAACAGCCTAGGCAAAGCGGATACCCCCTTTTATTTTAAAATGGCGGGCCCGAACGGGCTACCATCTTACCACGAGGTGCTCCCCGCACCCCTCAGTCGTATACAAATAGAGCTAACGCATAGTCACGCGTCATTTGCGAAATAATTAATAAAAATTAAAAAGTGAACACTGCTTACGACTTTTCAATGTACGTAATTTTGTAATTACTTATGTTTATATAGTATTAATGTATTGGCTTGATTCTCTCTTCAAAGTGCACGTTTCCTTGCATAAATACTGCTAGTTTTATTGAGATTCTGTTTCTGGATTTCATTTTAGGTTAGGTTAAATTAAACAAGTATCCGTTGGGCAAAACGAACACGGGCAAAGTGGACACTGTATCCACTTTGCCCAACAGTGTTCATTTAAATATTCACTTTTCTTGATTCCACTTTACCCACAAATATATCTAAACCTGACAAAGAAGATCCATTCAGATATAACGCCACTCAAAAATCTTCCACTAGTACGCCTACATCTTATTTAAGTCCAAAAAATATAAGTGCACTCCCAACAGCCCAACTGCTCATGTTCTTGTGGGTAGCCGCAAAAGAAAATTTCAAAAGTCTGATTGTTAAAAGTGTGCTTACTAGCACTCCTGTAAATGACGAACAAAAAACTAAATTTGTTTTAAAACAAGTACCAAATTATTGAGAAACATTGAGAAAGATTTAGATCAGGGATATTGCGGATGCGAATGTGGATGTGGATGCTGGATGTTTAACATCTTATAAGTCGGATCACCGAGGCCCGAGACGTTATGATTAATTCTTTGACAGTGTATCCGACATTGTGACATAAAACCAAAGAATGTCGGACACACTGTCAAAGGATTAATCACAACATCTCGGGTCTCGGCGATCCGACATATAAGATCTTAAACATCCGTATCCGCATCCACATCCGCATCTGCAACATCCCTAATTTCGATACTAAAACAAAAAACACGCGAAAGAAAAATGCTGACATTACTAAAATTACTAAAGCGACTAAAAAAACCAAAACAACTGAAATTGAAAAAACGACCAAACATATTAAAGCCAAAGGATCTAAGGACAACGAGAACGATGAAAAGTTTATGTGCTATTTTTGTGAAAAAGATTTTACATATAGAAATTAACGATCAGGCGGTTGACGATTGGATCCAATGCAATTCCTGCAAGCAATGGATGACTTCCACGAGAAATGCACGACTTACCAGAGAAATGGCATATTTCTTTGTGACAACTGCTAGATAACTGATTAGTTGTATTCTTTATTAATGTTTCCTTTAATTGCATATATTTTCTTTTATGTTCTTAGGTAATAATTCCTTAACTAACCGTGTGTTCACTTTACCCTATGAGCCTATCCACTTTACCCGGGGGATTGGGCAAAGCGGATAGCGGTACGTAGTTAAACATTATTAAAAAGTGTAAGTTAAGTACTGATGTTACAATATTTTAGTTAAATATATTAAAAAGTTTAATAAATACTGTTTCAAACTCAGTCATTATTTTGTATATGTCTTTATCGACTCCCTTCTTATAGCCCGCCAAAGCTTAAGGTGTCCATTTTGCCCGGCCTTCCCCTACTCATATTATACTCAAAACCTAGCAAGTTTTTACTTGTATGATTGATTGATTGTATAAATAAGTTTAAAGACTAAGACAACGCGCCGGCACATCGAGCAAGCCTTATTCAGGAGTTTTAGACCCAATGGGGGCTCACACTGTTGGATCATCCTGCCTTGCGCTGTGTAATTTTGGACTCTTTCCTTTCATAAAAAATAAGTTAAAAGGCCAAAAATGTGTAATTGAGGAGGAGTTATTAGGTGCTTGGGACAATGTCTAGTGCTTCCGTTTCAAAGGAGACAAGAGATTTTTAATTGATGGTTTGTACGTATCAGAAGTGTATGGAATAGAACAGACTAGACTGTGATGGTAAATATTTTGAAAAATGTTAATAAATAAATGTCATTTTGCAAAACTTTTGGAGCAACCTACGTACGATGTTTTAATTACTTAGATCTAATTTTCATGAATGCTTCTAGAAAATTTGCTGACTTAATCTAATTGTCAGATAAATAATTCGATCTAGAGCTTATGTAGGGTTAGAAATTTTTCAGACTATTACGGTAGCAAGTACCGAAAAATGACCCCATTTTTGAAATTCTGTCAGTGTTGCTTTCTAATGATAAAGGATGTGTGATTATTCCTGTGGGATCAGTCTGTCCATACCTCCTACCGACTAAGATTTTTACTAAAAGACAATGTAGTATGTGGAAAAGTATGTAAATTCTGTCACTATAAATGTCGACAATAAATGTCACTATAAATGAGACGAAATAATACTTACCTACTTTACTCAAATATAAGCCCAGTATAATAAATAAAAACAATAATAATCTCTCTACCTATGTTTGTTAAAATTATGCTTCTTTTTCGTGCCTGGCAAAACGCCCATGCGCTCGGCAGGTTGAAATTGTACAAGCTTCATTACTAATGGATTGTGTAAAATAAATCTTTTTAAATTAGCAAACAGATTAATTAACAAATATCAAGAAACATAATGAGGTACAGTTTACATACTGCTCAGAAACAACAGGCTGTTTAAAATTTGATGCACTCATTAATTAGTTGTTTAATTATTTTTTTAATATGCACTGAATTATCGGACCAATTTTTGAGCGCGCATTGGTTCTCTCATTTTCGTATTCGAAACAACGATAAAATTCCATTTAGTCTTATACTTATTAAGAAATACGGTACACATGTTCTTCTTACCTGTGTACTGTATATCTTTTTCAGAAAAAAGAAGTAAATTACATTTGTTTATACATTGATAACCGTGCCTGTCATGGTCAATAATCGAATCCAGTGCCGATCTCTCAATAAGTACATTCACAATGGAGCCACAGTAGCGTTCTATTTTTAAAACTCATGAACTGAGCCCCTTCTTTCTTTCTTTCTCTCTCTTATTTCTTGATCGACAATGCATCGGTGATGCCTTTGGTGTGACGTGTCGATGTCGATGGGCGACACTGGCCACTCACTTGACTGACAGCTCGTTTGTCGGCTAGTTACATAAAAAAACATAAAAAAGGATCTTTCTTTTTAATTATACTGTGGTAATGTTTGTATGTGGTGGCGTTCATCTCTAATTACGTTACCATCAAATTAGTATGTTAAACCATGTGCTAATGTTTTTGTAACCTTCATTTACGTGACATGCCAAGAATAACGTGGCTTACTAAAAGTGAAAATAAATATATTTCATGGTGATTACATTTCGCAAGTCCCTTATTATTCATGAAATTCTCATAATAATATGCATGAGTTTATGATTTAATGGATGTAGAATGGATGAAAAATTTAATACAGCAGTAGAAATTTAATTTGTGTGAAAACGACGGAGCATTTAATATGAATTACTTTGTGGCCTAGATAAAAATATTGTCAGATTTTGACTACATATCTGGCTTTTAATTTGTTAATGAATCATGTTTAATCCTTTTTATAAATAGATGACAAAGGAGCAGACCACAAGGAGTGACCAGCGTCGCCCATGGGGCATGGACAATAGTTACAGTCTTTGACATCACCAATGTTTTGCCGGTCAAGCAAGAAAAGGAATAAGGAAAGAAGAAGAAAGAAAGAAAGGATGTACTCTGCACATATTTATCTATATTATCTAGTTACTGGTCTAGTAGACTTTGCTTTTGTCTATGTCTTTGTGTACAGGCGTAGCAACTCAATCACTGTAGCAGCTATGAAAATTAATTATCGTTTCATGTCATAAGAGTTCAACTAAACATGCAAATTCAGAAAACGACATACATTAATAAGTATACAGTATACACCCATAGACAAAATATTTAAAAAATATTATTCAGAAATTCCTTAAATATCATTCAAATCCTGGCACGCACCTCAAATTTTCTAATATTATGTGCGTATTACAAGTTAATTATCACTTGCTTCGGTGAAGGGAAACATCGTGAGGAAACCTGCACACCTGAGAGTTCTCCATAATGTTCTCAAAGGTGTGTGAAGTTTACCAATCCGCACTTGGCCAGCGTGGTAGACTATGACCTATACCCCTCACATTGTGAGAGGAGACCCCGAGCCCAGCAGTGGGATAATTACGGGTTGTTGCTTTGCTTTTTTTTATTCAGAAATTGATAAAACTTTTATCTGTGTACAAGCTGTTACATAATATTAGCCGATCATTGAACGGAATGTAATCAAATGCGAGTAAAAATCCAATCGAGAGAATTTTATGCCGACCTATATCCATTACTGGCAGCTCGCCCGCTGTTTACTTTTCATAGGATATACCTATATTATATAGCTATATATCTCATAGCCCGGCGGCTTGCGTCGATCCTAAGTGATCGACAAAGTTAAGCAACAGCGAATGCGGTCAGTAGTTGTATGGGTGACCGCTAGGGGAAAAAATTCTTGAGCGTTTCCGTGCTTCGGAGGGTAAAGCCTAAGAAGCCTAAGCTGACGACCCGTGTGGCGCAATGGTCACCACGCCGGATCGCCGCGCGAAGGGTCCTGGGTTCGATTCCCAGCGAGGCGGAAATTTGAATGATGAGTTTGAATTTCTGTTCTCGGTCTGGGTGTGAGTGTCCTTGTCTTGTGTGTTGTCCATGGCACCCACGATACAGGGAATCCTAGTGTGGGGCTATGAGTGTGAAGCGTTATTTATTATTTATTATTAAGCCTTGTTATCATAAGTCGTTAAACCATGCCGGAGGCCCTCGGGTGGTATGAAAACTTTCGACACTCGGATTGGCCACTAACCCCTCCACCAATCCGCACTGGAGCAGCGTGGTGGAGTATGCTCTAGGCCTCCTCAAGAGGAGAGACCCGTGCCCAGTAGTGGGCAATCAATGGGTTGAAGCCAACGTACCTATATATTATGTATAGCAAAATAAAATAGTTACATATCGTTCGATTTCAATACATAAAATACATGTGAGAAAAACTATTACTGGGAATTAATTAACGCAATAGATTCAACAACAATGTTTTTTTTATTGTATAAAGATACATTTATTATTTTTTAACTGGTTCATATATAAAAAATATAACATTTTTAATAATATTTCATTTTTTCTAGCGCATGCGTCGCAACAAAAACATAGACTTTTCGAAGCAAAGTAAGGACGGTAACTGGTATTTCAATAAAACACGTACTTCTTAATAACTAGTTTGTGATTTATTAAGACAGATACAAGCTTTATATCATTTAATTAAATATAACTTTCAATACATTTTGTCGTAGACAACATTGTATTTGAGTAGTTCTATTCTACTACTTCAATCTATTCCTTAATAATCCTTCGTCCGTCATTTCCAACTCCTGCCTACGGAAGTGCTTGTAAATCTTATAATATGACTATTTGATTCAGTAATTGACATTCAATTGTTAATGGATTTATTAGTGAATTAAATAATGGCTGTACAGTAGTTATTTTGACAGACGAGGTCAAGACACACCCGATTTCACGGCTTATTATAATCCATTAATAAATGACTCTTAAATTGTTTACCAGAAGTTTCGTAATTTATTACAATTTTAAAGCTTAAGTTATCATTAAATTTTTAATCTTCGTTTAGTTTATTATTAAGGTGAGTTGGTTATTTAAGGTGGTACTGTATGAAGAACTTGATAAAATATAATGTTATTTCTTCGTTTTTTTTTAACAATAATTATATATTATGTTGTTAAGAGCTTAACAAGCCAGTAAATACGAGTAGTTGACTTGTAACTTTTTCTCCGAACTAGCTAACTACAGAAGCATGGTGAAAAACATTAAGTAACAAGAATGTCAAGAATAGAATAAACAAATTATAATTAAAATATCTAATGTCTAGTTATTAAAATATACAATTATAATTAAAATATATAATGTCTAGTCTAAGGTGTCTGTGGGTGGGTTAGGAGTATCAAGTTAACCCATCATGTCGGGGCCTATGGATTTGATTCATTATTATTTCCGTTGCGTTGTCTATTATTTATTTACCTACTTCCTAACATTTTGTTACTTCACACCTTAACTAATTGGATCTGAGCCAACATTTCAAACATCTCGTCTGGAGCAATATGCCGAACTTTATGACTATCAGACCAATAGGGTGCTGTCATTAGTAATATTTTGAAGGAAATAATGTTTATTATTCAAATACGAATTATTTTTTTATGCGTGGATTTATGCTCAATATTTCACTGATTTAGTTAACTCATTTGTCGATTTTACATAAGAAAATACTTATTCCCATATTTTATTATGAAATTACAAAATATTTATAAACAAAACAGGCATTCTTTACAATTGTTGTTCTAAATATAAATTATGTTACAATTTCTTATCAAATGATTGAACATTCAATTATTATTATAAAAAAACATGAGAGGTGTCAAGGGACACCCGGATGGAACGAAGTTCCTTTCGATTTAAGTATTGTTTTTTGAAGTGATTCAGAAAGTTTTACAGAGATGGCGCTGTAAAACTCTCTGAATCACTTCAAAAAAAGTGTCGTCATTCGTAAGAATCAAAAAGTGTCGTAAGAAAATTTTCCGTCTAGCCCCCTTTCACAACGCGCGATAAGGAACTTCGTTCCAATAAGTTTTTATAAAGTTTTAACACATCAATGTTTCGTAAATGTTCACAGATGTACAAGAAAACCCAATACACATTAAAATTAAATAATAGCTCAAGGCCCACGTTATTTTTGTGCTATAATAACTCCAGTTTTCCGTTTCGTCGCGAGGGAAAAATTAAATTTTTCTTAGCTAATTAATATCTTCCCGTCAAAACGTGAATGTGTTAAACACATTCATGCTGACGTTCCAAAAAAACAGATGTTTTTATCAATTAAAAATGAATAGCAAATATTTTGTTTTCTTTATTGCCACATAAATGTGACTCTTTAATAGATTCAGCTAGATTTTATGTTGTTGTTAGTCCATCTATCCATCCATCAGCTCTTGGAGGTCCACTGCTGGACATAGGACTCTCCTAACTTGCGCTAGTCTGACCGGTCCTGAGCCTAAATATAAATTAGTAATAGTATAATAAATATTGCTTTTAAAAAAGTAAAAGTAAACTAAATTTGTACTTAATAGCTGTTGTTTATTATCCGAATTCCCATTTAAAATATCAGAAAGGTTAGGCAATAAGTAAAACTCAGAGCTTACATTCATACCACGTTCAGCAATAATATATTTAATTTATGCCAGCGACTGCATTATTAAAGTTAAAATCGTAAACCTTTGCACATGCGACCGGATAATTGCATACAAAGTGTGTGCACTTACATATATGGCTACAGACAGTAGGTGTGCTCCATTCAGATATATCAAGGATTTTGATTGCACGGAATGAGTACGCTCATTCAATAGTAAGCACGGGTTACGTATTGTAAAAATAAGTAATTTTAAATATTTTGGAAATTTGTTAATTAACATAACAAAGCTTAAAACGGATACAATTTTCAATAAAATATTTTATACGTATTATTATAAAATATATTGTAATCTTAAATTAAAATTCAAAAAACGATGCCACAGACAGACATACAGATACACAGATAAACAGGCAAATCATATGTATAACACCCCTCTGTTTTTGTCAGCGGTTAAAAACTAGTACCTACCGAGATTAAGGGTAACAAGTATTTAAATCGGATTCATACATTCAAGCATTTAACGCCCCAAACTCGTTGTCACTAATGGTTACTTAAACCGCTCCTTAGTACAGAATTTTTATGGTGATTCTTTACTAAGGAGCGATTTAAGTAACCGTTAGTGACTGTGAGTTGGGGCGAAAATCCTGCACTGGATTGTCTTACATACTTCACAGAAATAAATCAACGAACTGAAGTTATGTGAGGATTTATAGTTGATATTTAATTGACGCTGGCCCTAATACTTGACGGGTGATTGACAAACTGCCTGCTTTGTAGAGTCAAGTTCGTATGCTACGATACGACCATAAATCCTAACTCAATTAAATGGTTATCTTGTCTAAATCCGTTACTTAAGATAGAATTGTGAGAAATTCCAAATTCGAATTCCTTAGTATCTTTAGGTAATTTAATTGTAGGAGCTTCGTGCTAACGTAACTAATCCTATAATTTCTAAAGATTGGTTCAGGTAAAACTTACACAATATTTTTTATCTTCAAAAAAATTGTTTGTAACTATGATAGATTAAGGGATCCGTAGTATGGCGAACTACAGTCTTAACCTCTAAGATCAGGGTCCAGAAATAGGACTTATATGGATTACGATGATACTGCTATGTACACTACCTACTTAATAGTCTGATACTACTGATACTGGCTACTACTGATAGTAGTCAAGTTATTGATAAATTCTATTAGATATTTTCCAGGGCAACACGCATTAGGTCCGTTTAAGCATTGTTCATTATTTGTTGCATTATTTTTATTTATTTATTTATTTAACCTTTATTGACCACAATAAAAATATTACGTTACAAATGGCGAGCTTAATGCTTAATGCATTCTATATCAGCTAACCATTGGACGAAAGA
Organism: Thymelicus lineola; assembly: GCA_963932265.1. Taxonomy (NCBI): domain Eukaryota; kingdom Metazoa; phylum Arthropoda; class Insecta; order Lepidoptera; family Hesperiidae; genus Thymelicus; species Thymelicus lineola. The sequence goes on along the minus strand of OZ010695.1, from coordinate 5,783,347 downwards.
GAAATGGGCGAAAGGCGGTTAATAAAATTATATATTATGTTTCTGTATAAAAATCATTCGCAAATTGATAACAACTATATGACATCAAAATTACTTTAAATCTGTGAGGAGAAAATCAAAGTAGTACTTAGGTAATGAAAAATTCTTATCAAAATGAACTTGCTTATCGTCCGAGTATTACCCGTTTAAAGCTGATTCCTAAAACGATACCTAAATATGAAGTTTGTATATTGCCTAATATAATTGAGTACTTACAGCTCTACCTACCATTATAGGTACACCCTACCTATATTTAAATACACATAATACCCAATAATTCATCTTTCACCGTCAGTAATGGCAATTATCCGATGAAACTAATACAATTACAGCAACAACTAACACGCCTGTCAGCCTATCAATTAGACAAAATAGCGATTTCCCAAAAGAGTTCCTAATACATTTAGACCAAAATAAATTGATAGTGCCGGTCATAACATTATTCTTGTTGTACTATATTATCCATTATTATAATCATAATATAATACACATAATGGATAGAAGGTGATTTTCTTAATCTTGAGATTTTCGTGTTTGTGCTATAAAGTTTTTTTTATTCTCTTTGGCTGCAATCCAATTAATGGTCGGGTTGGGTGCGTAGGTTTCATAGTTCATACACTGCTTTTAAGCTGATCTGGGGAGATTAGGTAATGTGTGAAGGTATAAGCAATACCTAGTATGAATGAATTTTATTAGTTTTAATCTACTGTCTAAACTATACGGTAACTTACTATGTCGAAATGCACGCTTCAGAAAAAAATAATTTATGTATGTTTTTTTATGTTTTATTCCCAACACTCTTAGTATTAGAATATATTCCAATACTAAGTTACCTAAAAGCGTGAGCGTATTATAGTGTACAACGTACGAATTGGAACATCTTTACGACATATTATATACTTTACGTCACGTTATGTTACCTTACCTCATTTGTTATTGCTGTGATACAGCTCACGCAGCCGTGATGGTAAAATGTTACAATATACGTAAAATGTTGCATTTGTTACCCCATTCCACTAGGTACTTCTGTCGATAAAAGTTTCACACATTGTCCGCATACTTGCCATATGGAAATTGGAAACAATGCAAGAGCAATATTTAATCAATAAGGGCGCATTCGATTTATGATTATATCGGTTTGTATTTTTGTTTGTTTGTAGAAATGGATAAACTCAAAAACTATTGGACCAATTTCAAAAAATCTTTCAGCAATAGGATGCTCTATGTCTATTGTTTCTGAGTAACATGATATTTTGTTTTTAAAAATAGTGATCTATACGAGTATCGAAGAAAAGAGAGCTTGGTTACTAGTTTAAAATGTAAGAAGTTCGAATTTAATTAGGTAAGTAACTTGTCCGAATCTCTGTACAAACTACAAAGTGTTGTACACGCAACTGCAGTCGATAAAGAAGCTGCTTTGACCCGGAGTATCGCTATCGGGGCGTATCGCAGTTGCTCGACTAAATAACAATTTGTCGGCATCGCCATTCGTTGCAGATAGCGGCATTACCACCTTTTGATGTGTAAGACTGTAAGCTTATGACCTGTGAGAACAAAGTTACTTATACTCACGTAAGATCATTCTTGAAATACATCAAATGTGAAACGAAATACAAAATAAATGGTGTAAAGACATTGAAGTATTATTACTTCAATGTATATGGGTACAAATTTTTATTGAAACTGAAACCTGACTCTGTGTCATAAATAAATGTTATGCTGCATTGTTTTGGAAGTTTTATATCCAGGAAGTATCTGGAAGTACTGTGAAATTAAAATAAAAAGAAAATGTTTTACAAAACATTTCAGCCCATTATTAAGAGGACAATAAGCAATACTTATTTTATGGCTAAACACCGTTTTGCAGATCAGTTTGTTTATATAATCTGTGGCAAAGATATGAGAATAGAACAGATTAAACACGCCGGCTTTAAATATCCGCGTGTACCATTTTAAAGTAACCAAAACAAATATCTAGACAGCCTGAAACTTCTAACGTTGTTCACAATGCATGTTAGCAATTCATGCATCACAAATGTTATCTTATATGTTATATAAATGTGGGTGTAGCCTGAGGGTGAACAACAGTTTAAGTATAACATACTGATAGATACTATCCGGACATAATCACAGACCAAGCAACTTTTATTTTTGAACTACTACAATAAAACATACAATTAATATCTAACTAAACTAAACCTTATCTTGTGTTGATTTAAATTATTTTTATGAGTATATTCTTTCTCCTTCTTCTTCTTGATACGGAGAAATAATTTAAATGATTATTCAATTTATTGAGATAATAAATATTTCTGTAAAAAATTCAATACTCTTAAAATATATACAATGTATATTTGGAACCTTCACATAGCAGGTGAATTTTCCAGAGGAATCTCTGTATTATATCTAGGATTATACAAAAAGTTGAAAAATGAACTATAAATAATATAATAACGCAATTTTTTTTAATTAGGCCATTAAAACACTTGTAGATACTTATTAAAAAGTAGCATAACCGTGTTAAGCTTTCAATCCAAGTAGGACAAATTAGATGTGATTTCAATACGTTGTAACAATTTACACTGTGATGCAAAAATTTTTATACCTTTAACACTTCAGCAATCAACTACCCACGCGATTATGTAAGCCTTGTTGACTGTTTGTACACTTTGACCAAGTGTTGTTTCAGGTTTTAAGGTATTAACACCTACGTCAAAATTAAACATGGTTAAAAGATTGAATTTTAATAAAAAAAATCGGGCTTAATCACGGCTCTATGCCACGATAGGGATTCTGCCAAGCGAGGGTTCCCGGGATCGATTACCGATCGGTGCACATACATATTGTTTATATAGGAATTATCGTATCACAGGGATTTATTGTCATTTCATTTATTTAAATAACTACTAAATATATAACTGCCTCGTTTTCCACAACACTCCATCTTTAATTTACATAAACATTTAATTTTATTTTCATCAACTTGCATCGGACTCTCAAACGCTTTTAAAATCATGTTGACATAATTATCTGTGCAGTAGGTACCGTTCTGGCGAGGAATCTAAGCAAATTCTCTGCTGCATCGCGGCGCGTTTGATCCGCGGACAGCGCGATAATTAAAGAATTAATGATCTGATACTTGGAGGCTGTTATATAGCAATTAATAGCGCGCTATCGAACGACCCACTTGCGTACTCTGTGCACTAATTCACAAGTTCCAGGCCTTCAAAACTGTTTGCAGTTTTAGCGAGTGCCAAATTGGATGCCGGGGTCGAATCTCAGAATAAAGAATAAACGTCGACTGTGCAATTATAATTTTAAGTTTCAGACTCTACGTTGATCTGATAACTTAATTACTACATTAATTAAGCCAACTAACATAATAATATCTTTATGTCAAGTATGGTGAAAAGGAATTCTCCTTTAGGGTCGGCATTACACTGACGATTTAGAGGAATCGTATGTTCCAACCCTCACCAACTTTACAGATTCCGATACAGTGTACCTACCTACTGCTACATATTAATATTAATAATACCAAGGACCGTGATTGACATCTTCTGTTAAATGGCTCAAGAATTTTTTGCCACTAACGATCATCCATGCGACAGCCGACAGCGCTTGATGTTGCTTAATTTTATCGCTTAAAAATTATCATAAGCCGTTGTGTCTATCTGGCTTTGTCAGTGTGACAATGCAATGGCAATGAGCTGATATAAGTACCTATATGTTTTAAGCATCTCATGCAAAATCTAAAATCCATGAAAGTATATTCATATGCTTATTCTGCGAATGGATTGGATGAGATAGCATCAAGAAGTTAACAACTTAAAAGCGTGTAACTGGTTTATTGTTACAAGGTTTCGGTGCAGACAGTAACAGGCAGCTAAAAGAAGTTTAAGTTGTATAGGGTTGCCAGATGTCCATTAAATATTTCAGTATCTTGTTTGCGAGGAGTTTCTTTACGGCTTTTCTTCTCCTCAATGACTAAGCACCCTTCCGAAAACCTGGTAGATTAAAAATGACGTTGCATAAGTGATACCTATATGAATAAAAGATTTTGATTTGATTTGATTTAGTAAATACTGTTTATTTGCGGTCCATCTATTTCTTTGATACTACTAGAGGACTTGTATTCATTCATTGATTCATCGATGACAGAAGGGATAACAGTGATGTTGTCATCTTTTTAATCAATAGGAATTGCAAAGATTAAACGGTAATAAAATTAATGCAATATATTTTTATGCAAAATAACCCTAGACCAAAACAGTAAATAACTATAAACTTAATTTTGATGTTTGTTTTTATTAGACACCATTGCATAATATTTTCCCTTTTATATTTTTCTTCGATATATCATTGCAAGCTCTTCTGGCATCCCTAATTGAGACAATAGGCATTTATGCATCCAATAATAACTTGATTTGAGCTCTAAGTGCTTGTTTACAGACTAAAAGCTGTTATTAGAAAGTTATATTTACTTCATGCTTAATGGTCAAATCAATAAAAAAAATACTTATTAAAAATTTTAAATTGACAATTGTAGCATTAAAACAGCTATTAAAAGGAATTATAAAATAGACCAATTAAAGAACTGAGTTTTAAAATAAAAACAGATCCTCACTTTTAGGAAAAATTTATGTCTGACATTTCCTCCAAATAGATTATAATTGATATCATTTAATAGTAAGAAACCTATCAACCCGAGTATGAGTATATACGTATACACTAGCTAGAATATCCATTAGAGACCGTGAAAGAGTATAATATGGTCTAGCAAACAATATTGTTAGGCCGTAACTCCTAAATAGCACGCAAGGCTAATAGCGTCGCACAATGGAGGCGTCAATAAGAACCCCGCATTCCTGGCTGTAACCTGATTACATCCACTGGGTCACTGGCAATTCCGCTATATCTGGAGTTCTTAGAACTCTGGAAAGAGAAAATTTATTCATTTATGCCGTGAATCCACTCGGGTGAATGGGTTGGTTTCTTTAGTCGGGACGTAAGTGTCAGATCATTATCAGTCGGTTATACATTGTTACGTAAGTAGTGTTGATAGTGTGTTCGGTAATGGATACATTGACTCATTTGAGTTATTGAGAAGTTAAAATATAATGTATCTAGTAAGTTAAAATTACAGATATTGAGGTTAATTACAAAATCAAAATTTTAGAAGAGGTTGTCTTTATCACATTTTATTACCTACGGCGAAGCCAAAATTTGTTACGATTTCAGGGATTCTTTACGGTGTTCATCTATTATTTATTAAATAATTACTGCTTATCTTCAACTCTAGGTAGGTACTATACTATACTTCATATACTATACTATACATACAAAATTAGAGTTATCGACTGGTGACTTCACACTAATTTAAATATGAAAGTATTGGCGTTGTCTGGTAAATCAAAAAATTTATGTCTGATACTCATTGTCCTTCTTTTATAAGTGCTTATTGAAATTACAACTTAAAATTAGTATGTATCTTTTTATACCATCATCACACACATTGTATCTTAATAGCTATAAGCTTAGATACATATCTGAGATGCACCATTCGACCTTGCACGTGCAAAATATAATAAAATCCGTATAAAACTCCAACATGCAGCTTGAAACATGTTGCGCTCATAAATTATGCATATGAATTTATGAAAAGACTTCATAATGAACATCCTATTCCTGAGTTTCCCTTTTCCTAGATCCGTAATAAGTGAGAGTAAATTTGGAAATTGTTACATCGGAGTCTTTTTTTTTGTTTGTTTTTTTGTTTGTTCACCTACACCTATAAATATTTGAACAGTATGTCCACCAGAAATAACTCAAATAACAGACCATCCTAGACCTTTCAGTAAGACAAAATAGTAAGACCAGGAGAAAACACTCTATTTCACTGTCACTGATGTCTTCTTTTATAGGAAAGGTTGGTTAGGGTTTGACTTGGGAAAATTATTTATTATAAACATGGAGCTACAAAATGAGTCGGTCTTGGCGATTGCATCTGGGTCCGCTAGAAAGCTTTTAATAAATAGTAACGTTAAATGTTCCTGATACCAAATTAGGCACCAGATACCAAACCGGTACCACGCCCACCAATATGTCAACAACTACGTGTCCTTTGATATTTATGTATTTATATTTGGTAGATGTATATTTAGATAGGTAATATAAAGAACCGAATCTTTAATCGTCGTCTACTTCTGTGTGTCTCTGTGATGAACTGAAGAATAATGTCAGACCAAAAAGTTTATTTTACAATCGCTTGTAGGTTATTTTTTATTATTATTATTTAACATTACACATTTAAAGATATCATTTTAATTTTGCATCTACATCACTCTTAAAAACTACACAGTTTATCTTAGAGTGATAAAAACAAATCGAATAAAATATGAAATTGTTTATAATATGATACTAGATCGTGGATCAACTTATCACTCTTTAATTTGAAATCAGGTTTGCATTTGCTAATCTAAATGTCTTTTTGATCACTACAAATTATGGTACTTAATTGAAATGATCCGTAGACATTTTCTTTATTTTGAACATTGAAGTACTATTACTAGCGTATAGAACAGACACTCCGAACACCATGTACCTATGTCCCAATGCATTGGCGCCATGTGGCTTCAATCTTCAATGGATTCGGTTGATTTTGAAAGGAGAACTGGGGCTCAATTTTGAAAATTGAACCTCCCAGGCGGGACACACATTTTGTTCGAGATGTCTGTTTTATGTCATTATTTACTTATTTTAAGGTTTAATTTAACATCGATGGATGGAAGTATAAAATTACAAATCGCTTTAAGTTTCATGTAAACAAAACATTATGTCACAAAAATTAATGACTCACAAGAAGACAAAATAAGATTTATGTGTTTGAAAAAATACATACATTATTATATTATTCTTGACTCTTGTTTTTTTTTAACTCAAATGACAAACGACGCCTGAGGCGACACCTAGTGAGTATTAAAACAGACTGTCCATATAGAGCGCTGTAAACGGGCTTGGATAAAGCTGTTTGCTGTGCCGCAAAGCCAATATTTGATATGCTACAAACAGGTCAGGCAAAGACGCTTCGTTCGGCCATTTGCAAGTGCAAAATTTCCGAGATAAAAATAATCTTAACTACAGGCTTAATTGAGATTATGTGATAAACACTTAATTTAGATTATGTAATAAATACAGTTGACGACTTGGCGATCTAACAATAAGTAGAAGAAGTAGAAGACAAAATCTCGTATCCTTAACACTTCTGTTAAAGGACATTTAAAAACAAATCCCACTTTTCCAATGTTTTCATTGGCTATTACGACCTACTTTAACTGATTTTGAGCATTTTATGCTGGAACCTTTCTCCTTGCATTTTTTTGTTAGTGTATTCTATCCTTACATTTTTTATCAATGCATGATCATCATTCGATCGTTACCTATCAGCCCGTTGTAGTTATATCTAATTGTTTTGATATATAGCATTAGAGAGTATCCTAATGCTATGCTTCACATATGAAAAATTAAATGAGGGACGTGTAATTAGCATATTTAAACCGCCACTCTTCCGCTATGTTAAAACAGTTGTGCAATGTCCTCAAATTTTTCCATTGTTTTGTTCATTTGAAGCCAGAATTTACCAATAAACGCAAAAGAATTTAAGTACGTTCGAATTTATATTCAGTTACATGTAAACATTGTTTTTGAAATGTCACTTTTGAATGAAGTTATGATAATGTTCGTCTAATATCATTATAGCAGACCTACACACACTCATACCTAGATCATACATGTGGTGTGACTCATCTCATACATCGAATATGTGTAACAGTAATTATCATTTATCATTTACATCTATTTCTTATGTAACTTTAAACTAACCTGCATAAGAAAAATGTATTGATGATAAAGTTATGTAAGTTATTTAATGAGTATAAAGATCATATATCAAATATAAGATCAAACGTCATTGTTCATAGTCATACAATAGTCTTAATTCTATAATACTATAGCAACTGAAAACCTTAATAAATCTCATTCATTTTAATGATACCCAACAAAACAATGAGCTGAGTTAAGCATGTTCTGACGTTCGGAAATTCGTATAATAAAGGACTGTCAGGTCTGTCAGTGAGATTGAGTAACCAGCAAATTAATTTATGCCTGATATCGACGGCTCTCGTCCTTCCACGCCTACTTGAGCGCCCGCTGCCGAGTGTCCACTCGAAAATTACCGAATACACGCTAAAAAGTAAACAGTTGATTTGTTAATGTTATGATGAGCGTGCCGCAATCCCTCCCATCGACCAAATTGACCTTCTGTCAAGGGCATCACATACTAAGCCAACGAATTGTATTGAAACACCAAGCGTTAATTTATTATTTCTGTAAACGCATGACTTCCGCCCTTTGAGCTGTAGGAAGTGATTAAGTGCTGGAGTTTCGATAAAAAATATCAAAGTTTGTACATATTATTCTCACGATCGTACTAACAGCTAACACTCACTAAATTCGGAGTGCGAAGGTAAACTAAGCTCTATCCTCCTCCGCTAAGGTGTCTTTTCCTTCGGACGAGGAAATATCGTCCGCCATGTAATACGTAGACGTATGAAGTAATTTCTTTGTCAAATATTACTTTCGTTTTTTATATTCTGTCAAATCTGTACTGTGTCTATTTGAAGCTGTACCTAATCGGTTTTAAATCCTCTACAGGCCGCTTCGAAGTACGCTGGTTAAGATGTGTGAGTAGCGTGTATGTACGTTATAAACAAACACATACTAATTAACATCCATTCATATGTGTGGAGACCTTGTCCGATTCATGTGTGCTGACTGCTGCCACGCTTCGATTCTTATCACGGATGTGTATACTCTTAACGTTAAGTAAAGTGTGGTATTCTGCATAGCGACTGTATTGTTTATTTGCAATAACTTTTAATATACGTGCCTCTTACCAGTAAGTCATATTTTAGTGTTATGTGCGTAACAAAACGTCTTTGTTGTTTCGTTTTAGGTCGGCGTGGTATTATTGTAAGTCTTTATGCTATACCTACATGAGTTGTTAGTTGTTACTGAATAGTATAACATCTAAGGGCTTTGTAGTAAGCAGTGATAGCCTAGTGGTTAGAACATTGGTCTCCCAAACCCAGGGGCCCGAGATCTAATCCTGGCACGTACCTCTAATTTTCAAATATTATGTGCGAATTACAAGTTAATTATCACTTGCTTCGGTGAAGGAAAAATCGTGAGGAAACCTGCACACCGGAGAGTTTTCCATTAAGTTCTCAATAGTGTGTGAAGTCTACCAATCCGCACTTGGCCTCACATTGTGAGAGGAGACCTCGAGCCCAGCAGTGGGACAATTATAGGTTGTTGCTTTTGCTTTGTAGTGATTTCTATTGATTGGGAACCTGGAATCGAGGACGCAAGGGCACTGTTATAACAATTTATTATTTTCGAGCGCGGTGTCCGTGGCAGGCTGTAAAAAACATCGGCAGAGCGTAGGTGGGGCCCATTCAAATACAATTCGTAATACATGATAATCATGTATTACGTGTACGTTTGTTTTTATGATCTTTTTTGTTGGATTATCGAATACACTCGTCTTCTGTTCACACACACACACTCTCCCATCGATAATGTTCTCGCGCACACTCAGACCAAATTTTCAACGTTTGGCTTTGAGCGATCAGCGGGCCTATCATGAACTTTTATAAAACCATTCAAGTTCCAGGCAATTCATTTATCGGGCTTTGAACGACTTACATATGATTGGCTAAAAAGTGTCACGTGATCGCTTTGGTAATACGAATTTGACGTTTACACTGAAACATGGCTGGAATTAGGAGTTCAAAATAGACCACCTGGTCAAGAGAGAAATAGTTTATTCGTTTTTAGGAACAGTTTTTAATTATGTAGATTGTAAATTGCAATTATTTTTACTTTCTTCTAAGACCAATTAATAATTTAGTAAACAAAACTCCTCGCTCATACCAATATCTGGTAGAATATTTATTTTCAATATGTTTCATAATAATTTTATTATGATAAATGTAGAGAAACTCCAGGATCATTTGGTATAGTAAAGTTTAAATTAATAAACAAAGCAAGTAAATGTTGAGTGTTAATGTAGAGTCTAAAAGCTCTACCTATCAATAAATCCAAGTTTTGCTATAGCAATTTTTAAGATATCCGTTTAACAAGCTGCTTTCATCTCTCATCTAAGCAATTGCTATCATATCGGCTCTACCATGTAAATAATTATGACATAATCTATACTAATATTATACAAAGGAAATATTTTATTGTTTGTTTGCATTGAATAGGCTTCGAAACTACGGAACCGATTTGAAAAATTCTTTCACTGTTGGAAAGCTACACTATCCCCGAGTGACATAGGCTATAATGTATATTTTTTACTATTTTTCCCGAAGCGAAGCGAGGGCGATTTCCTAGTATAATAATAACATTGCCTGTTCGAATTCTTTAATAATTCTTTAATAATAGGCTTAAATAAATAATAGGCTTTATAAGATTATATAGCTTTTATATGTAGAGATAATCTTCAAAACTCCTCACGAGTTCCATTCATTACAACAATCGAGCTGTACGTGTGTTTGTATAAAATGTATAATTTACGCTATTACATAATACTGGAGTGTCAGCTCATTCTTGACCTACTCCAACTTGATAATTAATTTTGCTGCATATGCCTAATAAGGTGTTACTTTGCATGTTTTAAGTTATGCTTAACATGCAATTATATTTTATTTCCACTAAGCAGAAATGTAAAAGTTTAAAATGCATAAATAGTATAATGTAGAACTTGGTATAAACGCTTTGAATAAATAGAGTTACTTTTGAATGTAAATAGAATCAGTTAGCAAATGTATTAAATACGATTAACCTACTTTTTTAAAGTGTATTCTAGAGTCAGTTTGCATTAAAAATTATTAAATTAAAAATTAAAATTATTAAATTTTCTTTTTTTACATTTTCCATTGACAGATCATTTTAATATTACTCAAATTTTAGTGTTGCAGTTAGATTGCAATACAAGTTACCTATTGGGAGTTTTTCTGAGTCAAACTTAGCATCAATACAATACATACATTATCAAATACTTTTTTAATTTCATTTTCATTTTGTTCATCGTTTTGTTTTGATACATGATTTTTGGCTAGGATTCGCTAAGTAAAAGTCCTAAATTAATAAAATATTTAATTAAAATAAATCAAAATGATCCTATAAAATATGATCCTAAGTGCTTCCTTGTGAGATCGCGTAATATTTTACTGTATTTGTATACAGACTGAATGTTAGGATCGTTTTAATTCATAAAAAACTATATAGAGATTTAATTTTATAAATTTTTTTTATTTTATTTTACAGGTAAAATACGGCACATGGAGCTGGCCATACACGATCAAATGTACTTGTCAAGTTTGCAATTTGACTTGATTCGGTTTGCATGAGATGCACCGCATGCATGCATCATCACCGCGTGCATCCAGTTTGCATGAGTTGCACCGATGATTGCACCGTAAAGTTTACTGGATGCCGCATCAAGTCCGCTGCAAACTTGACAAGTATACTTGATCGTGTATGGCCAGCAGTATATTGCCGAAAATCACAGTAGTTAAATCTTTGTTTTGTTTTATATTGTGTGGAACTAAGTGTAAACAAACAAGAAGGTAAATGATACAACAAATAAAGCACAGCAAACAAAACGAGTTCACGGTTTATTTATTACAGTTCTTCACACAGCATTTTATTTAAGTAGTTCACATGCATTAGCCCAACTACTCGTAACAGCTGGTAGAGTACTTTAATTATTTTTATTGTCCCTTTAATTTGTATCAGCGAAGTACTTCCGACGGCTTACTGGTCCAAATAATGTGAACAGCTTTTTAAATATTGTGAATATCTCATATTAGATTTGGATTACCCGCAAACAAGCGTGTCGAAAAGAAAAGAGTAAAATGAAATGAAATGATAATTTATTTGCAAAAATGTGGTAACATAATGGTGTCAACTGGTTTTCGAATATCGCTCACATTGCACCCTGAGTGGAAAAATAGCATAAATCGTCCTAATTGAATTTTAGTTATTAATATGATTGAAAAGAGGGACAAAAGCTGTATATGCTCAATTTTTTCAAATTTTTATCATTAATTTTGACGGTTTTGTGCAAGAAATCGTAATGTAAATTCTTTTGACTACTTACTGATATTTTAACAGTTTTTTTGCTCTCCTCTAAAATTGCAATTCTCAACTTGCAAAGGGTACGACACTTGCCAAGAATAGAGGCATGCAAATTATTTAAGTTATTATTAACTATCTACTAACAATGAAATTCAGAAAGATAAAAAAAAGAAATTCGTTGACAAAATGCAAACTACATCTTCTCATCATCATAATCACCTTCATCATCACCTTTTACAACGTCGGAGAACTCTAAAACAGGATTCCCAGTTTTCCTATTCCTAAACAACTAAAAATAATATTACATAATGAATAGGTAAGTAATTTCAATTTTTGAATTTCAAGGCATTGAAGTATTATTACTAGCGTATTGAACAGACACTGCGAACACCATGTATGTCCCAATTGTCCCATTGGCGCCACGTGGCTTCAATCTTCAATGGATTCGTTCGATTTTGAAAGAGAACCGGGGCTCAATTTTGAAAATGGAACCTCCCGGGCGGGACACACAGTCTGTTCTATGACATTATACTTCAATGTTTCAAGGTCGTTTGTTAATGCGATTTATTTTTGGAACTGATCCTCGGTCACTAGGTGGATTTATGAGGATGTGGTTGAGAAATAACTGATAACACTGAAACACGGAAATTGTAATTTGCAAACGTATAGGTAATACAAATCTTAGTAATAATTATTGATGAATTATTTAAATATTAATCAACGTAATGTTCTATCCAGATTTTTACGCAAATTTGTTGTGAATAAATTAATAACAATTCTTCTACTATTGCCGATGTATGCAAATAATTTTTAAATGCTAATTGTCAGATGCAAAATTTGTATTATAATACAATGAGTTTAAAGATTTAAAATATATAGATGCAGCACTTTTAATATTTTATGTACAAAAATTACAGTTTTATATTAGAACACGTAATCTATTACTAGGTAGGACCTATGGGTCAAATAAAAATCTGTATTGTTCATGAAGAATATATTGGCAGAAAATCTGTGCAGTAATTTGCCCCGAACAAACAATTGGCTAAAAATCTGTGCAGTAATTTGCCCCGAACAAACAATTGGCTAAAAATCTGTGCAGTAATTTGCCCCGAATCAACAAATGGCTGAAAATCTGTGAAGTAATTTACCCCGAAGAAGCAATTGGCTGAAAATCTCTGCAATAATCTACCCCAAAGAAACTATTGATTGAAAATCCATGCAGCAATTTTCCAGAGAACGTTTTATTCAAATATCGGCACACTGATTTACTCGTATATTATGTACATTGTACATTGTATGTGATTGATTTCATTATGTAAGCCTTAACAGTAGTAATAAAGTATAAATAGTACGTGATAAAGTTTTGGCATAACTTCTTTGGCTTGAAATTGTGACAAAGTTATAAAATTATACTTGAGAGAATAAATGCATGCTAATGTCCCCATTGTTCCGCGTAATGACGGGCGACATCGTGCATTGCATTATTATGGAATTTCGCTGTTAATAATTTGTTATTGTGATTTATGTAATTCTTCATCAAAACTTTATAAGGAAGACTATAAAGCAAAGTATATACATAAGAGTAGCTGATGCGTTTTGTAGAGTTTTAACCACTAAACTGAATAAAGAAATAGTCCAAGAAATGTAGAGTAATGATGGCAGGTATAAAAAATATGATCTAGCTAGAGAATAAATGAATTAACACGTAAGTGTAGATACGTACCTACTTCCTTATTATGTATTTTAATTGTATGCAACGATAGTGATTCTCAGTCCGGAAAAACCTTTTGGCAATCTTCTTCAATGTATGGCGTTAGTACCTACGTACTAGTGAACGAATATAATACAGTATACATATTAGTTAATTGCTACGTACCTACTTAACCTACTTTATGATTGTTAGATTTAATTTGTAACATACTCTGTTCAATAATGGATTATTTAGACAATTATAAGAATAATATTCGCAACGTTTGTTAAGAAGTAGAGTCTTATAGTATGATATTTTTTACTTCAAAATGATAATGTAAGTGCGTCCCCTTATTGTAATTTGTATCCTACTTAATCGTGTATTAGGACAAGTTATACCTAAATTATGTTAATGGGCTATATCGGCGACTAAGTGTCTGAGCTTTTGTGATGGATTTAATTAATTTTGTTTTTTACTTTTTGCATTAATGTTTCGGGTTGACTTTTAATGAAATAACATTAAATTATAATAATTATATAAATCAATGCTTTTGGTAAGTAGGTCCTGTAATAAAAACATGTTTACGAACTACTGATAGACATATTAGTGGGTAATAGATAGATTATGTAACAGATGTTATCAAAAAACTTTATTATCGATAAATGTATTTTTCCAATAAGAACAATCACGGCATCCAACAATTAATTCACTACTTGGATCTAGGTAGGTATTTAATTCACAGGCCAGGTGTAAATTGCAGTAGGTAGCAATTGTTTACATAAATCCTTACATAAGGAATTGGACATGAAAAGCGTTGAAGCGATTACGATTCGAATAAGCCATATCGTAGACGGCTACGAGTCAAGGTCGCGGGTCCTACCTTAGCACGTGCCCGGCACTGCGTGTAGGCGCTCCATCAGGCTCTTGTTAGTGATGCTGGCCACTGACGCCTCCAGCTCCCCAAGCCTCGGCAACAGCAATACTAGGACCAGAGCGAACCGAATCGCATCCGCTCCGCCCGGCACCGACACAAGTGCCACAACACGCCGCGCGATCAAAACATAGCTATCACGAACCTTCTTTTCGACACACAGACTCGATTTGCAAAATTTATTCATCGCATCCGCCGAAAGCACCGATAATTTTTATGAGCCGCACCGAAAATAAACGCTCGACGTGTACGGAACCGACCCTGCAATGTTTTCTGTACGCCCGGCACGAATTAGCACCAATAAACTGCGAGAAAAACACCATAAGACGCTAATGCAAGCGGCCGCCGGAAAACTCGATTTCGCACGATATACACGTGAGTACGGCCCGATCGCCGGCCACAGTACGCGGTAAACAGACGACGCGCGGCCCAACAACACGCACACATGCGCACTACACGCTCGTATCGATTCACACACACGCAACGCACTCGGCGCGCGCATTCTCGCTCCAGACAGAAATAGATATCACGTCACCGTTCACCAATCTAACTGCTGCTCCATCACGCCATAACACCGTCCCATTGGTCCAGATTTCATTGACGGATTACTTGCCTTATGGCAGTTCAATTTGCGATTAACTGAAAGTTTTTGATAATACTTAACTGATATCAAATCGACATAGACAAAATAATTGATAAAACATAAGTAAAAATAGTGGATTATACAATTAATCACATTTTGTGACAGATTTATATGCAGTCGATAGAAAATGTTCATAGCGAATTTGTAGCCAATAATATCTAATCATAAAAACGGCTCTACCTAGAGTTAGGGCGCGCGTGAGATAAAGGTTTTTGTTGCCTCTTTTACAGTCTGCTTACAAGCTATACAAAGTATATCCTGTTTCTGTTTCTTTAATTGCTTCAATCTTAATTTCTGTGCGTGCACTTTTTGTATGAATAAATAATTGTACGCTTTTATTTGCTTTTCAAGTTTGTTTATTGTAAAATCTTGTCATAGCTCTGGGAAGGCAAAGAGTTAGCCATTATATGAAAACATATATGTAAATAAATAATACACTGTAACATATTATAAAAATATGACGGCCATTATTATTTCAGGTCGGAAATATTCCACTGGAAATAACTGCCTAGATCAAGTTTGTTTCAGGGCGTCACGCGATACAACTGTAAACGAGAGAGCTTTCAGTTCCTTCCAGACCCTATTGCAAGTGCAATGCTCCCGGGTAATTAAATTATGAATTTGCATTGCACGCAATTTCAACTAGGAATCTTAGTTAAGAATAAACTAATTAGGAATTTAGGTACATTAGGAATCATTTATCTAGGTATTTCTTAAAATTATGTGATTCTTACATTGAAGTACTATTACTAGCGTATAGAACCGACACCGCGAACACCATGTATGTTCCAATACATTGGCGCCACGTGGCTTCAATCTTCAATGGATTCGTTCGATTTCGTAAGGAGAACGGGGACTCAGTTTTGAAAATGGAACCTCCCGGGCGGGACACACATTTTGTTCGAGATATCTGTTCTATGACATTATACTTCAATGGATTCTTACAAGTTTTATTGCAGAAAATTCCCCTTGAAAATGTTTTATTTCCGCAACTTTTCAATGCATTTAAAGTAAGAGTATTAAGTTCCGTAGGTTTATGGCGTGAGCGATTGGGTGACTGGGTGACATAAAGTTCTTAATTAAAAACTACAGATTCGCTGTAAATTGACATGGACAGATTTAACAATTGATACAAAAAAACGTATGTAACTTTTTTACTAATGTTGTCATTGAAAATGCATTTGAATCTATCATTCGCTTGGATGAAGGAAAACATCGCGATGAAAACATACCGGAGAGCTTTCCATAATCTGAATGTACTCGTAGTTATAACGTAGCATTTATATTATAAAATTCTTCTGTCTTTTTTGATAGATAAAATAAATATAACCTTTGCATGAGATTTATTAAATACAGCATTGTAGTTCATTTCCATTAATATACTCAATTAAAATATATATAAACCTTTCTCAATGGGATTTGAACAATCATTCCAGTGTCAAACGAATTTCAAGTAAAATTTATAAAAAAAAATTAAAATGTGTGCAATTCACACGTGGTAGAAGTGAAACTTTCCAAAATTTTGGTTTCAAGATAATGAGATGAAAAAGCAATAAATCGAATCTTCTACCTTGTCGCGATGTCGTTTTTATTTATTTTAACTGACGAATATTTCTGTCTCATTCTTTCCTGGCTTCATCCTACACATTTTTGTATTTGTGTCTCTTACCTGTCGTTTTTTCCGTTGCATCCGGTTTGAAATCACAACGATTCTAAAGAAGTTTCACTTCAAAAATCACAGGTTTATTTGTATTGTTCAGTAATGTAAAATATTTAAATATTGCATTATGGCATATTAAAATTATACCAGGCTTCGGCCTTGTTACTAATTTCATCTGAAAAGATGAGGTTTATGAACTAAATCTAATTTGTTCTGAAAATCTGCTGCTCAAACACGGAGTATTGTCGTATTTAAACTTTATGTCAACAAAAAACAATTTATGAAATTAATATTGTTGGAAATAGTGATGAACGTCCATATGCGGAAGGATATCGTATTTATAAATAGTATTTAACATATTAAGTATGCTTCGCTGCCAGTTTATTTATGACTAAGACTATTTCTTGTTGAGATTATAAGTCTTATTTCATCCTTGAGTCAGCTATTAGTGTTGTCTTCTCATTTTTTGCGCCAACCGCTCCCCATTGTATAATCTTAATAAAGATAAAATATTTGTGACGTTTCCTAATTGCTCACCATACTTTTTTAACTCAGTTACATAGGAGCTTTTTAAGGTATAACTATTGAAGTATAATGTCATAGAACAGACATCTCGAACAAAATGTGTGTCCCGCCCGGGAGGTTCCATTTTCAAAATTAAGCCCCGGTTCTCCTTTCAAAATCGAACGAATACAATACAAATACAAATTATCTTTATTGTACACATAAAATTACAAATGAAAACAGATACATCATTGAAGATTGAAGCCACGTGGCGCCAATGCATTGGGACATACATGGTGTTCGCGGTGTCGGTTCTATACGCTAGTAATAGTACCTCAATGGGTATAACTATTTTCAATTATAGAGTCTGCATTAACAATATTGTGATCAAATAATCACACACTCCCAGTAAATAGCAATTCATCTACTTTATTATACTCGTTGTATTCATGCTGAAATAATATTGTTTTAATTTAATACGCAAATAAATGTAGATACACCTTATGTGAAAGTAAATTATACTTTTGAAAATTTTCTAATTGTTAAGCAAGGAAACAAAATAAACAAATATAAATTTTGTATGATAAAAAAGGTAAAGGAATATCGTAAGACATTAAATTCCTAATTAAACATCATTAAATTTGTAAAATATATTTAGCTTGTTTTATGAAATCGGATTAGTTGTTTTCTAACGCAACATTTTACAGATTTTAAAAAGTCCTTCGACTTTTGCAAAACAATGAATATCCTCTTCTAATCTAATGGATAGGCACAGCTCACAGTTAAGAGGTTCACAAGTAGGTAGGTGCCCTTCGTTATACTACTCGTGTGTGAATAACCGGAAATTAAAACCTCAGTTCCATTCATATTATGAAATCAAATTCCTATTACATGAGATCTCACTAAAGAACAAATAAAAAGAACTAAGAATACATCCTTATTTGTGCCAACTGAACTGGAATTTGAATAAAACAAACAACCCAAAAATATTTAGATGCAAATTAACGTATTGGAGAATTTTCAAGTAGGATCTTTAAAATAAAAAGAAAAACAAAACGCGTTTTATTTGTATTCTGACAGAAGGAAAATAAAACTAAGTATATAACTCTGATCCATAATGTAAGGAAACAGGAGGGTGAATTTTCAAGTGAGCGTGGATGCTTAAATCGGAAACTAAGTTTATTGAATAGCGAAAAGAGCCCAGAGGACTCTCTATTACGATGAAACCTGCATCATTAGATTTTTGAAAAATCAATTTAAACCATTCGATAGTGTCGCTAGTAAAATCGTATTCTGGGAAGTAATGACATATGGCAAAATTAAGGAAAGCGTTCGTTTTTAATACATTTTCTACCTATTAAACTGATTCATTGTTCTAATTGATGGTCATTATTTTCAATACATAACTGCATTCGACGTCTAAAGGATTGTATTGCACTTAGTAATAGAATATTATTGATTCCATTTAGAATATTTTCCAAAGTGCCACCATCTCCTGGCGTCCATGGAAATCTGTGAAAAACCACTTAAGGGACCATAAGGAGGGATTGTCGTCAGATTAGTCTATCTATGTACGTATATATGATTTATTACATCCGATGATTTAGTGCTAGAGGAGAGTAAACAAGCTCGCGTCCACTACGACGGAAATGTCATCTCGGTATTGCGATATCTTATTAGATAACGGAGCCACAAGACAAGCTTAATCCCGACTGATTAGTGCAGCCCACCGGGCCTCAGGATGGACTAATGAAATAGATTTATGAAAAAAATATGTCGCAATTTGTAGCCTACGTCGCTAGGTGGGGAAATATTATGGTAGATTTGTATCAAGTCAATGCCTCGTTTGGCTTTGGATACTCCGGAGCTCTGAAGCAACCTTAGCAAATAGCCTTTAGCATTCATACTCTCTTGGTGATACTTTTAGTATTGCTAGTGTCCATTGGTGATGGTGGCCACTTACCATAAGATGGAACGTCAGCTCGTTTGTCGGTTAATTACACAAAAAGAAGTAGGTGTAATCGGTATTATTTACCCTACAAGGGAAGCTTTAGTTTTTAAGTCGAATGAAAACTATATTTACAGAGTTAAAACAAATACCTACTTCAATCTATACAAAAGTCAGCTGAAAGAAAACTTATCATTCGTTTACTAAGAGGAATTATAAGTCAAGCCACAGATTTTTTTGGCCACAGATACCAACCTCTGATTTTATAACTAATCTAAGGAAAAATGAGAGGGCTTCTAATAAACTGATTCGCCTTTTTTAATGTATTTAATATTCAGGTGAATATTCCAAAGAAAGCGTCAAATAAAGAACAACAATTATTTTTACTAGTCCCACTGATTATAACCACCTGATTTATAATCTCAGCCACGGATTTTACAATTAACCAACATTGTAAACATTGAAAAAAATTAATAGTGGAGGGGGGCTAAGCCCCCCTATGACAGGGTTTGCGGGGGCAGAGCCCCCCGCTAAGTGGGTTGGGGGGGCGGAGTTTTACTATTAGATAGTAATTACTAGAATTTACTATTAGATAATAATTTTAGGTACGTTTTGATGGCCATTCAATGTATTTGATGATAATTTTCGGTACATTTTGATGACCAAAAAATATAGGACTAAGTAGTCATAAAGTATTCATGTATGTTACAAATGTAGATGCTAAAAAATAACTACCATGCTAATTTGTATTTACAGTAACTTATATCGAAGGTATATAATGGCTAACATAGTATTTTTAGACGCGCATTGATGGTGGCTGACATAGTAATTAAGAGGACAATATATATTTTTAGAGGAGAGTAACCCTAATAAAATATAGAAGTCAGTTTAATTAGCACCCATTTACTAATACTTAGGTGCTATTTTATAAATCAAAGATGTACAAAACTAAACAAACCGAATTACACTGCTCTAAATTACTCTACAAGTTATAGTAGAGCATTTATTTTGAATTTTTCCAAAATATTTTATCGGTGTGGTCGCACTAAAGCTCGTCTATAGCTATCAAACAGGGAAGAAATAAAGAAAATAGTTTAACAAACAGAGGAAAAAGGGGATTTGTTTTCGCTTTCATTACATACTTACTTTCTTTGTTTTTCTGCGTTTTAATATTCAGCGATAAATATAATATATAGGACAATATATTTTGTAGTATATCTTATAGATGAGAATATAATCATGTTTTCAATATTTCCCATGCGATATGAAATAAAGTAGTCATGTTTTTTTAATTAGGTCATTTGACATTTACACGCTTATTATTTTGTCATTAATGATAACCTACAGAGTGATAACGCTAACCAAACGATATTAATATGACTAGAAATATGTTCGATTTTAGTGTTAAACTATCACTTAAAATGAGTTCAATGCATAATTTGTGTAAAAAAATAACAGATTAACTAGATAGGGCGGTAGAAGAAAAAGTCATAGAAATTAATCTTTTTTGTTTATTTATTTATTTAACTCTTTATTGTACACCAATAAAATAATACAACAACAATCTAGAAGTAAACAAGTGAAGCAGACATATGAGGTACAAAAGGCGGTCTTATCGCTACAAAGCGATCTGTTCCAGACAACCTTAAGATGATTAAATACCGCCGAAGAAGATTAATCTTCGGCGGTATTTAATTATCTTATTGATTGATATAAGATATAACTCTATAACTTCCTATTAATCCATCGTCACGATATTTATTCGCCTGGCTAGCTAAACCATAAAAAAAACTGAGAGGTGTCAAGGGACACCCGGATGGAACGAAGTTCCTTTCGATTTAAGTATTGTTTTTTGAAGTGATTCAGAAAGTTAGCGTGATTCAGAAAGTTGTACAGCGCCATCTCTGTAAAACTCTCTGAATCACTTCAAAAAGTATCGTACCAACATTTCGTAAGAAAATGTTCCGTCTAGCCCCCTTTCATAACGCGCGATAAGGAACTTCGTTCCAATAATTTTGATTCAATCGTAATTATTTTATTCCTACGTTGGATTCAGATGCAAATGATGGATGTATTATAAAACAAGCAAATACTTATGCAATTATTCTTCAACTTTTTGAAACTACAAAGAAAAGTGGAGATTAGCCCTAAATTTTTTTTTGCTTGCAAGCTAAGAAAAATTGAGAAAATATTTCCCGAAGTTCTGTCGTAAAAATGACGCCATTAATACAAAGGACTAGATAAACCACATATTATAGTAATTTATAACAGAGTGTCTCCTGAAAGATTCGAATGTGTAAAAGTGCGGCGTTATGTCAACAAAGAACGCCCCATGCTTGACATATTGACGGGACAAAGAGATCGCACGCGGCCCTAGTTAATTTATCTACCACATCACAAGGCAGGTTAGAATAGTATTGATACGATTATCCGATACTGAAGCATTTCTAATGTATTATATTAAAGTGAATTAACAATATCATCTTAAAGAAATCGATAAAAACACATTAATATGTAGAAAAAACGTAGCAGTTTTAACATAATCGACAAAAACATACTTTTTCATTGCAATGGCGTTGATTTCTCTGGTTTTAGGGAAAAGGGAAATTGAGTGTTATGTCTTTCAAATGTATTAA
The DNA here is from genome assembly GCA_963932265.1 of Thymelicus lineola. Lineage (NCBI taxonomy): Eukaryota > Metazoa > Arthropoda > Insecta > Lepidoptera > Hesperiidae > Thymelicus > Thymelicus lineola. Next base: position 5,761,092 of record OZ010695.1, on the reverse strand, counting down.
TATTAATCAGTTTCATTAATGAAAAGTCAAACAAAGTAGTATCATACAAAGTAGTAAATTAAAATCCTACAATGCATTAAACGCTGTATACGTCAAATTTTAAGATTCAGCCAGGGTATTGCAGAGCGAGATACAACATACTTATTATACTTTCAAGTGACAGTTTAGATACGGCGATTCGAAGCATCGCGGCGTTGTCGCTGTACCAAAAGTGTTAGTTTCATTTACAAACACCTCTAAAAAACTATTGGGATCATAGTTTGCTAACGGGGAACACGTGTCCGCTGTTATAGACCGTATCGACCAAGTCTTTGCGTGTCTTATAGTTCACATGTCAGTGGTAAAATTGATGTCCTTTGTCTCAAGACCACTACATTCGAAGGGGAGCTTTCCGCTTTGGCCCCTGTTTCACTACCAGCGAAGACATACAGGGAAAAAAGAAAAGATAGGAAGGGAAAGAAAAGAAAAAGAAAAAGGGAAAAGGAAGGAGGGGAAGAAAAGGGGAAGGGAAAGGTAAGATTAAAGGTAACTTTGTAAGATTTTGAATCTATTGTTTGTTGTACTGATATAATATAATATTTGGTTATACAAAGTTGATTGAATCAATGTTTTAGGTAATCAAAAATTCACAGGAATTAAAAAAAAACTGATCAACACGTTACTTAATTGATAGTGAGATTATTCTCTAACTAATTAAAAAAACACATTGGATTTACATTGGATAAATTACATTGGATTTACATCCAGAAATTCCATGCAGTTCCTTGCTGTTGCTGTATAAAGTATGTATACGAGTTTCCCAAGATAATGCTACGTTCAAAAAGATCTTTATTAGTAGATCTTTAGTAGTGCGACATGTGAAAAGATGACTCGACCGACGCACAGTGATTCGAATGGAACAAGCTAGCTGGACAAAAGTCATTTTGAATTTCCCGGAATTGTATACCTGAGCCCCTAACCAATACCCCAACTAACACAAATCCGAGAATTATTTTGCACTAATGTCAACCACTAATTAGGTAATTAGGGCAGTATAAAAAGAAAGGGTGAAAAAATTACAAATCAGTTGCATTTTTGCGATTACCGAAGTAACATTAATGTCAGTGAGTTTTAAGTTTTTTGAATAATATTAGTGATGGATCTTCAAGTTAAAGGTATGTACTTTTTATTTATAATTAATATATAAATATACTTAACCCCAGTTTTTTTATAATACCTCAATTTTAAAAAAATATGTAGTTTTTTGACGGTTTATTGTTTTCATTGGACCAGAAAGTACTTGTACCCTCATGTACCTGGGCTAGAAATTATATATGTCATAGCCATATATGTTAGCTTTCAATTGACGCCCATTTTAGCTTGCACAATCGAGTACAACTTTGTTATTTCGTCTGTTTTTCAGAATACGAATTCTCAGTTTCGAAAATCGAGTTTTTTGATGAATGGCAGAAACACATTAATGTCAGTGAGTTTTAAGTTTTTTGAATAATATTAGTGATGGATATTCAAGTTAAAAGTATGTACTTTTTATTTATAATTAATATATAAATATACTTAACCCCAGTTTTTTTATAATACCTCAATTTTAAAAAAATATGTAGTTTTTTGACGGTTTATTGTTTTCATTGGACCAGAAAGTACTTGTACCCTCATGTACCTGGGCTAGAAATTATATATGTCATAGCCATATATATTAGCTTTCAATTGATGCCCATTTTAGCTTGCACAGTCGAGTACAACTTTGTTATTTTGTCTGTTTTTCAGAATACGAATTCTCAGTTTCGAAAATCGAGTTTTTTGATGAATGGCAGAAACATCCGAAAGAGAACCGTAATAATAGACTATATGATTTTCTATTACTGAAAAATTATTTTGGAAATATTACGAATGAATCTGCGAGGGAATTTAAAATGAAAATTTCAAAAATATCAACAATTTTAGTACAAAAATGGCAATAGTCATTAGTTAAGTATTTTATGACTGTTGTTAATCTTTTTCTATTGTTATTTCTTAAGTATCTCAATTATACAAAATATTTATTATTAATTTTTGTTTTCTTGGAACCCGTGATCCTACCTTCCATTTTTTTATATATCTTGCACTTAAATTGTCATAAACCATCATAAGAAAGCCATACCAAGCAATCAAACCCAATAAATAATTTTGTCTAGCTAGCTTTTTCTATTGGAACTACTGTGGCGAACGTCGGTTTTTTGAGAATCTTGAACTAGTTGCAGATATTACAGCTTTAGATGTGAATTTAATTAAGAAGTTTGGCATTATTCTTCGAACATTGGCTTTTCAATTCGAAAAATGACCTTGATTAAGCATTCAAGGTCATGGTTAAGGTCGGTTTTTGCGTAAAATTTTCTGCCCTTTCCGAATCTGGAATAAAAAATAGGGGTTACCATTTGAAAAAATTAAGTTGACCTTGATTTGACCTTCAAAACCACAGTCAAGCTCAAATTCAAGGTCATCATCGGTTAGTCGAGTACAATTAGTACAACTTTTGTATAAAACATTTTCCTCCAAAATGCATTCCTGAGGAGTTATTCAGGGGTTTCCATACTTTTGGACCACCCTGTATATATTTTGCACTTAAACTGTCATAAAACATCATCAGAAAGCCGTACCAAGCAAAAAAACCCAATAAATAATTTTGTCTAGCTAGCTTGTTCTATTCGAACCACTGTGCGACGGCTTGAACTTCTCACTGAAATTATCGGTACACGTGCCATGTGTGATAATGGGAAGACATTAAGATTATTTATTTGGGGTTTTGAAAATATAAATTAGTACACGACGCCTTTTGACTAACGATGCCAAGAAACTGTGATCAGTACAAATGATTTTAATAATTGATTTTTTTAATTTATGTACGATGCGACGGAACTAAAATGGGATATTGTACTCTACTTCATTTAAGTCATAAATTAATTTAAGGTTGAATTTAGAATGATGATAGCCTTGAGTTGTGTCTTCAATAGTTTTCAATTTTTTTTTAATCAGTAATTAATTTTAATAAATAATAAAATAATTGAAATGTACTAATGTAATTATTTAGTATTATATTTATAATGTATATTTATAATATTATAATCCCTTGTCTGTAGCACGGCTTCCTGAAAAATTTGTTCCTATGACTTTGAATGTTTTGTATAAGTGTTCCAATATTATCTAAGCTAATGAGAACCTTGATATTTAAATTAACAAAAAAAAGTACTAAGAAGCAGTTACTAGTGACATTTAAAGTTCGTAAATCACCTAAACTTTTGATATATGCTTCTTTTTCCCACTACGCCCATAAAGATATTGTCTCTAGCCCACTACCTCAGACCAATGACAAATAAATAATGGTTTAAGGAGATACACCCTCAAATGAGACATTAACGACTTACATCCGAAAAACATTTCAGTTGGAAGTTTCTGGAATGTGTCTCGAATCCAGACTTATTATCTTATCAAAACTCAAAAGACAAGCATAATAATAAAAATGGATTAAATTAATGACAATGATAAAAATTGGAAAAAGAATGACAACGGGAAAAACTAAAAACTAAATTCTAAATAATAACCACACATCATATTTTCAATAGCCTTCCCTCATCCGATTCAGAATAGCCCTTGGCCTAAGAACTGGTGTTACTCCAAAAGACATATTCAATTCCCCAGAACTTGGCTGGTACCATTGAAGTATAATGTCATAGAAGAGACATCTCGAACAAAATGTGTGTCCCGGCCGGGAGGTTCGATTTTCAAAATTGAGCCCCCGTTCTCCTTTCAAAATCGAACGAATCCATTGAAGATTGAAGCCACGTGGCGTCAATGCGTTGGGGCATACATGGTGTTCGCGGTGTCTGTTCTAATGGCTGGACTGGTACTCGTATTTTAGCGTACGAATAAATTACATTGGATTTACGCAATCCCAGTCCTTAAATTATACAAGCAAACAATATATCTTCAAGATGTAATAGGCATATCGGTTAGCAAAGCCAATTAGCCTCTGTATAAGACCTTCACAGTTTGAGATAGAGGTGCTAATTCGTTTTCTATTAGTTCTACCTATTAATAAACTAGCTGACCTTGCTTTTCAGAAAACATAATCCTTTAATTATTTTTTTATTAATCAGTTGATAGTGTCCCTGCCTACAATGTAAAGCATCCTGGGTTCAATCTCCGGCCTGGGAAGTAATTTTATGCAAGTGATATATGTTCGTTTTTGGGTCACGAGTGTTTGTAATACCTAATTTGTGTCTGTATGTTTTTAACACTAGAATAGCTTTAAACAATTTGTAAACATTGAGCCATTGTTAATTTGTTTGTAATGTCTTAGTGTTACCATTGTTACTATAAATAAACTCCAGTCAAGAAACTATGAGATAGATTTTTTGTTCGCTAATTATTCCCATCGCAATACAGAGAATTATAATTGATATACCTAAATTAAGGCAGTATCTATAGCCCTGTAAGTAAATTCAGTCATGTAATAGCTTTTCAACTTATTCTACTGAATATATTCTTATAAAACTTTGCACATGCATTAGTGATCCCCTGTGAAATGGAATAACCATTTTGTTTATTTTTAGATATAACATGAACTCTAAATAGGTATAAATACTTTCATACCAAAGGGTAATTAATATTTAATTTTATCATTGAACATAGCCGCATCGTTAATTATACATACATGTATAGGTAAGTACTCGTATGTATAGTCAATTATTGCACACAATAGAACCCGCAAGTAATTTTAAATTATGGTAATTTAAAGGTAATCTCAAGATACTACGAATAATAAAAAACATCCGCAATCAACAATGTATAGCAAGTGATGTTTAATATCACTACTATTTATAATATCAAATCATCCTAATTGACCGTGAATATCTTCTGACATCCGATATTTTATTTTTATACCTATAAAAATACCTACTATTATTAGTCACAGCCGTCACTTAAGTCACAGTTAATATATGGCTTATAAGCGTTTATTTATGGTTATTTACATGGAATTAAAAAAAAAACAGAGATTGTTTTCAACCCATCATTGGCCCACTACTGAGCCTCCTCTACGCCTTCTCTACGGGTTTCTGAGTCTCTCCTTCTTGAAGAGGCATACTCCACCACTATAATGCAAGTTGGTGGAGAAAGACATAATATAGACACTAGTAACCGCGGTTGCTTCGTTTCAGGAAGCCTATTCCTAATAAATAAAAAAAATTAAAACTTTACTGAATAAAAAAAACAGACTTAATTACTAATAATGGAATTTTCTGCTCGACGGCCTGACGAACAAGCCATACTTTTTCATGAATATTAAGGATTTGTAGCGTCAAATCAACATGCATTAACAGAGTTAGGCATTGTAGACTAACACCCCAACTCAGAGTCACTAACGGTTGCTTTAATCGCTCCTTAGTAAAGAATTACCATACAAATTCTGTACTAAGGAGCGATTTAAGTAACCGTTAGTGACTCTGAGTTGGAGCGTAAGGGGTATTTCCCTTCGTGAAATCGGATATAACTGTTAACTGTAAAACGGTTAAGTTTTTCAATCTTGCCAACGTATTTTGCATAAAATATTTTTAAATGGTACCTATCTAGTTATTAATTATTCTACTAGTCATTTTATAGTCTTAATTGTGCATTTATTTGCTTCCTTTACTTATTTACGCAAAAACAATAAAAAACGGGTATTGTATAATATAATACTATAAAAATTATTCGAGGAACCTAAATGTTAAATTAATAATAAAAATCAAAAACTTTATGATGATTGTAGGTATCAAATGTTTTTATGTAGAAGGCTTTTTAACTTACAAAGCCTTGGCATTTAAACTGAATGAAAAGACGACACTAAACATTCACTGGTCATTTATTAAACGACATGTTTTTAAACTTAATACGCATTAACAGAATTTTAAATATCTACCAGTATCGTTATTATTCAGTAAGCTACTTACTGATTGCAAAATATTAATAAAATAAATTGTTATCATGAGACACAGTAGTGTCTGGACCAAGTACACTCTCAACATTATTTCTTTTCGACGCTACAGTCTCTTTTCCCAAAACACAGTAACATAAACGTCATCAAACACTCACCAAATTTTTAACTTCATATTTTTAATTATCAGCGAAACGTCAACACTTTGTACATTCACTTATCATTTTGTTTATTAATTGTTTCCATAAAACACTAAAAAAAAGCATGAGAGGTGTCAAGGAACACCCGGATGGAACGAATTTCCTTTCGATATAAGTATTGTTGAATCACGCTAGTAGCGCCATCTCTGTAAAACTCTCTGAATCACTTCAAAAAGTGTCATATTTTTCCGTCTAGCCCCCTTTCACAACGCGCGATAAGGAACTTCGTTCCAATTATTTTGATCTTTCAATTCTCTAATTATTAATTTTAAGTTGTTTAGGGTAGCAATCATGTCAAATATTTGCTTCAAATAATACCTTCTAGCAATTAACAACAGTTGCATATTAGATCAAGTTCAGTTCAATTATCTAACACTAACGTCCCAACTCAGAGTCACTAACGGTAACTTAAATCGCTCCTTAGTAAAGAATCACCATACAAATTCTGTACTAAGGAGCGATTTAAATAACCGTTAGTGACTCTGAGTTGGGGCGTAAAACTTTACCTACATGGGTAAGTAAAGTCCTATCCTAGTTAAGAACATGCGGTGCATGTGAAGAAACTTAGCACACAGATGGCAAAGCCGCGGGCCTATATTATGCATGTAAGACAAATTATTTACCTTTTTTTTAATTTCCACCTATTTTTTTAACTTTAAAAGAATTAATTAATGCTGCACTGGTTCCTACATATTAAGATTCAATAGCAATACAAAAATTTCAAAACTATTCAAAAGCTTCAGTTCATTATTATATAAGTCATCCCACTGCTGAACGTAGGTTTAGTAAGGAATTATCACTGCAACTGTTGTAACTAAATAGGTACCCTATTTATGTAGTTAACGCGCAAAACAAAATTAAGTTAGCAAACTTACGCTAGTTTACGACTTACGATGTGTAAAACTAAACATAATAAATATAAATTGTACGCTTGTCCGAGATGCACAGTCATACGCAATATTGTGGATGATGTTACAACTTGCATAGAAGACCGGCGCATTTCAGAATTGGACGTTATTTGTCTTCGTAAGCGTCAGAATGCGCTAACGAAATGATTGTTTACAATATTGCGGTCAGTAGTGACTTACGCTATATCAGTGATGACTAAAAGGATCCTGCCCACAGCATCGGAAGGACTGGTGCGGAGGCAACAGGTTGTGACCATGACTCAATCCTTCGATGATGTAATGCTTCGTAATTGATACGATGATTCGATTCTAACATTATGCCAATAGTGATTTCTGATGAAAAATAATTATATCGATAGCGTACAGACATGGAACATTGGAACCTAGTAAATAGAACATCACGATTGTGAAAAAGTTAATATTTATAAATTACTAGCCCTCTGCCACAGACTTAAAAAAAGAACAGATGGAATGTCAACAAATTCAGTGAGGCACCCTTAGTAATACCAAGTCCTCTATTCGTACAATTATCACACGCAGACATTGACACCATGCTGTTATTAATCGGCCGCCATAACCGCGTCGGATTGGTCGGACCGCACTAAAAATTACGCACACATGGTAAGCGGGCGGCGTCACTCTCGATAACACATGGTGACGTTCGGTTATTTTCACGTCCGTGCCCTCTGCCTGCAACTATGCCCGCCTTTTCCAGGATAATAAGTATCCTACTCGTATAGATACTCGTATATCTTATTCCAGACTAGCTGTGCCGCGCGAAACCGCGTTAATTTGTAGAAAAAACTAACTACTAAAATATATGATGTTATAACCTATAGCCATCCTCGGTAAATGGACTATCAAATACAAACAGAATTTTTAAATTCGAACCAGTAGTTCATGAAAGTAGCGCGTTCATCCAAACAAACTCTTCAGCTTTATAATATTAGTAAAGGTAATGGTCTAGCTGTGTGACACATTTCATGAAAACCCGTTCTGTAGTTTTTGCCTGAAAGAATAACAAACATCGGAGGATTTCACAGTAGGATTTAGGTGTTATATCCCGAAAGCCGAATCCCGAGTAAAAAATTCTGTGTAAGTCATCCAGGCATTATCTTCAGTTTAGTCTTAGAATTTAAGTAGAGTAAAAAGTTACACCATGATTCCAAATAAAATAAATAAACTTGCACAAAAATAGAAAATATAGTCTATCATGCCTTTGGAACGTCAAATTTATTTTTAAAATCGTTACCTATAACAACACAAAACTTTGTTGCTCGCTAATTTGGAAATATACATAATATTTATAACATTGGCTTCAACCCATTAATGGCCCACTACTGGGCACGGGTCTCTCCTCTTGAGGAGGCCTAGAGCGTACTCCACTACGCTGCTCCATTGCACTGGAGGGGTTAGTAGCCAACCTGAGTGTCGGAAGTTTTCAAACCACCCGAGGGCCTCCGACATGGCTTAACGACTGTTATAATAACAACCGGGATCAACGGCTTTACGTGCCCTCCGAAGCACGGAGACACTCAAGATTTTTTGCCACTGGTGGTCACCCCAATATGATACATAATAAAGAATTAAGTGCAAGTTCAATCAAAATATTTTTAATTCATCGATATCGATTATAAATAAGTTACTAGTTACAATCATCTACACTCTACAGCGTCGTAACCGCAGATTCGACGTCACAAACATGGCGCACGTAACTCATGACGTAGACTTCACAACGCTGCTTCAACTCTGCCAAATGCAATGGACATAGAAAGTGATTTATTTCACTATAAAACTCGCCAACACGGCATTATTTTATTTTGTCGAATTACGCAAAATAAACCGTTCAGTGTTTCCGGATGCGCTGAAATAGATGTATGTATGTTGTTGATGTTGTATATTATATCTTCATGTATTTGTGTGTGAAATTATACCTAGTTGCCAAAAAGCTCCGGTACTTTTGTTATTGTCGTGATGGGGTAAGATTGTCAAAGACTTTAGTATGGTGTAGGTATTTTCATCTATAACAAATTGTTATGAACAATTTGGTTTCAACTATTAGATCTTTATTTGAACCTCGCGTCTCTTCGTCGCGTACGGACTTACTATCAGTTTGCTGAATATTATTTAGTAGTTTGTGTTATGATCAGTATTTAGTGCTTCTATCAAATGCTTCGGTGATTTTCATTAACTTTGTGTGCTGTTTTCGTTTATGTACATAAGCAAATACAAGAGACTGGATCAAATAGACGTACATACTTAAAAGTATGTAGCTTTTGGTGAATAACATCAGTTCAAATTGTAATAATCTTATTTTTTACCGCGCCCTTACAAGGATACAGGTACACCTATATCCCAAACTTTTCCCAGTTTCATGCTCGTTCGAACCGGAAAGGAGATGTTTCAGAAATGTATGGCGCCTGGGCGGGGACAGTGTACATTCAGTAGGAAGTAGCTCATATTATTTCAAAGCTTTCCTTACTATCCAAATTCTAGATTTCACCTTGCTTTGGCGACAATAATTAATTATATGGATAATATATTGTAACACTGAGACAGTATGGTGGGTGTCGACTGCATATGACAATTGACAGTTGTTATATCTAATGTCATATCATATTAGGAGTGTCAAATGTCAATGTCAAATGCATAGTCAAATAAGCACGATGTATTTGGATTTGGTCATGTTGGATCCATAATAATCCATTAATGGATCTATCTTCTATTATTATTAAATCATTGTGTGTTAATTTCTAAAGCTATCTTATCTAAATATACGGTGCAATTCGTTGCTTCGATTAATCTGAACAAAATCGTGACGATAGATCTCCTCGAGTCAACATTGTCGATTTATTGTTACAATATTCACGTTTGCATGGGTTTTTGTTGAGATCTCGGACTCCGATATAGGTAATTTTCGATCGTCAACGATATTAACATACTTATCAATAGGTCTCAAACGACATAATAAACTGAAAGCAGTTTGGAAACGCCTGCGACCAGACTACTAAAATGCGCATATTACTAAAAAAAAGCAATGTTCTGTCTAAGGTGTAACCACATAGTAGGCACCTTTTATATAAATAACAGAAAGGTGTAACTAAATGAAGGTGAGCACTGCATGGGCAGATGGTATAGAAGCATGATAAAATAAAAATTATTTGCACAAATCATCGATACACCAGCAGAAGGCTAATGAGCATCTTACTGAAAATTCAAACTACATAAACATGCCAATGCAAACTTAAATAAGTATGAACCTAACGTGAAACTGCATAATTGTGTGGCATAAATGAAGATTTGTCTTATCAGAAATTATAACCCTACACAGTTGCAATTTCTGTATTTTAATATTTGAAATATGACAGAAGTAAATAAAAAACAGCATTTTATTTATTATCGTTTTATTTTTTCATTTCAATCATCATCCTCTCTTAACAATATGCCATCCAGGACCGAAGCCGGTGCCTCAATATTTGTCTGATACCGAGCCCAACCCAGATTTATTTATTTATTTATTATCTAAGGTTTGCCAAAGAAATTACATAGTTGATACATTGTATGGACAGTTAGGTATGCATAAAGCTAATTTAGGTACAAGTAATTTCACTTATAGACAAACACAGATACCATACAATGGTCATTACGTTTACACAGCATCCCATTGTTCGCTTTCCAAAAGTACAACTGCAGTAATAACCACTTATCATGCCATCCCAACTTACTGCTTGTCTCGCCAATATTATGTATGTATAATACACTTTTCTAGAGTGATGGTATCCTGTTGGGTTAGCATGAGTTCACTAACAACTTCCAGGTTGTTAGATATTTCTGCCTGGAATGACCCATATTGCCTAATATATTCCCCATAATAACTTAGCACCAGCATGCATCACACCACATCATGCCACCATCAGGAATCTGAAACAAATATAACAAATCTATGTATAACATGTTCTATTTACTGTTGTAACTTAACACTGTTATTATTTAATTATTATAATTATAATTTATATTATAATTTTAAAGATAAGTACATACTTAATAGATGCATAATATTATCATTTAATAGATATATAAAGATACATAATAATCTAATTTTAGTGTAACAATTTAAAAGATACAAAAATATACCTCTCTAGGGTGAATTCTTGCCATGGTATCATTTCGCTCGGGTCCTTCTGGTATTGAATAAACCCTGGTGCGGGGAGTGAACGACTGCAGTTGACTGCACTATACACACATGATAAAAGGTTCCCTGAAGATTGTGCAATAACTCCCCGCTCCTGCAGTATGTAAAGCCGGGTAAACAGGTAATAGGTATTGCGAGATCCAGGAGTCCAAAAAACAAAGCCATAAGTAGTTTATATATGCACTATAACACTAATGTTGTTCACTCCAAAGAAACGCGAATGCCGCCCGTTAACGATATCGAAAAAAAATGACACTTGTCACTTGCTTTGCTTGCTAAACTTCAAAAGTTCTACAGTACAGATAACTAATCATAGACAACATACAAATCAATGTTTATTTTGACAGTTCCCTATAGCGGAGTGTACTAAATCCATGGAACTACCAATGTTGTCGTGTGTAAAAATAATTTATTGAAAATAATTTCTCTGCAGAGAACAATTCATTTAATATTTTTTCTGATATTTTTCCGTGAATCAGTATATTTTTCTCTATTTATGCTGGAATGTACACAGTCCACGCCCAAAATAAGACATCTCCTTTTCTACTTTGGCAGCATGCCAAAAGCTTCAAGAATCCACCCTTCACGTAGGTAAAAGAAAAATGTATAATAAGAAGAACTAAATCGAAATAGTTTCGTACCCACTAAAATTTCAAGTCTTCGAGTAACTAGTTATTATAAAATTGTGTAGAAACATTTATGTCTCCTGTTATTGGTATCATAAAATTGTTGTTTAATAAAAGGGCCGTAATGTGGACACGACATTACGTTTAATTGAACATTGGATAGCGTTTATAAATTAAATTCTTTGAGGCATTTACATTAGGGTTACCAAGCATTAGTATTGAATAGGTGTCCATATACTATTCGATAAATAAGTCTATGAAATTTTTATCGTCAATGTAGGCTATATACATTAACGTGGAAGTAGCAGCTATTAATTAATTGACAACGCTCGTCAAAGGTGTCCTGATTCTAATTGAAATCTGAAACTTCAACCGCGTAAAAAAAATCCGTGCTTTGAAGCGCTGAAAAGCAAGTTAACCTAATAACACAGTTGATACCTAATTGATTATTACGTGGTTGCCTTCAAGAATAGAGTTTACTAACTTTGTGCGCTCACCATCCTGGACCACATCTCCACTTACCATCAGGTGGGATTGTAGTATAGCACTAATTTATATGTAGTAAAAATATAAAAAAATACGAGAAGTATCAAAAAGTTTAGTCCGGAAGTGCGCATCCACTCCAGATCCATTCTCAGAATGGATCTCAAAAGGGACCAGCGCTGTCAGGCTCGCGGAAGACTACGAGAGCGTACCCGTGATCCTGACCTACGGTGTAGAGGAGTACACCCGTGGAGGTTTTAGCCGGTAGGAGTCCGGAATAGCCAATGGCATCCATGAGGATTTCCCCACGTAAAAAAGGAAGTGCACATGTTCTATATAAAATGGTTAAGATTTTTTTATTATGGTACTGTTGAAATTTTAAAAAAAGTTCTACGCTGCAGTACCTACATGAAAGTATGTAATTCTGACAGCACTCACGAAGGCTTGCATTCTCGTCTTCTAGTACTAAACAAAAATATAACAAGTAATAAATAAAATGTCCTTCGTTGTAGCCCTAAGTTACGGTGCTCGAAGCTTAGCATAAAGTTCACGCGTCGCTAATGTATTCCACGACAGCTGAGCTCATAGCCTTTAATAGAATTCTCAATCGGCTCAAATGTTTCAACGGTATTATACACATTAGACAACATGGGGACGCTAAAACATAGACAAGTATTCTGCAGAGAAATAACTTATCTTTAAAACTTTATTGTCACTCATGTTTGTGGCTGGGTATTCCCTGTAACATCCTTAATGTACCTATGTGATATACAGAAATCTATGGTTAAATTATTCTTCATTTTGCTAGCTTATCCATAGTTTTTAGGTAATACCTATTATTTGTTTCCACAGCATATCTAAATCTGAACTTTACAAAAATAAGACAATTGGCTTAACTATGTTAACTAATTAGGTCACAAGGGTTAATAAACTATAAAGTATCAGTTATTAAATTAAACTTAATGTTAACTGACATCGACTTATAGGAATTCGAGGCGGTAAGTAATCGTGCATGCATTATCATAGTGCTTAGAATTTCTAATTATTCATATTTATGACGTTGCAATTTATGTGAATGTTTCCCAAGTAGGTAGGTACAAGTTAAGTGTTTTACTTTTATTAATTTTGTATGAAGAAATCTGTGGTACAAATAATACCTATAGTTATATGGTACTAGATTTAATCGATATAGGTATCTTATCAAGGTAAATAGGTACTAAGAAAAATAGACATTACATTTTGTCGTAAAAGCAAATTGCTCACAATGATCTAAATAATCCAACAATAGCTATTTAAAATTCCAAGCTATGACACTTGCTGACAATAAGTTAGTAGATAAACTAAGCCTGATAAAATAATAAGTTGTTTTATTCACTCTACGCTTTCAAGTCTCTAGAGTTAGCGCTGACTTCATAACGAAAGGTGTGTCGCTCAGGAATTCGTTGTAGCAGGAACAGCTAATTTCTTCATCGTGTCTCAATATGTAATAAATAATATAATTATTACATCGCACAAATTATGACGCCCAAAATACAGGTGCATTTTAATATTAAATTACCTATTAGGCATTGCAAATTATTATTTCTCGTAATCGTGCCCTACCTAAGACCATAATCAATAGATAGGCACAATTGTTTTGTTAGTTAATTTATTTACTTACATTAAATCATTATTCCTATAGAAATATGATAAAATGCTACCTAGTAATGAATATTTCGAGGTACTAAAACGCCCCATTAAATTACCTAACTATAAAGATTCCGATTGGTATCTTCACTAAACTGGTACCGATAAGTATCTTAACTATAAGTACTCAGAAGCTTTATTTAAATCGATCTTCCCAACAGTTAATAGTTGCTAGAGCCGATGTCAACCGGAACTAAATGTAACAACATCAGTAGCGAGTAACGAGTTGTAAAATACAAATTTATTCAACGCCTACACTGCACTGGAATTTGGAAGGTTTAGTAGGTAGCTGCGATCCAGTATTATACGAACTTCGTAAGTTACGGATGTAATAATTGAATCCTAAAAAAATTTTTTTTTTTAAACGCTTTTATTTCAATAATGTTTAGTTTATAAAATTAGCTACAAGTTGTGAAAATTTCTAGTCTCTACGTAAAATAGAACATAGAGAATTATGCGTCTAAAGTCTGAAAATCGTTTTTTTTTAATTTAACAACAAATAAACAATGAAAATTAGTTTAAAATATGATTTTCGTGTATTGTCATCGGAAATACACATGTCTGCCAAATTTCATCAATTTTCATTAAAGGGAAGTCATTCAAATTAACGTTACAAGATTTGATGCTCCGAAGTGAAGCTAAATAAAAGCGTTTAAAAAGGACTTCTTACAAACTAGGCTTTTCTGTTTTCATCTTCTGGTTAAAACGGGACAATCTGTCCTCCTAATCTAAGTGATCAATGTCGCCCACATAGCAGTGATAACCTAATAGCTTAAACATTTTCAGTCCTGCTGACTTCGATCCATTAATGGCCCACAGAACATCTAATAATTAGTTAGATTTTTCTGTGAATGGCCCATTACTGTGCATGGGTCTCCCCTCTCGAGGAGGCCTAGAGCACTTCATGCTGCCTCAGTGTGGTTTGGTAGAGATTGGATCCATCTTGCACGCACTTGGCAAGCGTGGTAGATTATGGCCTAGGCCCCTCAGTTCACATTATCAAAGGAGACCCATGTCAACCAGTGGGATAGTTATTCGTTGTAATGATGAGTGACAGTGACACCCAAAAATATCTGCTGCACCACGGACACTAACAGGAAGCAACAACAGCGTTTGGATCTTTAAAATGATTAAAGCATGCAAAAACCTAACTTAGGTAATGTAACACCGTTAATCTAAGCCAGTCTTTCCCAAAGTGCGCGATAATGCCCCTTGTGGGCGCTAGAGGCCTAGAGGACAGTGGTAAGGGCCCCAGAGAAAATTGGGGAGCGGTGATGGGATTTAAGAATTTTGAATAAAAGATACTCTTTAATATTGTAAAGTTTCATTATTATTGCTGTCTCTGGTAAGAAAAGTCTTGTTTAGAATATAGATTTAATTAAACTCCATGCGAAACTAATATGTTTATTGATGTTTTTAAGGCGAAAAAAAAATGGGGGCGCTACAAAATAACTGCTTTACAAAGTGGGCGTTAGACGAAATAAGTTTGGGAACCTCTGATCTAAGTAGTCCCTTTAAACAAGCAATTCTTGTTATATATTTTCTGAATCATGGAATTTTCATTTTCATGAAATTTAGTATGCAGGGGGTTTCGGGAGAGATAAATCGATCTAGCTAAGATTAATTTTTATAAAATGTCGTTTTATCCGTGTTTTGAGGCAATGAAAAACTGCTACAATAGACTCTTCCTGACATCTATTGGCAAGTAGCAACACTAAAGCTACTTCAGTAGATGGCGCTGTTAAGCAACACTAAACCGAGCAAAATTCGGTCATCCAGGTATTTTTATTTAGAAGCCGATAACAACTACGTCGTCCATCCGCCTCTCCGTGAACCTGTTCAGCGCAATCACGTCCACTCTGACAAGTGTCCCACTAAGAAGTAACAGCAACAGCCATATCGGTAATAATCATTCTTACCGTGCAGGCGTGCAAAAGCGCTGTCGAGACACCATTGAGCGATAAAACCTTCAGTGGAGAGAAGCAAATCTTTTTCGTATCATAATCTGATGTCACTTAAAGGTAGACGTAGCTTAATTGATATGAGTTTTTTACATGGTATCTGTAACCATTATATTGACTGCCCTGAATTAATCCCAAAAGTGGTACGCCTGTATGTCCCAAATAAACGTACCAGACATGCGAAGAGAACTTTATTTGCAGTTACCCAGACAAGGAGTAAATATGCTCAAAACTCGCTGATTAACCGATTACAGAATAGTTACAATAAAAATTTCAACGCTATTGATATTTTTCATTCCAGCAAAAAATGTTTTAAAACTGAAGTAAGCAAAATTATTATTCAACTTACCCAGCAACTTAAATAGATTATAGTAGCATAAAACTTAGTTAAAATAGTAACATTAAAAGTATATAAATTATCATTACAAACATATACATTATCTTATATCGATATATATATATATATATATTTTCACACCCACACATACACACACACGCACGCACACACACACACACAAACACACACACATACACACACACACTTAAAGTTTAAGTATTGAAATAAACCTGGTGACGACCGTTTTGTTATTATAGGCATAGATACAAAAAATGTAAATCCGTAATTGGCTTTAAGATTTTCTTCATATGATCTGTAATTTATGAAATTAAGAGCTGTGGATTTTGTTAATAAATAAATAAATAAATAAATAAATAAATGACTTAAAATACTTATAGACCGAGACCCCGTGTTATGCAAACCCCTTTACACTAATGTTGTTGTGCATGATTCAACCAAGTCGATTCCCGTGGCCTAAACGCGCAGAATGTTAGTCTCGCTGTGCTTTTGACAGTGATTGATTAATTAACTGCCACATCAATTCACTTGTAGATTGTCGATATGTTTGCATGATTTAATCTAGTTGTTTCATCCAAAATGAGTTGCATAGTCAACGTAGATTTTCGCCAATAAAATAGATGTCGGCAATTTACACCTAATGGTTATACATATAAATATCTTTGACTTCTTTATATTATAACAGACTGGTGCAGGGACTGGTTTCTCCCCATAACTAACTACTGCATACTAAACCATTCTTCTCCAGGGCAGAATTAAGAAGAGCTATAACCAGTAATTGAGCCTCAAGTGTTTGAAGCTTTTTTTGAAGCTTTTTGCCAAAGATCTGCGACCGAGGCTTATAACAACAAAAGGGAAGACCCCTCCGGGAAACACTTCTGTGACACTTCCGAAAGTGCCGAAAAATCTTCTTACGATTGACACAAACTGCTAGGGTGGTTTGTCAAATATTATTATATTGTACTTACCAAGCAATACTTTGATTGAGATACCATGAAATTAGAAAAGTTATCCATAAAATAGGTGCCACATATTATTCTTGAAAGCGCAACTTCAAGGTCCCATAACTTATACATAATTAAATATATTTTAATAATATAATTATATCATATTTATTTCATTTTTATCTTAATTTTTATTACCAAACATAAAAATGTTAAACTTCTTCAGCGAATATAACTAGAAATCAATCAAGGTAATTTAGGGTAAACATCATTACATAATAATTTCATTTTATGATCCTGTCCTCATCAAATCATGATGTTCTCTTTAGATGTCAATAAAAATGTCTTGCAGCAATATAGAGAATATGTCTTTAGCTGTAAACTAGGGCGATTTCAAATAACTTTTCGTGGAACCGAGTGTGCGGTGCCAAGTGTTCTCTGCACCATTGCCATTGCCAGATAAAACGTATTTGTCAGTGCCCAATTGACTATGACATTGCTTTTGAAGCCTAATTAAAAAACAATAGTCCAATTTGCAAGAAAAAACCAGTTGCTTGTTTTAGGTTTATAGCGAAACGTTACTATCTACTTATATATGTATAATAGCTTGTTCTAGGTTTAGGTTTATAGCGGAACGTTACTACTTTAATATGTATAATAAAATATACTTACAGTAGAAGCCTTAAAAAGGCACAAAATAGCTTTGCTTAGCCATATTGCCAAAGGCATAGAATACTACACAAAACACAATCATGTGTATTTACCGCCAAAAGGAGCCCGTTCATTCATCTTGAATCCTACTCTTTATCCCTGGAATAAATACACCAACCGCCTTCAGTTTTAGAGTTGAGATATCCTCGAAGTTCACTTTGGGTGAAGGATTGGGAAAAGTTATTGGAAAAGTTGAAGGATTGGCTGGATTGGGATAAGTTCAGTTTTTCATTAAATATTTTTTTCGCCTTTTCAAGTTTGAAGGCGGTTTGACTTTTTATTTAAAAGTTTTTAACCTTACATAAAGCACAGGTTCGACCTTGTTTAGAGTTACTGGAGTACTATTTATATATTTTTAAATGAATTTAAATAAATATTTCAATAAAAAGTACCCAGTGCCAAGATTGTTTACCAAATAAGATCCGTCTAATAAAGTGGAATACATACCTACTTGACTTTGCAAAAAAAAGTTCAGTGCAAAATTCGTAATAAAGTAACTACGTACCTGTAACTAAGTCCGTGAAAAAATACGTGATAGATAATGCATGGCACGTCATATAGGGGCGATGGAAAATGTGCAGTACTTACTATCGTAAGCTTTCTTTATACTTATGAGGTTTCCTTTATTTTTTATAAGTTAATGCTCGACTGCAATCCCATATAATGGTAAACAGTGACGAAGTTTAGGATGATACGCGCACTAACTTAGTGAAAACCTATTCACTCTTTACTTGAAGAAAATTATATTGCTTTTTTTTGTTGTCCAAAGAGATTTTACATACTAATGCTGGATTAATCTTGGTTTACGTGCACTTTGGTATAAGATATACTTTGTAGGTAATATTATTGTAATATCTTTTTATTTCATTAGAAGTGATGTACCTACTCGTATCTGCCTATTACTCGTGCGTGGCGAATACTGTGGGCGTTGGAACATTTGACTAAAAGCTGTAGTGTAGCCCGTATCACCAGTTCACGCAAAGGTCAGCGTAGTGCCCCACCTCTAATTCAAGGTCTTATAAAATGCAGAATGCCTTTGAAATAAACGATAATAAATATTTATTACAGGACCAACGGTATTTAAATTTACGTACTTATAATATGAGAGTACAGGACATATCTGCCTGACTTCAACCCATTAATGGCCCACTACTGGGCACGGGTCTCTCCTCAAGGAGGCCTAGAGCATATTCCACTACGCTGCTCCAGTGCGGATTGGTGGAGGGGTTAGTGGTCGGAAGTTTTCAAACCGCCCGGGCCCGAGGGCCTCTGACATGGCTTAACGACTGTTATCTTATGATAACAACCGGGACCGACGGCTTTACGTGGCCTCCGAAGCACGGAAACGCTCAAGAATTTTTTGCCACTAGCGGTCACCCATCCAACTACCGACCGCGCCCGCTGTTGCTTAGCTTTGTCGATCACTTAGGATCGACGCAAGCCGCTGGGCTATGAGCGCTTCGGCTATGACATATTTGCCTAGTTACTAATAATAAAACAAGTAAGAAATTACCAACATATTTCACCCCTTTGTTCTTTCATTTGAGATACCCGCACCGTACGCGCCGAACGCGCCGCATTTGTATAAAATCATATGACTTATGCGGTGCGTTCGGCACTAACGGTGCGGATATAATTATGTATGTTCACCAAGGAAAAACTTCGAGAATCTTTCTTTAGGTAGGTAGGTACCTAAAATTAAAATATTATTTTAAACTCTACTGACACATAACTTTTTTTTAGTTATGATGGGTAATCAAATAGCAGCCTGTTTTTGCAAAATAATTTAAATATTCTTCTATTTAATGAGGCTGAAGCTGAAGCTAGGCATCCGGTAAACGGACGAATAAAATAACTTTAGTCGTCCGTAAATTATTATCGTTACGTGACTTTTGCAAAGCGGGTGTGCCTTCACCCTAACTTCACCCATACAAATTAACATCATGATAATAGATAGGGCTCTGTCCCTTTTTTCCATAGATAAAAAACAGAAACCTAACTAACCTCACATATCCATGTTTTGTCGGACAGCCTAACTTCCCGCCCACGTCCGATAATCGGTGACCGATTTTTTGTAGGAGAAAAATAGAACATACTGATAGCAATGGTGCAACGCACACGTCCTACAAAAAGTCGGTCACAAATAAAACTGACTCACCGACAGTCAGTACAAAAATCGGTCACCGATATCGGACGTGGGCGGGAAGCCTTAGATATGTATTTTACTTGTCCGAAAGTGTTTAATTTCGGATAGTCCGACGAATAATAAATATTATTCATCCGTTTTACGTATCAATAGTCACTCCGAAATATAATACTGATGTGATTTGTTTAATTTGTGTTGTAAAAATATGACTAAAGATTTATTCGTTCGACTGTCGGACGACTAAATTTATTGCAACGAAGTTCCTTATCGCGCGTTGTGAAAGGGGGCTAGACGAAAAATTTCGACACTTTTTGATTTTACGAATGACGTGACGACACTTTTTTTGAAGTGATTCACAGAGTTTTACAGAGATGGCGCTGTACAATTTTCTGAATCACGCTGTTTTTTTACTTATGTTCGCGCCAAAGAATCTCAACAGCGTGATTCAGAAAGTTGTAACTAGTTGAAACTAGATGGCGCTGTACAACTTTCTGAATCACGCTGTTGAGATTCTTTGGCGCTAACATAAGTAAAATAGGAAATATCGACAGCAACTTCGTTCCATCCGGGTGTCCTTTGACACCTCTCAAGTTTTTTTGTTCGTCCGTTTAGCAGACAACTAAACACTTCGATTTATTAAACGATCGCTACAGAAAATATCAACATCCGTCATTAAGAATTATAATATCCACTATTGAGAGAAGTGATTTTATAGATTGAGCACAATTTAAAAAACACGTTTTGGAATAATTGTTGAACATTTTTATTAATATTTTTAACGAAAATTGTAAGACAAGTGTGAAAGTACTCTGTGTTTAGCCAATGGTTATAGATTTAGCTCTATTAGTACTTGTATCCGAACAACCTTCTGTCAGAAGTGTCATGTGTCATTTTCACCAACAAAACCGTCAAAACTAGGAGTGGGTAATATCAGGTTTTTAAGATATCGAATCGAAACTATATATTGAAATTCGATATCGGTTTCTAAAACTATATATTTTTTGAAACTATGTATTGGTGTATCGGTTCGATTTGGTAACAACGAATCTTTAAGACGATGTTATCTAAAACTATATATTTTTTGAAACTATATATTGGTGTATCGGTTAGATTTGGTAACAACGAACCTATAAGACGATGTTATCTGAAACTATATATTTTTTGAAACTATATATTGGTGTATCGGTTTGATTCACTGAGCCTATAAAACGATTGCGATGTTATCTGAAACTATATACCGCATTATAACATGATATCATTATGATTTATTATTCTTAAATCTGTTTGGATTATGTATGTACGTTGGGTGTATCAAAGATATTTAGTGGTTACTTTTAAATAAAGTAATATTTACTTATTTATTTCTTTGAGTAAGTTTGGCATAAATAAACATTATTTGTAACTAGTTACTTCGTATCATATCAAATACTGAACCGAGCGTATCGCTACGATTCAGGAATATCGTGTTTCAAAAAATATATAGATTTTACACGCGTCGATATCGGATATTACGATATTGATGTAATATACGTTTTAATATCTATATACGATTTGTATCGCCCATCCCTAGTCAAAACCAAACGAATCGACAATCGACATGAAAGGAAAGGAAACATTGTTTTGTACTATTTATAGGATTTCTAATATTCCCACGTTTTAAGATTCAAATTAATTCCAAGTTTCTTTTTGTCCTCATTATTTCAATTGTACAGTGAACAAGCTACGTAAGCGATCATGGGCCGTAAACCGCAGTCTAAACAAATTTCTAAAAAACGAAATGATAAAGAAAATAATAGATTTACTGTACAAAGACGGAAAGAACTTGCCGTTATAGTGGATAAAGTACTTAAATTAACCAGCATCTTTCAAGCTACGGGTAATGTATCAAAGAGCTGGGAGCTCCATTCACAAATTGATTTATTAATCAAAGAAATCATAAATATCGAATCTTCTATCATTAGTAGAAACGAACGAACACAGAGAAAGTTTTCTATCGAAAAATACGTTACTTGGTTACGGGAGAATGGAGCAGAATTCGAAGGTATGTTGATAAAAAAATATTATGGTTTGGTAGGATTTCTGTTTATCAATTCAGTAGCAAGTCCGGCAAATTCGGCTTTATGGTTAAAAATTAATGGGGTCTACTAATATAGTCTGTATATAATTGAACTGCAGCCTATCTCTGCTATTAGCCAGTCCCGATTAAGTGTGTCATCTGAACTTCACTCGCACATCTCTGCCCTAAGATTCACTGCTTGTATGTGAACATGCTAGACATTTCAATAATCATGCTGGACATGCCCATAGGATCATCATATTTGTAATTCTTAAGAAAAAATATCTGGTACCTATAAGTATTCACAGATTTAAATTTATTTAATCTATGATTGCAAAAGCTACAAAATTTACTAAGACATTGTTTGAATACTTGATTATAATTGAAACATTTAATGACTGTTCAAAAACTTAGCAACTTAAGACTTAACAAATTTAAAATTTAAACATCTCATGTGACCCTAATAACCAAGGCTTACTTTATTTTTTACAGGTGTAGAAATAAGTGAATTTGATGGCTATGAGTTTGGTTTAAAAGCTAGCAAGAATTTTGTAGAAGGATCTCTTATCCTCACAGTGCCTACCAAAGTTATGATGACGGAGAAAAATGCACAAGAGTCAGAGTTAAAAACATTCATAGAAATTGATCCTCTGTTGCAGAATATGCCCAATATAACTCTTGCATTGTTCTTATTACTAGAAAAATGTAATCCAGGTAAATTATTTAATGTGCAATATAATATTTTTAATAGTCATTAATATAGCCATGACATTTTTTTGCATACGAAGCTGATAATTAAACTAATTGTTAGTGGTCACTATCGCCCATGTTCATCAGTAATACCAAAGGCCAAAAAAATCAGGCCTTGCCCATTTATTTCAGGCTCCTGCCCATTTATAGCCCATAAATATAATTTAGTGCATAAAGGAAAAGGTACTAAATAAAATTATAATGTATTGCACTTCAATATGGTACAAACAAACATACTAACATAAACAAATTGGTATTGTCAAAGATTGTATTCAGTTATGCATAATGTTTCAGTGATAAATTTGCCAGTGTCAGACTATTTTAGAGCAACCAATTTTTAAAACAACATTTAATGTTTCAGAATCCTTCTGGAAACCATACATTGATATTCTGCCAAATAAATATTCAACAATCCTCTATTTCTCTTCTGATGAGTTAGCAGAACTTAAGGTGAGACAAAATATGTAACTTTTTAACTAAGATATAATACTTATCCGCTTATAGATATAATACTTACTTATCTCACCACTAATAAAAATACTGCATGCAACGGTGATCTATAAACTGCTTTATCAAAGATGTAATATTAAATGATTTATTGCTTAAACATATCTTTGGATATGGTAAAGCTAGTAATCGCTTCAAAATAGTACAATAATATTAATTTATTTCCTTTGATTCAGTAGTAAAACTCAGTAGATTGTTCATGTTATTAATTCAATTTTTTTATCTAATTTTTCAGCCATCACCAGTATTTGAATCATCATTGAAGCTCTACAGAAACATCACCAGACAATTTGCCTATTTTTATAACAAAATACATTCAATGGATCTACCAGTTTTGAAGAAATTACAAGATATATTTACATTTGAGAATTACAGGTAAGGCTTATTAAGAAAGTTGTCACTTTTTGTTAAATTTTATTGGCAAAAATGTTTAAAACTAGGTATTTCTAAAATATTGTGTGATTTATTGCACTTGCCACAGACACCAATCTTTTCATCACGAGTAAGTTATCTTAAAATCTCACCTCAATTTAGGTTGGTTAGATTATAAAATATATATTGATATGATAGTAACATAAATTAATGATAATTTTTGCTATATTTCAGGTCACTGTATTCTATAAATAACAATTATTATATGATTTACCTTATTTAAGATTTAAATAATAAAATACTAAAGGTACAGTCTAACTTTGTAACAAACTCTACTGGAAAGGTTTTCTCAAGCTATCCCACATATACTCAGGAGAATCATTGTCAGTGCGCATATCTGATGTCTCAATTGAATAAATATTGGATGATGCAATCATAGGACTCTTACTACGAGTACTGCTGTTGATTTTATGACCTTTGCGATTTTCAAAGACTGGAGTTGGTATTCTGTCCCTTCTCAATCTTTCCTTATCTCGGAACAAGCTCCTTTGCTGTTTCCATTTAAATGCAACATAAGTTAATATAAACAACACCATTGCTAGACCAATTATACTAGCTGTGGCTATAGTTACTGATTTAGCACTGTTAGTTGTATTGTTTGATACTCCATGGAATTGAGGTAGGTCTGTTTTTTCCCGTAAATTGTGTGGTATGACCTCCTCAGATGATAATGATATTTGACTATCGTCAACATCGTTAAGGTAGTGCAAATTATTAACCATGATCAAGCTATTATCTGTGTCAGCCAAATCATCTAACACAATTTTCTTGAGAACTTGTGCTGGAGATATTTCTGAAAATAAGAAAAACTTCATGTTATTATATACTGTTACAAAAAAAGGAAAATAATAGCTCATATTTAAATTTAATTACCCTTTGTTGTAACTTCTACAGCCTCCTTTGTGCTATTTTTTTGACCTCTATGCATAATTGCAATAATTTCCTTCCATGTAACTAAGTCTTTTTCAGTATCTAATGTGCGACTCTCTCTGGAGGTTTCATAATTGTTGCTGTTGTTTTTGGTTTCTGAAAATTTAGGGGTTTGTGTGCTCCTTTCTCTTAGATGGCCTTTTAAATCTTTTTCTGATTGGGTGGTTTTTGTGTAATTATGAAACAATGACATGATGCCCATATTTTCACCATTCTCATTCACATTATTCCCGAAATCCATTACTACTGGAATATTTATGTTATTTAAATAGACTACGTTTGGTTCCAAAGTTGTAGCTTTAGCTGTAGGATCATGCAAATTCGCTTCCAGTAGTGCTCGTAATGGGTAAGTTTCTTTTGAAATAGGTTCAATTAATGACTTAGAGAGAAATGGTTCTGGTGGATTGGGTTCTCGCGAGGCATTGTGAAATATATCCGCTAAATGAATGTGACTCGAACCACGTTCTCTGTGTTCTACTAGCTCATTAACAGTCATATTTCTTTCCATTAATATCTTTGAAAGTCGCGCACTTGCTGAAAGCAATAAGAGTAGTTATTAGATTCAATGGTGTTTTATGATAATAAATGTCCAAGTAGTGTAATGTGACCTTCAGTAACCCCATTTATTTAATATCTTTAAACGAGCAATTCTTGTATATATATAATTGGAATCTCGGAATCGGCTCCAACGATTTTCATGAAATTTAGTATATAGAGGGTTTCGGGGGCGATAAATCGATCTAGCTAGGATTCATTTTTAGAAAATGTCGTTTTATCGGTGTTTTCAGGCAATGATAAACTTCTACAATATACTCTTCCTGACATCTATTGGCAAGTAGCAATGCTAAAGCTACTTCAGTAAAGCGTTGTTAAGCAACACTAAACCGAGCAAAGCTCGGTCATCCGGATATTACTTATTTACAACAAATAATTTGTATAATTGTATATACTTACTAATTGTGTCGTTAAGTATTTCTTCTATTTCAATTTTTGCTGTCTCTTCGATATCATGTACTGGTAAGGTAGAATGGGTTGTTGTTGTTGAATATTGAGTTTTTGGTATTTTTGTTGACTTGACTTTGGTTTGAGATTTGTATGAAGATTCTGTTGTCATAAAATCTTCTAAAGTCGTGAAATCTAGTTCTTCATCATTACTAGTCGTCCTTGGTTGTACTTTTGCTATAAATTCCGAAGCTGAAACTAAATTAGCCATGCCAAAAATATTTTTCATATCATATTCTTGACTTGCCTCTGTCGTAGTAGTTTTTTGTTTAAGCCGTTTTCTTTTTAACCTATTATTAAAAGCTTGTCTTCTCAAATCAGATGTTTTAACTACTGGTCTTAAAGCAAGTTTTTCATTAGGTTTTTCTGTAGTTGTAGTAGTAGTAGTAGTTGTAGAATCAGCAAATGTACTAGCAATGGTACTGGTTGAAGTAATTTCAGTTGCTGTAAAATCTATTGTAGATATAGTTTCTGTGAATTCAGTGGACATATTATCGGTTTGAGAAATTGTGGTGCTTTCAGATTCCGTAAAATTAGGTAAAGTAGTTAACTTAGTGTCCTCAAATGATTGTTCAACTGTAGTTTCTTCGGGAATAAATGTCGTTGTTGTTATCTTATTTTCCAACTCTTTTTCTCCATTCCTTTTTGATTCAACTTTTCTACGTATTTTTACCAGCGTTGGCATCACATCTTTCCATTCTCTCGACCGAGACGTATTCCTGCTTAGTTGATACCTTCGCGATGTTAATGCTATTAAATCCCTATTTAACTGCGATTTATATGAAGTACTATTCATAGGTCTCATTCTCAATTTTTTGCGGTTGCCTACGGGAAATCGTCGTCTTAAAAATGTTTTAGTCGTAGTTTCAGTTTTTTCAAAATTCTCTGGACTGTTGGTCAGTTCTTGAAAAATCTTCTCAGTGTAGTTGATATTTTCTACTTCCTTATATCGTAAAGGTTTAATTGTCACATCTTCAGTGACATATTCTGAAATATCGGGCTTTTGACTACTGACTATAGTTTTATTTTCATCAATATTTTTTATTATAACTGTATTACGTACTGATTCCTTAGGCTTTTGTTCGACATTTCTGTTATGATATCCTCTATGTTTTACTTGTCTACTTTCGTTACTTACTTTTAAATCTTTATTGGACTGGTCTTCGAAAACCTCTGAAATATTTCGAGGCGAATTTTCTGTAAGTATTGAAATAGCTTTTTCCTTTCCATGCAGTAAATCAACTAATGATAAATTATGTTGCTGTAAAATTTCGCTCAGACTTCTGCCGTTTGATTTTTTCAAAATTTCTTTTAATGTTTGTGAATCCAGGGTTTCGTTATTCTGGAATGAAAAGAAATTCATTTAGAGTTACGTTCTAATTTTAGGTGTAATGCAGTAAAATTGTTGGTGTGAAATAAATGTTTCTAGTATTATTAGTAGTAATAGGGTTATTTACATAGTTTTGTTACAAAAGCATTAAATTTAGATTTATGTTTAAATTATGATGATGATGATGATTTATGATTCAAAATGCAAAGAGTCTTATTTATTGCAACAGATTTTCATAAAAACCAAGGTTTAAATCTCTAACGCTTTGTTTTTGTTTATTTACCTCGTTTCGATGGACGCACTATAATGAATTTTATTTCTGTTAAAATTAATACATGCACATTTCATTTTCTTTATTCAAATTATTCTTTAAACTTTCTCATTTTTAAAGTTGAACAAGATTGGTCACATAATAACATATTGGTCATTATTCCATATAATACATACATATAATACCTTCAGTGGAAAAAAGGCATAAGATGAAAATTGCAACTTTACAGGAGAGCAAAAAAACTGTTTAAATATCAGTAAGTAGTCAAAGGAATTTACATTACGATTTCTTGCACAAAACCGTCAAGATTAATGATAAAAATTTGAAAAAAATTGAGCATATGCAGCTTTTGTCCCTCTTTCCAATCATATTAATAACTAAAATTCAACGTAAGACGACTTATGCTATTTTTCCACTGAGGGTGCGACATTATTTTCCAAAAATGACACTTCTATAGAAAATTACTATTATTATAAAAAAGCAGCAACAAATAATAAAAGTAATAAGAAGTTCACAAAATACTTAATATGTTAATAAAATTGTAAAATCGATTAAAGGCACATGAAACGTAAAATCGTAATCCAAAATATGGTGAAAAACCTACAAAACTATTTTAGCTTTACATTGAAAACCACTTGAAAACATTGTTGTCTTCTTACTTTAAAAAAAACCTGCAAGCATCACATTCTTAGGTGAAGTTTTTATTTTCACTCCACATTTAACTAGTTCTTCCTGAAATATTCTTCTCTTGATTTTGTGTAATACAAGATACATCTGTTGGAAAAATTCCCACATGTAATTACTAAAAAAATATTAATTTTCTTCTATGTTAGTAGCAAATGAAAATGCTGTTTGCTTGTGGTCAAGTAGTTGTCTAGTCTACCATAACAGCCTGGCCACGGGACATTCGCCGATGCGAATATTCGCGCGATGCGAACGGCGAGGCGTCTAGCGACTGAAATAAACACATAGCAATGTACGTATCAAGCCACGCGCAACGGCGACCGGCGAAGCGACCGGCGAAAAGTACTGGGCGAATCGCGCGGGCGACTGGCGGCGCGGCGGGCGAGTAAAACAAACCTATGAATCTGTACGCCGCAAGCCACGGACTATGCACGGAGTCGAGCGGCAGTCGCGGCGAATATTGCAGTGATCAAATGAGTTTAGTTGTTTTCGCCGCGAAAAATGAACGCCGAGACTTTTATTGCTGAAATACTACCTAGGTCACCAATTTGAAAGTTTAACCACGCACAGCATAAACATGTAGTGAAGAGATTGTTGGAAGAAATAAAAATAATTCCTATTAAAATCTCTTTGTTCTCACTAATTCGATTCGATAAATAGATAATTCTGTCGTAGATTTGTTAATGAGAAAAAAATCTCACTAGTTCGGTCGCCGGACTAAACAATGAATTTAAAAATAATTAAATAATTCTACTCAAAAGGGTGATGTGAATGGATCATCCTCTCATTTTCATATCATGTACTCCGCAAAATCTACCAAAAATTATGTCTTCAACCAAAAAACTATTATTTTCTAAGCAATATCGAGTTATCTATTAATACTATATAATATTATAAAGAATTAAGATTTCATTGTTTGTTTGCATTGAATAGGCTCCGAAACTACTGAACCGATTTGAAAAATTCTCTCACTGTTGGGAAGCTACACTATCCCCAGGTGACATAGGCTACATTATATATTTTTTTTTACTATTTTTCCCAAAGTGAAGCGAGGGCAATTTCCTAGTCTTTGATAAAGAAATTTTGCTTTCGGCCTATCTGGTCGCGGCGGTGAACGTTTGTCCCGTGGCCGTCAAACTGTGCCGCGCGAATTATCGCGCCGCCTGCCGCTTCGCCGTTCGCGTCGCCCATCCCCGTGGCCAGGCCGTAAAAGAGTTGGTAATAGATGCCTTATTCCTGCTAACATTTTTATCATATTGTAATACCAAAAGCTTTGCAAATAACGGTATCGTAATGGTGTGGTAGATGAGTTGGTGAAATATCATGTAATAAATTAAATGTTAGTGCATGGTATGAGAAATAATTACCTTCGCTTTTTCTGTGTCGTTAAGGGTGCTTACAGCCTTATCGCTTAACTTTTCTTGCGTATCAATTATATCATCACTGGGTGGCTGGATTTCCAAAGAAAATTCTGATAAAGATTTGTCTTCTTCTTTTTTATCGTAAGGAATATCAGTATCGTCAGCTGCAGAATGGTGAATATATTCAGTATTATGATGGTCACCTTCATACTTATTATAATTACTTTGATGTCGTTCGTCAGAATCACTTTTAATTAAAGTTTCATCCCGTTGTAAATTAACCAGACCACTATTATCATCAAAATGGTTATCTTGATTGTTAGTTGATTCGGTGGGTTGTAAATAACCACTGTCGGTATATTCGCCAGTATTATCATTTGGTCTGAATTCATTAAATTCACTTAATTCTGGCCAAGTTTCTTCTACTGGTGGTCGTTTTCGTTTATTTCCTCTTTTTCTTACTAATGGTCTGTCAGCATCTACTGTGTCATCCGTCCAAGCGTTTTGACGTTCTGGTTGTCTTGAGTCAAATTGCTTTCGCCGTCGCCTGATTGTAACTTCTTGTGTATTTATTTGTTCATGTTGATAAGGTCGGTATTCTTCATGATATACCTGCCTTTCTTGAGGTAGAAGATCTTCTTCAGATGTCGGTGGAGGTCGGCGTTTCCGTTTTCGCCCTGGCCTTCGACGTTTTGGGGGTTCCTCTTGTGAATTAAAACCCCAATCCGCTTGCGTAGGTTGCGTTGCTGCTGACTCCATGTTTAAAACTCTCCAAGGCTGAAAAATAAAGTTGAATTATGTAATAAAACTCTTTTATTAAATGTAATGTGCTACTAGTCTAGTCGATATAAGTTTGGGTGATTTGTATCACGTAACACTTATATTATAGTAAGTGTCAGGCTTTGGATTCTCGCCGTCCGAAGACATGGAATATACAGGGATATTGGTTATTGGTCACGATCCCGTGAAGGGGTAGTAGGATACGTCATGTACTACCTACATAAAATCCCTATAAAGTTTCAAAAGTCTATCGTTTCAGAAATATGTTCATTTTTAATGACTTCTCGAAAAGTAGGGGATATGCTGCTACAAAAGTGTATAAAATATAAATTTTAACACGGAATCATACTTTTTACTGTCTAATTTTATAATACCCTAACCAATAATTCTGAACTATAAAATCAAATGAATCTTGACCAATTGATCAAAGTAATCATGACCAATAACCAAGAACTCTGTTAAACAATGATTTTTGAATGATCTATATGACATAATTTATATTCCAATGCGGTTCAGAAGCTATTTCATAACACTGTACTACTTTATGTAATGGTACTATTTATCACATTTCTTTATTACTTTGAAAGTGAAGTAATTACGTAAACAAACGACGCGTATAGCGATGCTCCAAATCATACGCATTGTTTCTTTAGTACGAAATTATTTCCTCGAATGACGTGTGACCTGTCGACAATGCTGCTGTTTAACAAAAAATCATCGATTGCAAGTACAATAGCATTGGTTGCGTGCTGAAATAGGATTGTTGAATTCGTGTTCACATTGTTTGTTTTGCCATTAATCATCATGATGTTTGTGATCCATATACCTAACGTAACCTAACCTAACCTGCTTTGCGAAGTAGCTATCTATTACTTTTTGACCGACCTATGATCATTATTACGCTCTAAAGCTATTTTTACTATTAAATTGTAACTATTCAACTGATTGATAATGTAATCGAATTAAGATACTTACGCTTTATGCAAGAAGTTTTTAAAATTATGTATTTTTTTATCATTCGTTAAATTTTATGCTTCGTAAAATATAACAATGTTGTTGATAGCATTGTCAACTTTTTGTAATCAAAAATATTTACGGTAAAAAAACTTGCCTACATTAATCAGTATAAGCGATCATCTAACTTATCTTCTTTTACTATCAAAAATAGTCGTGCCGCTAACTATTGAAATCTTCATACCAACATTACCAACATAATATATTTAATTTAATTACAAAATATTTATTGCGTTAAACCTAAATCAATATAAATATTGAATAAAAACACTGATCAATCAGTTTAAATGGTGATAGACTTTCTTAACAAGTACCTAAACAAGTAAATGATGACACTTTTATATTTGATATGAATATAATACAATACGATTTGTTTTAACCAAGTAGCCATGGGTTCCTGTAATGATATTTGTATCTTTAAAAAATATTTAGTTTAAACCATCACAGATATAGTTATAATACTTATTTAATCAAAGTTCGGAGAATGTGCACGTTAAGTTTAAGTGGAAGTTAGGATTGCTAGTGTAGGTTAGTCCTGATAGTTAATATAAGTAATCGTTAGTATTTGTCCCACTCAAAGTTGGTCCCAGATGCGTTGCTGTGTACCACAGGGGTACTGTGGTGAGATGGTCGCCTCTTATATTATAAGTGTAACTGGCAACCTACACCCTTCTGACCAGAACACAATAAAATTGCTTAAAAAAAAAGACAATTTTTAAACAGCAGAAAAAGTGAGGCGGTGCACCGCCCAGGACGGGCCATAAAGAGGTCCTATACTACCAACATCTACTCTGAAACGTGTCCTATAAGGGATTTTGCTATGTAGTTTTTGTTATTCATTTCTATGGGCGATGATGAGCACATCAGGCGGCTCAGATGAGCTATTCGAAACTTGTCGAAGCGAAACCTCTCGTCTCGGTTTTTGATTAGTTTTAAGTACATAAAAAAATACTAGCTAGCTTCGCAAACACTGCTAGGCAATATAAACAGGAATCTGATATTTAAACCAAAAAATTGTTAATAACATGACTCTACGCTCTAGAATCTAGAATCAAGACGACGCATTTATTTTATCATAGAATGGCCAAAACAAATATATTGTATGAATATAACTTCCTTCACGTCATTTAGAAGTTACAGAAGTTACAAATAGACGCACCGATGATTTTATACATAGCAAATTATTAAAAGTACAGATTAGGTTAAAACTTAATGTAAGAGGTCGTACAATGTTCAAAAACTAGTCTACCGAGAGAGTATTCAAACCAATAACTCTCGTTATTACACGAAAAATTGTGGTTTCCTGATGGACCTACTACGTATGCACAACTAGTGGTATGGCATAACTAAATGTTCACATTGGTACAACTCATATAGTAAATAAATAATAACAAATCATATTAAACTACATTTAGAATTTAATGGAAGTAATTATAGATTAATAACAATAGACAACCGATTATCACGTCACGTCTAACAGGTTATGCACTTTATCTGTGACTTTGAGTACAATTTGTTATTTCATCGTTAACGAGGAAAGTCGTTACAAAACAGATGTCATAATGCTAAGAAGAAAGTTGAAAGCGTCGAACCGGTTTGCACGATGAACTTGTAACCGACCGTTCTGTATCGTATAAGTTTATTAAAAAAGCTGTTATGACGTAAATTGGATATGTACTCTCAAGCATTCTATAAAATAAATAAAGCACTTTTACTTTAAATTATTAATACTTTTATAAGTAGTAAGTAAGATAATATCATTACCAACAAACTGATTCTACCTGACAATACGAAAATATTGTTGAACAATTAACTAATACTTATATTTAGGCATTTCTAAAAAAATATTTACGTTTTGTTATTTAAAAAAATCTCCATTTCCTATCGTAAGTCATTCAGGCTTAGTTCAAAATTTGTGGATGTTTCAGTTTCATTTGCTTTGAAACTTGTATATCTGAGTAACCCAAATATGAGGTTTTTAAGCTGAACCTACCCGACTACATTTTGTCCATCAGTGTGTTTATCCATATGTTAATCCGGATCTGCTTTCTGTATCTTTTATAAATCGCATCTGAGTATATGCTTATTAAGATGTTTCGTAGCTTATTACCATATTACTCCAATTTAAATGGACTACTCCAATGTCTATTTACACACTTTATACGTAACAAAACTTTCTCTAAATTATATAGTATATTATTAGTGTTGCATTATGGATTCATTTACAATTATGCATGCAAATTAAGTATCTTATTTAAAAACAACAAAAAACAAGTATCTTATTTAAAAAGTTTATGGTATTTTTTTTCTTTTTATTGTGGTTTATGTTCTGTATGCTTTTATTGATGGTTTGGTAATCTTCTCTATTGAGTTAGTTTGTTTTTTATTTCATTTTTCTTTGAGTTTTTATATCGATTATAAGCTTACCTACATATTTTGAAATAATAAAAATTTACCCTTTTAAAGTTGGTTGCAACAAAATCTGAATACTAACCGTACTAATAAATTTTATAATAGCTTTTACGTTTCATGGTTTTTAAATAACCTAAACCCAAAAAATGTAAAGGAAGGTGTAAGCAGCCACATTGGATTACACGAAAACCAGCAACCTACAGTATAAATGACCAGGATCCAATCACCATAGCTTTTAGCTTCGTTCACTGTTGGGCAAATCGTCACTCATGAATGATAATTTATGAATTATTTTTCTTTTTCTTTCTTTTTCTTCTCTCTTTCTTGGCCGGCAACGCACCAGTGATGCCTTTGGTGTTGCTGATGTCCATGGGCTACGATAGCCACTTACCATCAGGTGGATCTTCAGCTCGATTGGCCATTTCCATAAAAAAATGAATGGGAAATTGGCTTATAAGCTCTAGGATGTATGAATTCTTATATGCAGGGAACACACCGGCCTGAAACCCCCTAATTAGTAATTACTGATATCTAGTGAAGCAAAATTACATAACTAATGTTAGATACGTTAACTCATTCACATTCACTTAGTTTTTTACAATAAAATGATTCGCAGTTTATGAGTATGCTACTGAGATTAAGTACACTCAGCCGAAGAAGAGATTATAATACTTTTCGTATTGTTTTGTGTTTACATTTTCACGGTTAGTTAAACACCTCTTAGTGGTTAGTATGTTCAACCGATTGTTATTTTTTCTATTGTGAAGATGTTACAAGTGGGTGTGCAATTCACTTGATATGCAATAGATGCTTAAATTGATGTTTATATTTAGAAGATCATAATACAATGATGTCATCATTTTATGTATCTTATATCCACGAAAACTTAGGCCCGGAGTAGATAGACGGCACGGCAAGGCAAGGGATTGTTTTGCGACGAATAAAATTGTACCTTAATAGTACAGTAATCTCCAAAGTTATTGGCCGGATTGAAGTTGGCACAGATGCGCGAGGGGTTTGCGCTGGTGATCGTAGTCGATGCCCTGTCCACCCGCGCGCCTCCGCTGATCCTTATTTTACGTTCTGCGCATCCACTCGCGCCTAACTTCAGCTCGGCCAGAAAGATTGGGGAGTACTGTATGTCAATCAAATGCTGCTCATCGTAAGTAGTTACCAAACAAACGACGTATACGGCATCATTTGGTATGCCGTCAATGTGCGTTTGCTTGCAGTGATGCCGAGGGATGACTAGCTATGCCGTGCCGCTAATCTGAGCTGGGCCTTATTTGTTGACAACTGAGATATGGTACAGACAGGCCTGGCGCACTCCGCACTTTAGGTCTGAATTTAGGTACAAGTACATGCCGCGTTCGACGCGTCGGGCCAAATCAGCCCAATTCATAAAGGCTGCACACGTTCATAATCTATCACACATGTCATACGTTAGTTCGATTCAACGCGCTATGTCGCGCTGTATGATATTAACTAAAATGAATGCAAAAGTATATTGCATCGCATTCCGCTGCCTAAACAATAACAAGGATCCGAATCTCACGTTCTTCACTTTTTTGTCGTATGTCATTCCAGATTTGATACCTACCTTAAAAGAGGTAGGCAATATTTGTTTCATAGACAAGTTAAGTACACACTAACATAATGCCGTACGGGCATCTTCTTAGGTTACAGAACCTATGCAGACATTGTCAAATAAAATAGTTTTCTGATCTACATACTACCAAGTACTTACCTAGCCTAGATATAT
Source organism: Thymelicus lineola (assembly GCA_963932265.1). NCBI lineage: Eukaryota > Metazoa > Arthropoda > Insecta > Lepidoptera > Hesperiidae > Thymelicus > Thymelicus lineola. The sequence continues at coordinate 5,725,642 of OZ010695.1, read as the reverse complement.
TTGAAACGTCATTTGTTCATAAAAGTATCATGGGCATATAACTGGTAACTAAACTTTCAGATTAATTATATTCTTTCAAAAAAGACACCTTAACATAGCCAGAGAGGATAAGCGATAACGTTAGAAAGAGAAGCAATTTATTACTGTTGTTTATTAACGCTGTGCGATCTGAATTACACTTTATTGTGTCGGAGCAAGAGTCGCTATTTATTTAAATGATTTAGCGAAGAGACTTTTGTGCCAACAGGTACTATTAAGCATTCTGTGGTACAGGTCCCTAGTCTGAGTGACCTAATTAATTTGACAGTAATCAAGCCATCCATCAGATTTACACTACTGTAATGACACCAAAGCACCAAATCAATGGATCTTGGTTAAGACAATTCTTTGTTCCGCAATGAAAACCTTAAGAACCAAGACACAACATACGAAATTGCATAACTTATGATTTACAATTTATCATCTCTCATTAAAAAGTATCTTAATTTTTTTATTTAATTGATCGGTTTTCATATTAATTGCATTACGATGTTATTGTGAAAATACCTTTTGCAATTATTTAATAATAAATAGATAAAAAATGTAAAGCCTGAAATTATAAGTTTTTTTAATTTCTTTCACTTTAATTTGTCTCATCATGTTGTAACGAGATTAAACCGTGTCCATTAATTGACAATCTCCTCATCATAGTTAACGTTTATACATGCTGCTCTACTTATACTTTCTAGCCAGACCAGTTTCTAGACCGAACAGACCTGCACAATAACCATTTCCTATATCCACGGACTTTCTGACAAGTTTTGAATTTAATGTTAAGGGAAACATTAAAACTCAGGAAGTAATTTCACTCTAAGCTGAGACATTAAATTATACCTGGGTAGGATATAACAATGTTTAACGACATTATGTAACTAATGTAAGCATTAATATAAAGTTAACAATTTAAACTATAACCACAGAAGAAATAATAGTAGGTACTTATAATAAGTACAGAAGGCGAACTCCGCAAATCATTTAGATACAGATAAATAGCGACTCTAGCTCCAACGCAATAAAGTGTAATTCAGGTCGCACAGCGCTAATCAAAAACGCGTAATGATTTGCCTTCCTTTTTAACACTATCGCTTATCCTCTCTGGCAATGTCAGTGTTGTCTTTTTTGAAAGAATAAAATTAATCTGAAAGTTTAGTGACAATATGTGTCATACATAATATGTGTCATAGATTACAAACGTACGACAGCCGTTATGAATTTTCTGAATTAGCCAGACATGTCGAACGCAGCATGTACTTGTAACGTCATAGCTAAAATGCGGAGTGCGCCAGGCCTGCTATAACCTGTAGTTATGATTAACAAGTCCGTGTGCTAATAAATTTTACGTAGATGTTACCTAGGTAGCATTGACAACATAAATAGGACATCATAAACAACTACCCCTTAATAAACAGTAATAATATGTTACATAAATGAAAGTGGAATACAGGTGCTCGTGCCTTAAACAGAAAGAATGAACTAAGCCTACACGCTAAACTTTTGCGAGCGTTATACGATATCATTGGTACCAACATGTGGTACCAATTGTATAATGTGCCAATTATCGAAAATACGAATACCGTTGTTTATTTCTTGTAAATTACATATGGGTAATATGACGATATTGACGATGAACCCGCGTGTATCGAAAGCTGATTGACACGAGTGAGTCATTTATGTGAATTACGTTTTCGCTTTCACGTAATCAGTCTCATTCAGGTTTGAGCTGACCAGGGGCGGATTATCCTTAAGGCAAACTAGGCACATGCCTAGGGGCGCTTCTTTAGAAAAGGGCGCGCACGGACCGAATTTTTTGACGAGAAAATTAACTAAGTACCTACTTCAAAAAAATTATGCTTACTTTTTCTAAAACCTTTGGACCACGCTCGTCGACAAGATTACACCTACATCGTTCGATTCCTGTCAAAATCACGCTATGGACACTATTACATACACTATTGTTAATTGCTCTACTATCTAACTGTATCTTCTCAGACGCCTGGAAAGAGGCAGATGTGATAGGCATTCATAAGCTCGGCAAACACAAGAATCAGCCTCCGAGCTATCAGTTTTCTTAACACGTTCGGAAAAATCCACAAAAAGATACTTCTCAGCCGTATCAAGGTAGTCGCCCTATGCAAGATTCTCCTAATAAAGGATCAATTCGGCTTCAGAATCAATCACTATTGTGTACAACAGGTGCACCGCATAACGGAGCACATCCTAACCAGCCTCAGTTACAAAAGGCCTACCAGAGGCCCTCTTCTTTGACGTAACCAAACTTTACCAAATGGGAGTGCCAGATTGGTGCAAATCATACGAGACTTTTTAACGAATCACAAGTTCCGATACAGAGGTGAGGACTCACGTTTTTCTATCCACACAATAACGGCCGTAGATCCTTATGGATCTGCCCTTTCCCCTTTACTCTATACTTTATAAACTAGAGACATTACTAGACATCCAAATACACCTGCCAGCCAATCTCACCCTATACCTGCCAGCATCACTTCAACCCTCCAAGCCGCAAATGCTCAGCTGACGGTGTTTCCAGATATTACCACATGATATTGAAAAACTTGGACGCATAAGTCATTTCCATTAATTCAATTGAATACATTAATTATTTGATATTTTTGTAGCTTCAAATTCAGTTATTGATTACATATGTTTAGGATTAATGAATATTAATTTTTGTTATTTCGCGGTGATTGTAAAAGACATTATTTATCGACCTACATATATTTATTTATTTCTTTACCGGTAATTTAAAGTAAAGTATTATATACGATATCGATCGAAACAGTAGTTTCCCTCCATTTATCAAGCGTTTTATAAATCTTCCATGTTTGCCGCACACAGTGACCTTTCTCACGAATCGTTATAAAACTAAAATCTAGTTTACAATGGGAGGTATTAACACTTCCATTGTAAACTAAAGTATTTTCCACCACGCTCATGTAAAAGGGTTACTGGTCAACCTACGTATCGGAAGTTTTTACGCTGCCTGAAGCTGTGGTCTAACGATTCGATTAGGTACAAACAGGGTTGACTGTGCACTCGGAAGAACGAAAGCGCTCAAGAAATTTTTGCCACTAGCGGTCACCATCTATCAATTGCGCCTGCCTGATGCTTAGCCTTACCACATGCATGCAAAATGTAAAGGCACCTTCCCAAAAAAAAACTTACTAATTGATAAGGTAAAATGGAGGGGTTTTTATTACCTGTTCATAATTAGTTGTAACAGTATCATAGCGTCGTGGCCTAACGTCTCGATAGTCAGGCTCGAAGTTCTCCTCCGCAGAGTGTACTATGATCACCAGGGCAGCTAAAGTGCTGAGCAGGGTCATGGCTTTCGAAGTAATACCCATATTATATCAACAATTTGACCCAAAACCGCACTCAGTACGTCCACTTTTTATTAGCACCAATTATTTTCCAACGTTATTTTCACAACTTTTTATTTATAGAAGAAAAAAAGGAGAAGAAAATTTAGAAAGAAATTTCCGTGAAAACCCCACATGCACTGATTTGTCCAATAGGAATTGCTTTGAATCGAACAATCGTTGAATTTTTTTACTCCCACATCATAGACGTTTATTTGTAAACAGACGATATCGCGGTTGTTAACACTAGGCGACGGCAATTATTACTGATCAACAAGTGGAGAAAAATTCAAGATTTCTCGTGTTAGTTTCCCCCTTATTTGTTTGTGATCGTGAAAGTGATGGCGGCCGGTCGGCGCGGCACTTCGCGATGCGTTCGAGTATAAGACTGACTCGAGCCGGAGAGCCTTTTCCCAACTTAAAGCACTCTTAAAGTTAATACTTTTTCATTCGAGACAGAAGCTTCACCTTAAAAGGAGACGTGAACTTAAGTAGGGTAACGCTCATTAAATTCAATAAGCCGCAACATGTTCGAATCATCGAATTGAGGTTAAACAGAAATGCTATGATTACACACGATATGGTTCTCACTCAACTCTAAATGCAAAGAATGGTATATCGTTTAAGTTTACGAGATGGAATGTAGCGTGATGTTGTTGGAAGTACCATCAAGATTTCCATGTGTAGTAAAATTGTCCGATCACTGATCATACTATTATGTGAAACGGAATGCAGAGACGCGTCGCGTCGCCTCCCAGCCGGAATGTTTCCGTTGTTCTTACAAGAATTATTACCAACTGGAAATTGATTATCTCGTCTTATATGATTCTGATTGACTATTGTCGTAACTAATTCAATGACATTTCAATTTCCACTTGGGCAAAAAGCATTCGTTGGCTTAAAAATCTAGTCATGCACTTCGTTACATCCAGTTCGAGAAACTGTTTGGTAGTTGCAGTCTTCTTTTGTTATTCGAATTTAGAAACATTTCTCTAGAATAGTGGTAATTTTATACTCTACTTTAATCAAACTTGGATAAACATGAATAATTCAAAACCAATTATCATCATTAAAGCCATAACGGCAACGATTGCACAACTCGGGTCGCCTCTTAAAATGCAAGAGGTTAAGAAGGAAGTAAACGAAGTGACTGCAGAGAAATTACGCAAAAATTATAGCAAGTTATAAAGGTTCTCTATTCCGATATTAAAAAAATGTATAAAATAATAGAACTTCTTTAGAATTCTTTAGAATACCTAATAGAATTTACACACATCTGGCTAAATCTTAACAAGCAGTTACGAATATTATACAAATTCAATTTAAAAATCTTAAAAAACCATCCATGCATAGAGATCCATCGAAAATGCATCTCGTATTTTATTCTCAGAATATTTCCCTTTTCAAAATGGCTTCAATATATTAATGACCCAATACTGAGCGACTCTCCTCTTGAGGAGGCCTATATCATACTCCATCTATCATACGCTATTGTGTGGATTAGTGAAAAAGCAAAATAACCATGTACAAATCATTTGATTGAGTGTCCGAGTATGAAAATAAAACGGTTCGAATCCTCGCTAAAGTGTACGCATTTGACGACTGTTTTTATGGAGCACTTCTCTTCCGCATCGTCGCCGTATCGCAGACACTCGACAATTTCAATTTTCACGCCTACTTGCTCGGTGGTATTTCTCTCCGCCCGTTTTCTAGTAGTTATGTCGAGTTGTTTGTTATGCAACTATTTGGATGAGAAAAAAAATGTAACGCTGTCAAGTCAATGAATTCGCACGTTTCGCGAGATTAGATGCAAATCATAGCGCGGATAACATTTTAGATACGGACGTTACGTATTTGAATTATCGATTTCGCGTAACCATTTCTATAATAATTGTTAATGAATAATAAAAAGCGTTACATTTTATTTTATGCAATAAGAATTATGACGTCGGCTGAGTCCCTCTGTTTTTCTTTAGCTTTGGTTTCGAGGTTTGCTACGAATTTCAACTTTTGTAATACGTTGTTACTTGGTCACATGTCGATCACGTCTATTTCAGGAAATGAAGTAAAATACGATATCTATGTATAAATAATCCTATTAATATAATATTATAAATGTGAAAGTTTGTGAAGATGTTTTTTCCTCGATCGCGCCACAACTACTAAACCAATTTGGCTGTTTAGAGATAGCCTATACCCTGGATTAACACATAGGCTACTTTTTATCGCGGAAAGTTTCAGGGTTCGCGCGGGATTATAAATCTAAATTAATTAATTAAAAACTTCGTTTCGATACCACTCTACCGCGGGCGAAGCTGTGGATAAAAGCTAGTAACTATTATTTATTAGTTACTGCTGTGTCTGTTACTTCTGTGCCTTATAAAACTCTAATCATCCACAGCGTTTTATTTATTGACTATTTTTTTGTAGACTACTTATTTAGCCGCAATACTTTATATTCATGTAGCTTTGAATTATTCAAAAAAAGAGAATTCATAAAAATTATGTCTTTATGGCATAATAACTTAAGAATTACTTCTCTTTTAAATGAGTAATTCACTTCGTAATGTATTACGAACAATTAAACCGGTATTTTTGTAATCGTTTTCAATCTTATCATATGTTACTTACGGTGGATTATAAATTCTTTAAATTGATTCAGCACAATATGAGCGAGTGATTTCACTTGTGATAAAGCAATTATTTCTCCGGATAATTCCACATTATCTCATTCCATTCTTACGCCGTAGGTTTCTATGTCATAGAGGTAATCGTATGGTTCTTATAAAATTGCGCATGATCTTATGTTATACGGATTCCAGATTCGATTTCCTACAGGGTTGACAATATTGTGATGTGATTACAACACTTGTAGTTTTGTTCAATTGCATTATTTGCATTGCATTGAGCACGCTTGAACTTCTTGATTATGTTAATCGCAAATCGTGTGATCGAATTTACCTAAGTTAAGGGAAAATTATTATTATACTGATGATGCCTCTTCCTAATTGTATCCATCCATTCATCACAGTACGCGTTCACTGCTGGATATAGGTCTCAGCTTGCGCCAGTCAGACCGGTTCTAAGCCTTCTGAATTCAACGGATATCCGCTGTTTTCTTGAGATCGTCAGTCCACCTGCTCAAAAGACACCCTATGCTATTTCACTTACCTAATAAGATGAATTAATTACAGACATATGAATTAATATGCTTCTTACGTAAGCTCAGTTTGAATAACTAGTGATTTAAAACACTAGGTAACTAGTGAAGTAAAAATAATAAAGTAAATAAGCCAACTATATAAAATCCATTTTCTGTGTAAAGTTAAAATATCATCTATTATCATCACTAATTATTCTTTATTAGATTAGTTTAAAACATTATCGTACACGCATCGTGTTCCGTCAGTATACTATCGTATACTATCGTATACTATCGCGTTCCTGTGGTTGCGTGCTTTCGGTAAACGGATACGTATGAATTAAGGAAAAATGCAAGCAAAAAAGAGTGTCGCTGTCAACTAATCAACCTATATCTTTTTTATTTTTCTTTCTAAAACGACTTATCTATTTTATGTGAGAGAAATATCTTCAGTAAGGTCGACTTGCTCTTTACGATTAAAGGAACTCTTTATATCCAGAATAATAAGCATAAATAAATACATTAAGAGAAAACAGTCCGGATAGGGTACTCTGTTTGTCAACCAATTCTCTTCTTTTTGGTAGCCATTGAAGAACCGGAATAAGATTTTTTAAGCTTATTTCGAAGTTGAGGGAAATTTCTAACGTTTTGGTTTATTTGTTGTAGTTTAAAATGCCGGCTTTTTTGCTGTATCCATTATAATAATAACCAATGCGATGCATGTGTGGCTTCAACTAGTGAGTACTCGTACATACCTAATGCTTCATACAAGCAGTCAACCCTGATGACAACCAGCATATCTCGGGTCATTGTTTGCATCATGTCAGTTTCACACGAGTCGCTCTTACTTTCCGAACGCCAACATAATAGTATCATTCGTTCAGGGAGATCGTACGTTGAGCAAAAAGCTCGTTACTACAGTCGATGACAGTGCCACTACAAAATGGAACATATAAACAATGTTATATGTTCTGTTTGTTTATTTAGTTTAAAGGTTCATCGTAATCTATACTATAATAAAACTCAAAATGTCTGTTTGTCTGTCCGGGCATCACATAAAAACCCTTGAACGAATTTCGATGAAAATTGGTAAAGTTGTTACTGATACCCTGGGTTATATTTTCGACAACTTATCATGCCAGAAAATTAAAAGGTTTCCCGAGAAAACAGGATAAAAGTTTAAATAAGTTAAAACATAATTTCCGTATGCAAAGCTGTGGGCAACAGCTAGTAAATAACTATGGGACTAAGGGGCTTGGGTCTCCTGACTCCTCTCACGTTGAGAAACTTCCAAAATTTACGCCACTTACAAAGTTGACGCCATTAGACTAACACTGTCTTAGTTTAAAGGTTATCGAAAGGAAAACAAGAGGAATGTTGGCATTGTCCCTGTCTGATAGATGCCTTATTCACTATCTAGTATTTTTTCCACAATTTTTCTCTCTTCGTTGTCCATCACGTCACAAAATTCTATTTTAATGAAAGAATACAGTCTTGGTGGTAGTTACAGACTTCCTTGTTATTTGATATATCGTAAGACAAATTATTATATTTGTGAAATGCGATATGAACCCTGTGAAGTGCTTATTTTCACTTACTACATCGGTTTATTCGTGATTAGAAAGTTATTGTTTGTTATGCTTCCTATGTAATTTGAGAAATGAGACAATTTTAGTTAAAACCACATTTTTACTCGGATATCACGTTACGCAAAGCAAGTTTTAATCAAATATCATTATGATTTTCATTTGAGTAATATCCATAATCTGTTGGTTTAACAAGTCTTGAAAAGGAAACATAATATTCCAAACAATATTTTTGCACACCTACTAGAAAAATACTTAGGATTAAAAAAAACTCTTTTTATATGGCTTGCAAATGAGTAACAAAAACATTGCAAACTTACTTTATAATTTTTTCTTACAATAGCCGGTAATCCACCCATTGGCTGTTTACTCATACGCCTTAAACATCCCTAATGTTTACACTAATTATAAATTACTATAAATTTTTGTCTAAAATACTAGTGGTAACATTTAAAGGCCTAAAATATGATTCTTTTATCGAAATCAATCATAATAAATTAAATATCATTAATTTAAAATGTTAAAAATTGTACTCACTGTCACGTGACCTCAAACGCCATTTTGAGCTTATGACGTCATTGAAAGTATTTTATATGCAAATTCAACTAACTTCAGCAGACAGTATTGAATAACGTATTGTGACGTCACGTGATGTTTTTGGTGGGAAATTTGATAATGATTTTAATTTATCAATTTTTGTTTTTAAATTGAAGATTATTATATTTATATTTTTTTCTTGAATATTAAGGTCCTATCTATAAAATAAAATTGAATCCTAAAATTAGTCAACATCCCTATTGCTTAATTTTACACCAATTTCATTAATTTATTGTAAGCCAGAGGTCAGCAATGAGGTATGACCACAGAATACTTAATATTACCTATTGGTACAGAAGAGTCACTCTGCAAAATCATTTAAATAATTAGCGACTCTTGCTCCAACACAATAAAGTGTAATTCAGATCGACAGGGCTAATCGTCAGTGATATTAATATACTGTAACATAATGTTTAGTATGCAATGGAAGTTAATTGGGATGTTGACACTAATTATAAATTAATATAAATTTATGTCTAAAATATTAGTGGTAACATTTAAAGGCCTAAAATATGATTCTTTTATTGAAATCAATCACAATAAATTAAATATAATTAATTTAAAATGTTAAAAATTGTACTCACTGACACGTGACCTTAAACGCCATTTTGAGAATATGACGTCATTGGAACAATTTTATATGGAAATTCAACAAACTTAGCAGACAGATAGTATTGAATATCGTTTAGTGACGTCACGTGACGTTTTTGGTGGGAAATTTGATAATGATTTTTATTTATCAATTTTTGTTTTTAAATTTAAGATTATTATTTTTATAATATTTTTTTCGTGAATATTAAGGTCATATCTATAAAATAAAATTGAATCCTAAAATTAGTCAACATCCCTATTAGCCGTACACGATGTCATAAAATTCTAACTGCATATGCATAAGGTGTGTTAATTATTGGCAAATGCATTAGAATGGAAATAACAGTAGTACCTATATCCGTTTTCATATTCGCAATACGACTATTAGGAATATAATTATCGTTAAATCCAAATTGGCTGCAACGAATTATCTTTAGAACAGATAATTTTCAATCTCTTATCATGAATATTCCTGTTTCCTACTAAACAACGAAATAAAATGATGTACCTATCTATTTGAAAAAATATGTAGCATATTTAGTACACTTTAAAGTTTCGTGAGAACCCTATCTATTGTTTAATGTAAGGCCTAACCATTTAATTACTGGGATACTTGTGATCTTTAACAGACTCAGCTATGCATTACAAAGAGTGAAAATTTATGCCTAACTTGAGAAAGTAAAAGTACATGTATTGTATCGCTTGGTAGTTGTACACAATAGGTGATTGTATTGTATAATTATAATTTTTTTAGAAATTGCGTAACTGTTATTGCGTAATAAATAACGCGTAATAAATAACAAAAAGACTTCACTAAAACTAAAGATTCTCGACGCTAAAGGCACCTAAAGGGTAACAGTAAAATAAATAAATAATAGAACATACTTAACTCGCTAATTGTTCCCTGATTTTAAACGTAGCGTCAGTACCTATATATTTTCACATTTTATAACGGGTAGGTAAACGCTTAACTTAACACCTAAAATCATTTACTTCAGTAACAATTTGCAATTTTACTATTATAAATGTCAGTATTTGATTGTAATCGATATTGTAATCGAGAAGAAACTGACTTGTTGTTCCCATAATGTCAAGACTGACGCCAAATCCGTTATGCTTCACTGATAAGTATAAATATATTTTTAAAATAATTACTGCTTACTTTTCGGTCATATTTTTGTCACACGCAACCTTTTTACGTAATATTTGTTACAACGAGAACGCGCTTGAAAGTAACCTGCGTAAAAATCGACTGCCAATTTCACTAATTAGGGATTAATTTTACAGTACATGTAACTTTAAGCAAAGAGGTTTTGTCAAGCAAGAAAATTAATGGCGATACGTAATTAGGGTTGGTCAATACATAATTATGTAGAAAAATGTAAACAAATGATTGAATTAATATATTATTATTATTAATTTTCTTTTTAAAATAATTTTCTTGCTGAGACACTACCTATGTAGGTATGTGTCTGGCCTAAGGCAACTAAAAATAAAATACTTTTTTTTATAAAGCGCAACTCACTATTCTATGTGCTCTTAATTTTACTGGATTATAATGATTCATGCCGTGTAACTATTGTCAAACGCCAGACAAATTACCTTATAGAGTACTTAAACATTACGTTAATTACTTTAGTAGACGCTTTAATGTCTAAAGATTACTTATGAAGGTATTTCATTACTTCCAGATGGGCAGTCTCGACTGTGATGACGAGACAGAACAACATACAGCTCTCCAATACAAACATAACAGCCTTCATACCTCTATGGGATATGTGCAATCACGAACATGGCAAGGTAATCCAACAAGTACAGTATAAAATATAGTCGCATGCAGCTCACTAAGACAAAGTTGTCGATCTGTTCGGGATGTATGGAAATCAAGTCACTTAGTATTTTATATAATAAAATACCATCACACGGTTTGCTCCTTCATTAACTATCGCTTGATGTTAATAACATACACTTTGTCTCGACTTCTTCAATAGAAGGTTCAAACCCAATCTACTATTGCCTTGATGTAGCAACATCTTACTCTAAGTTCAACTTCTCTTCAGTTAGCTAGGAGGAGGTGATCTCCTCAATTAAATGTAAGGCCGTGATGATATTGGTAGCAATGATATTACCAATAGTAGAAAATATCATCCAATATTAACCCATTTACATTAACCCATGTTATTAACAACTCCATTCTGACGAGTCAGTATTCCAGTCTCTGAAGAAAGACATATGAGCTACCACTACCTAAAATCCCGAATCCTACTCCCTCTAACCTTTATCGCTTTGTTAAATTATCGCTACAGTTTTGGAAGCATGTGCGCATAAGCAAGTCTTCTCTTTTGTATGTGATTATAACCTACTGATTTTATTTATCAGTCCTGGTTCCTGGTCATCCACCATTACTACATTGATATAAGTCACTGATGATATTTGCCATGCAATGGAAGTGTATCGGTTGTGGTGCTTATAGACTTTGCAAACGCTTTTAACACAGTCGACTACGAAGTTCTCCTTTCCATCCTATCTTATCTTAAATTCGCTCATACGGCCATAGCTTGTTTTCATCATATTTTCATGATCGTCAGCAGCTAGTATGTCTAGAACAAAACTGTTCTGAATTTTTTGAGTATGATGATGGAGTTTCGCAAGGTGGTATTTTTGGTGGGGGTGAAACTTCAATATTAACCCATTGCCTAAATGTATATTTGTTTCTTTGTTTTAGATAACAACAGACTACAATGCAGAACTAGGCCGCGGGGAATGCTATGCACTACGGGAGTTTAAAGCGGGCGAGCAAATCTTTATATTTTATGGAGCCCGCTCTAACAGTGACTTGTTCTTACATAATGGGTAAGTCTCTAGCTTGAGAGCCAGTCCCTTTTTTCTCTCTTTGTGTGTATTTCTCTCTCTCTGTTTTTTGGTCGGCAACGCATCGGTCTTGCCGTTGGTGTTCCTGATGTCCTTGGGCGACGTTGGCCACTTACCATCAGGTGGATGGTCAGCGCATACGTAATACATAAAGAATAGGCCGTTGCGGGACGCCCGATACATGTAAAACATCTATATTAATATTGAAATTATATCTAGCTATATACCGAGAGCTATCTCATGCACACTGGAAGCCGCATCAAGTCAAACTGCAAACTTGACAAGTACACTTGATAGTGAATGGCCAGCTTTAAATCGTTTAGGCATTTTTGATGACGTTTACCATGTCGCACATGAGTTGATTTTACTGCCGAGCGTGCCTATAGATGTTTCACATAAAAAAAACATTTAACTGTCGGTTTTAGAAAGGACGTGGTGGTACCTAGTAATATTTTTCGTGTTGTAACCTCCATAACTGATATCGCTCGATGGCCTTCCTGCTCGAATTTCGGCTGGTCACATAATAAAAAAGCTTTACGCTAAATACAATGTACACCTGCCACGCATTTTTATTTATAAAGGATAAACAAACATAATTCCTTTCATTACCACCAACCAGCATAACGCCGAGCGAGACCCGTTTCAGATTAAATACTATACATATATATTAGCTTAACTAAATTAAATGTAACTCTTTGAAACTGTGTATTTACTCTGAATAAAAATGTTTTCTTTCTTTCTTTTCTTTCTTTCTTTCTTTCTTTCATTATTACAGGTTCGTTTACCCCAACAACCAACACGACAGCCTGTCGCTAGCGCTAGGTGTGAGCTCTAGCGATCCCTTGCGCGACAATAAATGTGCCCTGCTCACTAAACTAGGGCTGGCCGGAGTCACAAACTACAACTTGTACCGAGGGCCCGCCCCTATCGGCGCCGAGTTGCTTGCCTTCATTAGGATATTTAATATGAATCAGGGTAAGTTACCTAAGTTTATAGTCCACAACCATTGAAGTATTATTACTAGCGTATAGAACAGACCGCGAACAACATGTATGTCCCAATGCATTGGCGCCACGTGGCTTCAATCTTCAATGGATTCGTTCGATTTTGAAAGGGGAACCGGGGCTCATTTTTGAAAATCGAACCTCCCGGGCGGGACACACATTTTGTTCGGATGTCTGTTCTATGACATACTGCAATGTCCACAACATAGACTATACAATAGTCCACAATGTAGTAAATAATCTTGGTACTATTTATTCTTAAATATTAATTTATGTATATTTGGGTAAAGAATAATGAAGTTAGTATTAAATTACGTTAATTTTGTGTTTGGATTATTTTTAAAGTTCAAATTAAGATTAAAAGACACTGTAAGATTGTTTCCCAAATAGGACTCGTCTAAAAAATGGAGTTTGAGTTTGTTTTCCATATAGCTGAATTAGGGGAAATAAATATGAAATGTGTGTCTTTATAGTGCCTGATATAACTGGGACGCAATTGCTTCTATTAAGTACAAAGGCGTAGATTTGCACAGCGAAGCGGGGGTCAGGTAACAATTCAAAATATTTACGACCGTATTTTCATGGCAATAAGGTACAAGTGGCTTAAATGATTGATCTCAACATAATATTACAGTAAAGGCATAATAGCGTTATTAACAACATGCATAGACTATTTTGTAATATTAGTTTTCCTATAAATGAACAGTGTATGTACCTATATTAACAAATGTTAGTCCTTCTCGAACTACGTATTACACCTGACCGCACCTCAGGTTTTTCTAAAATACTTCAGACACAAGGCTTTTACAAATAATCTAAAATTTTAACAAAAAAATAACCAACTTCAAATGAAGTACATCCAATAAAAAAAGAATCATCGAAATCGGTTGGCGAGATATTGAGTTATTCGTCCATTTATCGTGCACATACTTAATGAAAATTTAAGACTTATATGCTTTTGACATGGATGTCATTGTCAGATCTCGCTCAAATTTATGTGGGACCACACGACAAGCACCAGCTTTCGATTAAAAAAAAATCATCAAAATCGGTTCTCCCAGTCCAAAGTTCTGAGGTAACGAACATAAAAAAAATACAGTCGAATTGAGAACCTCCTCCTTTTTTTGGAGTTGGTTAAAAAGAAACAGTATAAAAGAGTTATTATTATTATATTACAGAGGAGTTATCGAAGTGGTCTAACCAAGGTTTGCCCGGAGACCTGGTATCGTCGGACCCCACCAGCTCGGAAGCAGTGGGCGCGGATATCGACAGACGCGCTTACACGTACCTTCTTACCCGCTGTGGACTCCTTAAGGCGTCTTATAAGAAAACTGAAGAAGAACCTGATTCTATACATAGGTATTGTTGGTTTTCTTATTAGATAGATACTAGGCTATACACAAAATTGCTGCTAAGAACTGTGGTCTTGCTACTTCTAAGATTTATAAATCATGAATTGGAATGAACTCTATAGTTATTCGATTAATTCTTGTATTAGAAAATTTATAAGTATATATTAAAAAAATATTGTATGAAAATTATGTGTAGAAAGAAATGCTTTACGTAATTACTGTGAGTTTTAATAATTAAAAAATAGTTAAGTTTATCTTTTTCTTTGGGTTTTCAGGAAAAATATACAACTACTAAAGCACTGTGAAGTACAAATATTAGACGGTGCCATAGAATACCTACAGGATGTTCTACAAAAACTACCCACCTCCAGTGAAAAATAACCTCTTTCTACTTATTATAAGTAAAATAAATTTATACACTATATTATTACAATTTTATACAGAATATTTTTTACTGCGAACAAATCATGACAGTATTGTAACATTTTTATTTTAAATTTTTCTTTGCTATGAATAGTTCTTTAGTTTTAATTGCTACAACGAATTTCTCCTACTTTTGTTAAGCATTTACTTGTGTTGAAGTGTTTGTTTTTATGGTTTACCAGTGTACACATGTGTTTTAATTATCAAAATATATACATTGTTGTTTTATCAGATTTTTTCATTTCCATATAATCTAATTCATTCCGGGATCTGTGACTGTGTAGATATGGATTTATATGTCTTTGCATGCTCTCACTAACGTAAAAAATAATATCACACTATTACTACAGAAGAAATAATAGTACTTATAATAAGTACAGAAGGCGAACTCCGCAAAATCATTTAAATAAATAGCGATTCTAGCTCCAACGCAATAAAGTGTAATTCAGGTCGCACAGCGCTAATCAAAAACTCGTAATGTGTTGCATTCCTTTCTAACAGTATCGCTTATCCTCTCTGGCAGTGTCAGGGTTGTCTTTTTTGAAAGAATAAAATTAATTTACTGACAATATGTGTCATAGATTACAAACGTATGACAGCCATTATAAATTTTCTGAATTAGCCAGACATGTCGAACGCGGCATGTACTTGTAACGTCATAGCTAAAATGTAGAGTGCGCCAGGCCTGCTATTACTTAATTTAACATTATGACGTATCAATTCATCCAATAATTGGCCAGTGTGCAGTATGCCCTTAATCCCTTTCGGTGTGAAAGGGAACCACATGCCAGCCAGAAAGTCAAGGATTATGTTGACAGTTATTTATGACTAACAAAGAAAAAACTATTATTATTGTTTTATCATTATAATTTTGTATTTATTATAAGTACAAAATAGATTCGATGATTTAATTTTAACTTACACAAAATCTTATAACTATTATTTACAGATTGAAAATGCTATAATTCAGTTAACACTAGTTGTGCATAAATTAAATAAATAACAGCAATACCGCTTACAGAAATATAAATAAGATTAATTGTACTGTTAGGAAAATAAGGCAGTATACAGACGTCGAAACTGCTAGGATAGTCTATTTTGCTTATTTCCACAGTGTTATGTCTTATGCCATCTTGCTGTGGGGCAAAGCAGCCAATATAAAACAAATTTTCATACTCCAGAAACGGGCAGTTAGGGCTATTTATAAACTTAGGTCTCGGGAATCTTTGCGTGAAAAGTTCAAGGAAATAGGTATACTTACAGTAGCTTCCCAGTATATCTTTAACAATGTAGTTTTTATACGGAAGAATATAAACGCGTATAAACAAAATTTTGATATTAATAATCGCCATACGAAAAGAATGCATCAATTAGTTACGCCTTCGTTCCGCCTAAGTAAAGTGCAGCGATCTTTCATAGGGCTTGGTATACATTTTTATAATAAAATCCCAAAATTAATACGTGACTTGCCAATAGAAACTTTCAAAAAACGTGTAAAGACACAATTGTTAGGCAAGGGATATTATAGTGTAGACGAGTATTTAAATGACAAAGACGCATGGAAATGACCAGCTCTGCAACCAGTTCCGCTCAGAATAGTAAATACTTTTGTATTATTATCTTTTTTTGTAATATTTTTTAAAAGATGTGCTGAGGAGTTTCTTTAGGCTTTTCTTCTCCTCCACGATAAAGCACCTTCCGAAAAGCCAAAAAATGACGTGCATAAGTGTATCAGTGATACCTATATGAATAAAATATTTTGACTTTGACTTTGACTTTGACTTTGACTATAGCTTAGCATACAATATCAATTTAATGTTGAATATATTATAAGCTATTTATAAATCACAAATTGGATTTTCTTTGTCTATTGCCGAAAAACGAGCATACACTTATAGTACGTCGTTTCTTGTTTTTTAGAATGGCCAACTGTCCTTTCCCATAATGGCCTTTACAGCTTCATGCTAACAGGCGGATAGTTAGTGGTCAATGGGTCTATCCATTGATTTTCACTGCCTATCCAATGGCATCATTAACCAATTTGCCAGTCTAGAACAAGCTAAATAGCCATTTGTAGTCTATTGTAATTTAACGCTAAATGAAAACTACATGGCGTCAACCCAATAATGGCCCACAACAGGGCACGAGTCTCTTAACTGAGGAGGCCAAGAGCATAGTCTACCACGCTGTTCCATTGCAGATTGGTAGAGAACTGGAAGATATAATATTGCTGCTTAACTAATAACATCGTATCACAATAACGAGTGGCGTTTTCTACATGTTACGTACCTATTAGGCAAATAGGAGGAGATACATTTTCATAAAAAATATGAATCCTCACTATTTGTCATTAAAGTATTTATGTCTATCTTAATATACTAAGAAACAAAACTATCGATTCTTGAGCTAGCGAAAAAAACAGCTTTTGAAGTTAAATACTTTTAAACGTATTGAGATTAGACACTGAATAACACAGTCTTCGTTAGGTATAAGCAAATGCGAAATAATTTTATTACCTTGAAAATAATATGTTAAAAAAACATCGTTCAATTCAGTAACGTTCTCTGTATGGACATGATAATATTAATTTGTTGAACCAAAATCATATCTAATATGAACAAAATAGTAGAGTATCTAACAAAAAAAATTCGCGATTAAAACTTGAAAAATATTTAACTGCACTTTTATTAAAAGTTTAGCTAATCAATTCGTTATTTAATTTTTAATACAACGGTCGTAATTGTAAGAATATTTCAGCACCATCATTCAAATAGCAAAAAAACTTCAAACATATACCTAAAAACAAAGATGTTTTCATCAGAAATCACAAAAGTCCATTTTTCAACCATATTATTGTCATTTTCTTCTGAATAATTGAATAAATACTAAATATATGAATAGTTTGGCGACACTTAATTCATTCGATTTAACTTCCCTCCTAATAAAATTCTCCTAAAAAATCTTTTGATAAAGCTTCAACATACATGACCGCATATCAATCATAAGTATTGTCCGTACACGAGCACGACCAGCTTTACTTGATCCGTCCTTTATGAGGCACGTATGCGTGATGAGGGGTCCTGGTCTCGCTGCGTCGCCAGCCCCTAGCAGCCACTAGTACGGAGACCAGCAACACCGCTATGAGGATGCCACAGGACACCACCATTGCTGATAACGCCGACGTTTTCATACACGTTTGACCTGGGACTACACCTGGAACAACCAGGAATGACAGCTTTATTAACACTAGGTAAGTAGGCCCAACACAGAATCAATACAATTTATTTATTTGTATTAAGTACATTAAGAGACTTAGCCTTAGACATACAAATATTGTCTAGTGCAAACATAATCATTCATAATTTGATAAACACTAAAATTAATTTTATACATTGAAATTAAATTACACAATTTAATAAATTTAAACTAATATCACTAACAGTTATTTAAATCGCTTCTTAGTACCGAATTTGTATGGAGATTCTTTACTAAGAAGCGATTTAAGTAACCGTTAGTGACTGAGTTGGGACGTAAGTTTTTTATTATTTGCTAAATATCATTGATTTGCTATACCTATATCTAATACATAACTTTAGCTTTTAACTGCGGCTACGCTCGTGTTAAACAATTCAGGATAAAACTATGTCTATCCTCAACCAAAGTTATAGGTCCCTTAAATTAATGAATTTGATAAAAGCTGACATAAATACGTGTTTCTTTATTTTCAATAGAATCAAGTCCAAAAGACAATGTTTCCTTTTGAAGACTGAACTTCCCAAATCAAGCAATTACTAGCCTACGCCATAGAAAGAATCTACTGTCTAAATATCTAAGTTGTCGGGTAGTTTCAACTCTGTGTTGTGAATATGTTTTTTGTGTTCGCAGGGCCTTCCACTTTACGTAATAAGATATGATAAGACTGGTAAGATTAGCCTGCCTGGGTAGCTTCTACCATCTTACTTAAGTTAGCCGCAAACAACAAAGTTAAGGGAATAGAAACGGGACAGAAATCTTAGACTCGACGTAGGGGTAATAGAAGCGAGACAAGATTCTCGGCTTGACCTAAAGGGAACCATCCCCTTAAACATAGAAATATACTTAATAGTAATCCTCACCTGTACTAGAAGCGAGCTCAGCATCGTCCTCTCCCTCCTGTAGCACCCTCAACGACTGGAAGAGCGAGATGTTCTCGGAGAGGCGCGGCGCCCCCGCTGCCCCCGTCGCCCCCGCCGCCTCCGCCTCCACCGACCGCCGCTTCACACTCTTCATGTTGCGCCAGTGACATGGCTGCGACTGGAAATATAAATGTGGTTTAGTCTACTAAAAAGGAGAGTAGAATCATTGAAGTATTATTACTAGCGTATAGAACAGACACCGCAAACACCATGTATGTTCCAATGCATTGGAGCCACGTGGCTTTAATGTTCAATGGATTCGTTTTATTTTGAAAGGAGAACGGGGGCTCAGTTTTGAAAATCGAACCTCCCGGGCGGGACACACATTTTGTTCGAGATATCTGTTCTATGACATTATACTTCAATGGGTAGAATTCAATTTGTTTTGAGGTGAAAGGCCCCTTCGGTGGGTTAACGGCTATTATTTTACGTAAACATTCAGGTCCGACGGCTTTACATGCCTTCCGAAGCACGGAAGGCGGAAGCGCTCAAAATGTTTTTGCCACTAGTCACCCATCCACCTACCGACGGAATCACTTAGGATAACCACAAGCTATGGTCATGATCATCGTGCATCGCTAAACAACGGATGAGGCTATTACTGTTGTTGTTGCTGAGCTCTGTACCAGTCCTAATCAGTCTAATCACGACAGTAGATAATCAGGCATTGTGAATATTGTGATATGGTTTTTTACCCTGAGTATTCGCAATTTTGGAGCCAGAAACGGAATGGAATATTAAGGCTGGGTTGTTCGTACATTTTAACCGCATCTAACTTTAACTTTAGCTATCACTAGGGCTGCCATCTCTAAAACCTGCCCCCCAGGACCGGAAGCGTAAGTTCCCCGGATTTTGGAGTTTTTACCCCGGACATTTCAATACTGTTTTCTTTCACTTACATCTTGATTAAAATATATTTTACTCCGTACTTGATACAAGAAAACTTTAATTTTGAGCCTCTTTTGTTGCATGTTTAATCGTTGTTGTGACGATAAGTGAGTAATTTTGCTTCATTTTTTAACCTTTTTAGGTATTAAATAAAAGATAAACAAACCCAATATTAGTTACTCAGTTAATAAAATTTAATGAAAACTTGGTTAACTTTTTAACCGACTTCAAAAAAAGGATTAGGTTCTCAATTCGACTGTATTATTTTTATGTTTGTTACCTCCGTACTTTCGACTGGGTGAACCGATTTTGATGATTCTTTTTTTAATCGAAAGCTGGTGCTTGTCGTGTGGTCCCACATAAATTTGCGCGAGATCTGAAAATGGCATCTATGTCAAAAGCATATAAGTCTTAAATTTGCATTAAGTATGTGCGCGATAAATGGACGAATAACTCAATATCACGCCAACCGATTTCGATGATTTTTTTTTTCATTAGATGTACTTTATTTGAAGTCGGTTCTTTTTTGTTAAAATTTTAGTTATTTCTCCATACAATTAGCAATATTTACTTTAGTTTTAAAAGAACTTAAATATTAAATCAAATTCAGAAAGTTATAATAACTTAATTAATTTATATTATAGTGTAGTTCTCTATTTAAGGAAAATAAATCAGTCTTAAATTTGTATTTATTTATGCCAAATAATGCTTTCAATGTTTTGGTAATTCTTAAAATATTTTAATAACATCAAAATGTCCTCAAATTTTAAAATAGACTATAATCAGAACTAAAACTTAAAAAAACCATAAATTGTAACTTTTTTATACATTTGCAGACAAACAAAACACAATTTAACTTACATTCATAGAACTGTGTAACTAATTTAAAGAAAAAAGAAAACTACACATATAGTTTTTAATTATTAGGCAATTCTTAAAGCAATAACATTAAAATGCCTTCAAATTTTAAATAGACTAGACAGAATTAAAACTTAAATAGCTTATGTTATGAATTTTAACTTTTTGGTAACACTTAATTAAACGAATACGGTAGTTCTCTTTACAAAAAACTAGGGTCAGTTACAGTCTTTCAGTCAATTTACGGTCAATTTACATTTAAATAAATAATGAATAGCAAATATCTATATTTATTAGAATATTCATAAAATCGAAAACGCGGAGTTTTATTGTAGTCCGGGTTGCACCCGGACTACAATTTAAGCCCCGCCCGGACGCTCCCCGGACGTCTTCCAAACTAGGACAAATCCGGGGAAATCCGGACGGATGGCAGCCCTAGCTATCACCATAGATTACGTTACCGACCGAATGTCAAAATCATGTCAAAATGCCCAAAAAAAATTATCAAAAAGCTGCAGTTAAAATGTACGAAGAGCCCACCCTAACGCCTTTAGGTGACAACGACAAGTTACCAGCAGTTAGGTAGCTCTTTTAAAAATTAGAGTAGGTAGGTATCTTGTGCTAAAGTTTAATATACATTTCGATAAAATTACGATATTCCTCAATTTATCCTATTATTTATAAAAAAAGTGCTACAATATGGCCTTTTGAATGAAATTTTAATTAGGTAGTAAGCAAAAAGATAACTTACCGGACATCGACCATGACACATCCGAACATCACACTCAATGTATAGAGCAGGCGAGCCGGTAAATCTAAAGGTCTTCATATACGCGTACACTTGCGTCTCAAACACGCCTGACTCCGACCAAGAGCCGCGGAACCGCGAAATCAATTTATCATCCACTGGGCAGCTGCAATCGATGGAAAAGTTGTCTTAAATGGCTTAATTACTTACTACATACTAACAGTTGACTAACAGTAGATACAACTAGCCTGGGAGTAAGAGGTGTTTGTATGTGTAAAGACTAAATAAGAACAATAGATGCACCCACCTTGTCTTTATAATCATAACGTCTTAGTATTTAATGGAAGGGATTTAGATTTAGGTAGGTACAACGTGTACGTAGAGGTAAATATTGCTTGCAAGAGTTACAAAACTTACACACCATTACCTGAAGATGATTGTCAAGTTAACTAATGCTGGCCATACATGATAAAGTATACCTACTTGTCAAGGCGGCATCCAGTAAACTTGACGATGTATGGTATGGCCATAGTATGCCGCATCAAGTCAAACTGCAAACTTAACAAGTACACTTGATCGTGTATGGCCAGCTTAAAGTAAAATTATAATATAAACAATAACTTTAAACAGACCGCAGTTTCAACAAAAACGAATCGTTAGTATGATTTTGAAACAGGTCGCAGATCGCACTCACACAATAATTATATAATTCATCAAATATTTAAATCTTCAGGTCTAACAGGTAGCTAACTTGTTTCACGTGGGATGTAAACCTAGTTAGTATACGAATCTTATAACAGGTATGATGTTCATTTTATTAGTCATACTTTAAATTAAATATTTTCTGTGTTTCTATTCTTTCTATTTTAGATGTCTAAGTAAGATCTCCAAGTCACAATGGATTTTTTTCAAATTACAATACAAATATTTACCCCAATTCATCAATGAGTTGAATCCGTTTGGCCGCACCGTTATGCGCGAAGCAGTCGTTCACGACGATATCGAACCCATCTGTAACCAAACGCATCCTTCAATAAACAAAAGTTACTGACACACTTTAACTAAGTCAATGACATCGATCTGCAACTGTTACCAAGAATTCGATCACAAAGTTCGCTGAACTTGGAATTTGCCGAAGATTGGAACACAGCACGCGATCATACGCCGTTAAATTTTCTGCCCTTGCCGTAGTGTTACGGTATTCCATTGACTCGGGTTATCGCACATTTTAAATGGATGTTACAATTAGTTCTCATGTCACTTTTATGTAATAAAACCGTTACGATATGCGAGTTATGCTAGGGTGTAATAACATAAGTAACCCTGGTAGGGAATCTAGGGCACTGCTGTCTTTAGGACCCGCCTTCTGCTAGGAGTAGGTATTCCCTAGCTAAGAGAGTTTGATGAAGAAATTTTATGAAGTTATTCTCTCTAAAACGCTATAAATTTATATTTATCTATAACACTCTACTTCTCAGTTTCTCGCTTCGTTTCCTTTCTTTTCTCGCAAAATGATATCAACTTAACAATGACCTAACAGTTGAAGGTAAAAAGGCGAACACATGGCATAATCCATAATAACTTCATTTGACAATTTTTCAGCTGTAATTGGACGTTATTTCTAATGTAGACTTACCGTAAGAACTCCTCATGTAAATGAGCAGTGTCAACGGATCCCCGACCCGAACCGGACCGGACACCCGGGCGCCGGTCGCGCCGTAGCCGGATCGGATCTCCATATAGCATTCCGGAGGCTGCAGTGTGAACACTACCGGATTACCTGTTGCTACCCTGGAATGGAACAGTTATACACTATACAACACCACACAATAGGTATAACACTACACAATACTACGAGGTACACAGTACAATATAAGAAGCGTATTATTATAAGGATAATAATTATGATAATGCATTTTTATCATGACTAAAATCATAGGGTCTATCATGGCTCCACAAAAATTTTTGGTAGTACCACTTCGTTATTTCAATAACTGAAAGTAGATAATTAATTTTACGTCAGGAATAAAGCAAGGGTTATAAAATTAAAATTGAGAAATATTTTTATATCTCTTAAAATTAACATAACGTTTTTCTTTTTATTTAAATAACCGACAACAACTAGAGCAACTTGATGGTAGGTAAGTGGTAACCGTCGCCCAACAAAATCTTCCTTTAATAAACATCAATATTACAATGTTACTTACTCTACATCAAGAAACGGGAAGGTAACTGTTTTCCAGAAATCGTATCCATATTCGCACGTCACTTTAAAATGCTCGTCCAATTCTTCTTCAATCAGTGGATTGTACTGCACTGTTATGGTGTTCCACATTAGATTCTTCTGCAAATATTTAAAGAAAATAAGAATATTCTTAAAAGTTCAAAATAAAAATATCTGTTTACTAACTTATTATTATATTGGTATTATGGGTAGGTATCATTTAGGAGCTAATTGTATCATTCAATAAAGACACTTACGCCTCGGTAGTAAAGAATCACAATACAAATTCTGTACTAAGAAGCGATTTAAGTAACCATTAGTGACTCTGAGTTGGGGCGTTAAACGTGCATCAATCAGCTTAATCAAATGAATCCGTTGGCATTCTGAATGGCTTGTGGGTAGCTCGTGATGCTAAAGTGCATTATTTTGATAAATGTACTTCCTAACAAAACTACTACAAGTTGTCTTCAAAGATACACAATTAACAATCAAAAGAACAATTGTGTCTAGTGATCCAGATTAAAACACTGACTATGACTAGTAACTAATTTCACAGTTGTTCAAACAATAGGCTTTTATTTACGGTCAAAGTTGTCATGTTGATTGGTAGTAAGTTCATGAAAACTACTTGTAATGCATTTGTTATTCCATCAAGCACGTGAGTATAACTTATTATATTTATCCATTATCATACTTAAATTACGTCATTTTTTTACCACCATTACGGGAAGGTTCTTTGCCATGGAGATGAAATGGCGAAAAAAACTCCTCAGAAAATCTTTAAAAAAACATGAGAGGTGTCAAGGGACACCCGGATGGAACGAAGTTCCTTTCGATTTAAGTATTGAATTGTTGTACAGCGCCATCTCTGTAAAACTCACTGAATCACTTCAAAAAAAAGTGTCGTCATTCGTAAAATCAAAAAGTGTCGTAATTTTCCGTCTAGCCCCCTTTCACAACGCGCGATAAGGAACTTCGTTCCAAAAATAATATTATAGCAATAGAGGTAAAAATAATAGCTGTAGTAGCAGGTATTATGTATATTACTTGAGTAGAAATTATTTAGTAAAGGAACATTTCCATACCGTAGGGTGTTTTCTAGTATCATCGTGTTGACTGTTTCGGCCGAGAGTCCCACATCGGTTGAGTTGTATGTAAAACTCGTAGTAATCGCGGCCGGATCCGTTTATGTACATGCAATCCGGATCGTAGGAATATCCTAGAGATTAAGAAAAAAATAATAAGCGCGTATAAATTTTCTGTTCATGGAAATAATCTTACTTAATTTTATACATGTTTTAAGAAACCAAACGCTAAAAGTCCCAGCTATAAATAAATGAGCGACGGCACTGTAATTACTTAGCAGATAAATAAAATTACAAAACAAGATGTAACCAAGTTTTAAAGTAATTTGAATTTTTATACGAAAATAACAAAGCGTAGAATTTTTCTCCTGAGATTTTGTTGAAATTTTTTTTTTATATTTTAAGTATTCTTGCACAAAGCTGCAAAAATTTTGATACGAATTTACAAAAATTAGAGTAAAAACTCAAACATTAATGTAAAAACAAAGCACTAAAACATACCTAACTACTGCTTTT
This sequence comes from Thymelicus lineola, assembly GCA_963932265.1. Classification (NCBI taxonomy): domain Eukaryota; kingdom Metazoa; phylum Arthropoda; class Insecta; order Lepidoptera; family Hesperiidae; genus Thymelicus; species Thymelicus lineola. Next base: position 5,700,163 of record OZ010695.1, on the reverse strand, counting down.
AACTGTAAATTTCGGATTTTGCAGTTTGGTTCTACTTAATATACTTACTTATATTATATTTTCTATTTGGATTCAGTTGTTTAAAAATCATACAGTTTTTAGGTAACAAGGTTGTCGCATTCGCTAAAGCAATGATACTGTCCATTAAAATAACCATTGTAAAGTTTATTAATAACCGAAAACTTTTATTTATATAAGTAGGGGAAGTAAGCCCAAGAAGGGTACCTTAAGGCAAAATTAAAATTTGAGCATATTAATAACATAATTTGTAAAGACTTAAGTTGATGCGTGTAAGGGAGTTTAGTATAGTTTGATAAAATAAGTTCATATTACTTAAAACTACACCAGAAAAATTATTATGAGCAATTAACATAAACCTTCAAAAAACTCATTTTGCCCGTAGGGGGGGCCTAAAATGGGTACTGGCCTCGGGCAAAACGGAAGGCCGGCCTAAGATGGGTAGGAATATAACAATGTCCAATAACACTGAAGTCAGTTGTAGTAATTAGTCTTTATTGTAGCTAGGCACCATTGCTACTATATTAAAATAAATTTTCATTCATTCATTTCATTCATACTTATTTTCTTTGCCTCTATTTTTATTCTTTTCTATTAAGGGGGCCTAAAGAAAGTAGCAGATGTCTCTATTTAGGAGTGTTGCGGTCTATGGCTTTATACGGAGCTCCCGTATGGGAAGAAGAGCTGACTGATAGAAGAACTCAGAGGGTGATGGCTATCGGAGTCATTTGAGGATATCGCACCATCTCCTTCGAGGCAGCGTGCGTCTTGGCGGGATGCTCAAGCTTCGTTATATGATTGGCGATGAGATCCGGGCCGTGTGTAATGTGTATTGTACCCTCGCCAAGAGAAATGGAAGAGTGGAAGTTCCACGCTCAACAGTCGATGACTGAAAGGTGGAAAAAGCAGCTGGCTGAACTCAGAGCCGGATGCTGGACTGTCGAGGCTGTCCGTCCGATCCTGGATTGGTTAAACAGGCGGCATGGGCTGTTTACCGTCCGGCTCATACAGGTGCTCACCGGACATGGTTGTTTCGGAAAGTACCTAAGTAAGGGAACCGACCACCAGGTGCCACCATTGCAGCTGCGTCGAGGATACGGCGCAACACACATTGTTAGTGTGCCCAGCCTGGGAGGATGAGCGCCGTGAACTCGTCGCAGAAATGGGGGACGATCTCTCGCTTTTGACCATAATAAGAGCAATGGTCAGAACCGAGAGGTCTTGGGATGTGGGACTTTCCTTCTGCGAGGAGGTTATGTCGCAGAAAGAATCTGCGGAGAGGGAGAGGGAGATATCATCTAACCTCCCAATCTGCAGCCAGAAAGTAGGACGTCGGAAGAGGGCCTACCAGGCCCTTCTCCGTCCTCCATGAATTGATGTCGTGACGGTGGACACGGTGTCAGCCGTCAGTAAAATAAAGCCTCGAGAAAGTGCGCGCGGCTCATCCGCGTGCCTTGTAGTGAAAAAGGGATGGTTAAACTCCAGATCCATGCTGAGAAAGGGATCTCAAAAAGGACCAGCGCTGTCAGGCTCGCGGAAGAATGCGAGAGCGTACCCGTGATCCTGACCGACGGTGTAGAGGAGTACACCCGTGGTGGTTTTAGCCGGTAGGAGTCTGGCATAGCCAATAGTATTCATGGCATCCATGAAGATTTCCTCGCGTAAAAAAGGGGCAAAACGAGTAGGTACTCATTTTGCCCTACCCATTTTGCCTTTTAGCTAGAAGTTTGCATTATTCGAAAAATAACCTTCATATATTATCTCTAAATCCGTATGTTGAGTATGAAAATATACTTGAATAAGTTTATTTCGATACTGAATTAACACTATTAGACAGACATTTAAGCAAAAGCAAAAATCAATGTGAACTTATCTTGCAGTTTTTTATCGAAACAGACGAAAAAATATTTTTGGTCACTGCGCACGTGTTTCTACTAGCTTCGTTTTTTAGTGACTGCCTCAGATGGAGCGGGGTGCGGAGCGACTGTTGCACTGTTCGCAGCGAGTCCAGCGTTCAATCTGAGGATGTCGCATTGCCTACCCTTTTTGGGCTGGGTACCCGTCTTGGGCTTACTTCCCCTACCAACTCGCTAGACGAGGTAACGGATTTTTATATTAATAGTTAGTCTCACGAATGGCTATAATGAATGTAGGCTGTTATCTTTGTCAATTGTTAACACAAGGAAAATTGTTTCGTGTCTGTACGCATTCAGTGTGGTGCGCGAGAACTGATGCAATTAATGATTGGTTACTTCTTATTGTATTTAAAACAGGCAGACCTAACTGCATACTCCTCATTTCAATGCCGAGCTCAGGCTCAAAGAAGTCCCATGTATAATGAAAAGCCCATAGCATGTCAGACTCGAGCGTGTAACTTTTTGCTGCGCGAATCAACATCAATTTAAATATTTTCACACATTATGCAAGCTTCATAACGTGTATCACAAGCAAATCATTACAGAGTAATGTGGCCCATACACATACATAATTTTACTACTTTTCGCTACGGACATTAGTGAGAGTTATAAAAAGTTGGTAATATATTTTAAATTATTCTTTTTGCCACCAAGTCGATCAACATTTCTAATGTTTTTTCTTTTATTATTATTATGGATAATCTATGAGTTTGGTCTGATTTTAATAAAAGGCTTTAAATGTAGATCTTCGTGCAATCTAAGATAGCACCATGGGAGTAACCGTACAACTTAATAACACTTAGGTACCCTATTATAAATACAATGTAGCATGCAAGCGGTAAAACATTATTTAATTGTTGTAATTTCTGTGTCAACTAATATTTCTAAACATTTGGCTACTTCAATTGAATTTATATAAAAAATATGCAATATTACCTGCCGAATATACTAATCCAGTAAAAGAGCCATTGAATCCAACCCGTATCTTCATGAAGTCGTCTTGGCACTCTGCTTCGATATCTATTAATGACACAAACATCAGATCATACATATGTGCATAATTTTAATTCTCTATCTTTCTTTCCTTCTTCTCTTTTTGATCTTGGCCGGTAATGAGGCCCTTATCAAATTATCATTGGGTTTCGAGTATTAAGAGTCAGCTATATAATTTATTTTATCAAAGTTTGGGTTAGCCACACACTTTGAAAACATTATTTTAATTTATCTCATAAACAAATTAATTTCAGTGACTCAATGACGCGTAAGGTTTATCGAGCCGGAGAAGCTAATTTCAACTATTTTTATAATGCTGCTTATATTCTTATAAGCTCAAATAATTAATAAATCAGCAGCTTTAAAAAAAGAGTAGTTAGAAAAGTACTCAATATTTTACCACCTTTTATTCCACCACCAAGTTTAATCCCATATCTAGGCTTTTATCATTCTGACTAATTACGATGCTAGGTCAATGTTATTATAAGTAAAAAAGAGGTAGATATGTCACTAGCGCGCCGAAGATGAAGATTGTAAGAGCAGTCAATTGACCTCGTCTGCTCTTAGTCGCTCTGTCAATACAAGACGATAGACACGCTTGTTGTGTTGTCAGAAGTGCTTGAGATTTGACGAAACAAAAGATAAACGTGTGTGTGTTGTAGCTCTTTTCCGAACAGATTTTTTGGTTGATTTGTAAGGGCATGACGTATCTATATTTTTTAAATATCATTGTGCTAGGTACGGATATCTATAAGCTTCAGTAATCACTAGCAATGGTAAGCCATATGGCTGGCGGTGTGTTTATTTTCGGCTATTGACATGCATTTGCTATATAAAAAAGTAAAACGTACATTGAACTCGACTGCCGTTCGTCCGATGTCTTCTATACTCTCTCTCCCACGCTGGAGGCTCGCGCCACGCCGCATCCCCCACGGGCGATCTCGGCTTTATACTCACGGGAATGTAACTATTCTTCTCTGATAAAAACACCACCTGGCACACAAAAAAATATTTCTTAAAGAAATATTAAAACACGTTCACTTGCTTGCAATAGGCTGGTTTGGGAGTGACAGACCTAATCACTGAAGATAAATTGCATCTTAAAGATGAGTCAAAGCAATAGTTTGAATTTTGAAGGCACGGTGCCTTAGGCACCTTTTATCTAGTACGAAGTGAAACCAAAGTCTACATTAGCACTATATCTTAAGATCCATTGGGATCACATAAAGTAGTAGATAAACATCAAGCATACGACTCATTACAATAACCGTTTAAAAATCATCTTACTCTTTTTGGTCATAGTCGAAATTTTGCTATTGTTACTGATACGCAATATCATGCAAAACTCATGAAAACGCACTGTTATTATGCTATTTGTGTAAATTTTAAATAAAACAACGCAACCCCTATCGGCTCCTTTGATTTGTCTTGTAAAGTGCGTCTGACATCCAGAGTCTGACAATGAATCCTATTACGAATAAGAACGTGTTTTTTTAAACTATTTTCATCATGTGTTTATCCTACATAATCTTAAATTTAAATTTGAAAAACCTTTGGGGGTTTTATTGACATCAAACATACCTAAGAACACTCCCGATTAAGTCACCTTTCAGACAAAAAAAACTAGATCAAAATCGGTTCATCCGTTTGGGAGCTATAATGCCACAGACAGACATACATATACACAGACATGTCAAAATTATAATGTCTCTCTTTTTCATCGGGGTTAAAAATGTAGAAGGGTATAGAATATGCTTTTAAGGTTAGAGGTTGCTTAGTTTACGAAGTGTACCCAAAATGAAGTTCAAGTTATCACAAGTGTACGTGCACATCAGACGCGCGCGGCGCAACACCGTTGCGGAACCGTGATAGCCCTGAGATAGTGGTCGGTGTTGTTAACTACGTCCTTCCGGCACCTACCACGGCTTCTACCACCGGCACCACACGCACACACACACACACACACACACACACACACACACACACTTCACACACACACACACATCCATATACACACGCGCCGCGCGCCGTCTCCCGAAACACGCGAGGACATCGCACCGCTTTGTTAACTTGATAAGATAACACACGTATGCTTAAAATGTATTAAATGAAATAAAATATAGGTAGGTACTCAAATTCAATTATCATAGATTATATTATTGCATTAGATTTATATAAACGTAAAACAAACTTTCGGTAATACACCATTTCAGTCACCTTGAAGTTCTGTACAAAAAAGTCATAAACCGTCCGAAGTATGTCGTGGTTTTCACACGGCACTCCACTGACCCGATTTCATAATTCGAGCAGTGGACTATTGAGTTAATACTTAAATTCTATCACCACACCATTGTACCAAATTGTTATTGGTGAAAAAATAAAACTCACGACAATAACTCACATAAACCGCAGATCGAAAGGAAATAAGGTCACGCTAATCCATAAAGAATAAATAATTCAAAACATAGACCTCAAACACCATAATCCGAAGTTTAGTAAGGTAACAACTTAACATATTTTATTTATCTTGTTATCTTTAAAACTTGGTGCATAAAAAATTTGGTGCGCGTAAGATGCATAAGTTCAAAAATTATAGTCGTTGTTAAACCAAAACTTGCTATAATGAATTTTAGCTTCAATCAATTAATGGTCCACTACTGAGCACGGTTCTCTCCACTAGAGCTACTCCACCATACTAATGCAATGCGGATTGCTGGAGGGGTGGAACGATTAGTGACCAACCCAAGTGTGGAAAGTTTTTATTAAATCATTAAGCCAAAGATTTAATTAGAACGGTTAGCACCAATTACACTAATTAATAAACAAGAAGAACAACAGTAACAATTCAATAAAATCTAAGTTTAATTTATTAAAATAAAGAAAAAAAAAGTCAATCAATTCATGCATACCTACATCACACATTCGTTCACAATACTGCCTACAAGAATGCAAGAATGCCTGCATTCTGTCAAAATCATCTTCAATTCATCCGCAAATAGGTCAAAATTAGGGAAAGTGTCCAGGAGAGCATTAATGTATTTAGAGACCGTGGTATGGGAGATTTTAAATGTGCTACCGTGGGCCACTGCGGGACTGCAAGAAGATCGTTGTTATCAACTTCATTGTTATCAAATCGTTGTTATCTTACGATAACAACCGGGACCGACGCAATGACGGTTTTATGTGCCCTCCGATGCATGGATACGATCAAGTTTCTGCCACTAACGGTCACCCATCTTACTACTGACCACGCCAGATGTTTCTGTCGGGCGGCTAATGATATAACCAAAATTTATAACGGGTAATTCTCGCATCAAATTTTCAGAACAAAAGAATTGGCTTAGGAGAACTAATATGGCTACGATAAACTATGATCAATTTTTTTAATATAATATGCGAAACAGAATATATTAAATTCAAACTTGCTACATCATAATCATAGGTCACAATACATCCATTTTTACACATAGCAATTTTGGTTTTATTGTGATAATAATATCTGGAATTATGTTCAGGGTTATAATTTTTTGTTAATTCTTTTGCTGTTGCTGTACAATATGTTTTTTTTTATTTTTTACGTCTAACAACAATTTTATGGGAATTGACGCTGGATTTAATGTAGGGCAGACGTATAATGCGACCATCGTTCATGGTTAAAGTGCAATGTGAGGCGAATAACAGCTATTCATCACAGGCCGACGACGCTCAGGTCAGAGATGGATATCTTGAAACATTCTCTGTATTCTGTAGCGACAACATAGTAACAGATTCTATTTCCCACAGACGCACATATCTATTCGATTATGCTAATCTATAAATCTAGAAATCGCCTTCCCTGCGATTATTCGCAACAAGTGTGCCATCTTCACGCATTGTCTCGAAGGCAACGTACATGTATTTATTATCTTTTAATGACAGGAACGCTAAATGATACTAGAGTATCTACAGTAAAAGAGATATGAATAATAGTTACAACGTAGCACTGTCATGGAACATAAAGTCACATTGATAGGCAGAGCAGATTGGAAAGGCCCTTCGCAACATGCTGGTGTTATTGTATATGTAATATTGCACAAACTGGACTACCGGTGGCCTCTCATTGAGTCGGTACATCTGTATGCCAGGCGGCAGGCTGCGTTGAGCAATCAATGTGTAGCGGCCGACGTAAGTTTTCTCGAGTACAACCATGCATGAAAAAATAAACAAAACGGAATCTTGGAGCTGTTACAAGTATCTCAATTAAAAATTAAAATAACTGATTGTTTATCGTGAATAGGTAAATTTTGGTACATAACTCCAAGGTAAACTGAATTTGGTTTTAAACAAATAAGTAGTAGACGTGTCTCTAGAGATTCTAACCATAAAAATTTAATAGAACAAAAGTATTTGTTTTGAGTTTTTTGTAAAAATATGGACCATTTTTAAATTAAAATTGAACGGCAAAATGCATTTGTCAAACTACTTTATCGTCACAGTGATGGCGAATAAATAGCAACAAATTGATTCTTATTAATGGAACCTTTCACTCAATCCCGTGTAATTGTGCAGCCGCGGTTAGTAGAACAGAAAAGAATGCACTTACCACGCCCTCAAACCACTGACAGAATTTTAGTTCAAACCACAACTTAACATTACTTGCAACCTTTGTAAGTTACATTTGACAAAAGAAGACAAATGCGAAAGGTCACCTATATCACAGAAGAAATAATAGTACATACAATAGTACATATAATAATAGTACCTACTATTTTGTATGCCGATATTTTATAGCAAACTTTCAAAGAAAAGTCATAAATAAAAAGTTTCAATAATTTATGTTTTCGATAATTTAAAAATTAAATATTTTGCAATCTGCATGCCGCTTAACCAAACTAAAATGTACCCATATACCTAGATAGATTATGATTTGTACTTACAATGATTTCTAGTAATGATTGTATTGTACTAAGTATATACTCTGTTCTATTTATGCGAACACTGTTAACTCTTAGTTTTAGTAGTGTTTCTGTATGGAAATCTCTCCAACCCAAGGTCGAATTATGTATTCATATCGAAAGGGAAATCTCACGGACACGCCATGCTAGTTACCTATTTAGATACATTTACGTATTGTTAAGTGAATCATCCGTCAGATTATGCAATGAATAATTATGGTTATTAAACCATAAGGCAAACACTACATGAAGAATAATTATTATTTTGCAAAAGTACTTTTAATTGTTTTGTTTAACATGTTACTCAATAATATGTTAAATACTTTGCATAATAGTTTTGCGCAAGTATTTGCTAAAATATTATAATACATGTAAGTACTAGGAAATTATAAGATTGAATCTTCTTAATTACTTACCGGTTCCTGTTCACTTCCATCTGATTTGAGTGCCTCTCGAGTTTCATTCTAAAACAAAATGTCAATCTTAAAAATATTTAAATGTAGAAAGTACACAATTTAGTTTTAGTGCAGAATAAAATAAATAGTGTCAGTACCTTAGCTTCTGAAGATGTTAGTTCAGGAGGATCATCACCAGATCCTTCGTGTAGCTCAGCTGACGATGGAACTAGAGAGACTTCTGATGAAGATTCTGACGATTCTCCAGATACTTCATGCGTGTGAGAAGCTGCTGATTCAACTTTCTGTTGAATAAACAATTGATGTTCAAAAAATATATGCAAATAGTAGTATAAAAATAAATATAATCAAATTCAAAGCAAAACAAGAAATCAACTTAACGAACTTACTCTCACAACTATGAAGCAGCATAACAAGGATATCCTGAAACAAAACATTAAATGAAAGACACTGATTAAAACCGTTCTGTACTTGGATATTAATTATAGATAATCATAGATAATAATAGATAACTATTAAAATTATAAATCAGTGTCAGCAACATAATTAATACAGTGTGCCTTTTTTTATAATGAAGACTTTTCTTGAAGACTCATACGAGTCTTACATAACTTAATGTCGAATTCCGTCAGATTTATCGACCCATGCAAAAGGGCACAACCCTCGATGACAACAATACCGAGTTCCCGACATTGATCTCTCAATCCCATAAGATTTGTTGCAGAAGCAGGCACCTACTTTAGGGAAATGGTCTTAACTCACAATACCTATTAGTATTTTGAAGCGTGACCAGGTAACGTGGCTTACCTATTCACAGACAAATCAAAATGTACAGTAAGTCGTGATGTTAACTAATAACAAAGTGGCTCAGAAATTGGCTAATAAAATGTAGGTACCCAAACGAAACTAAGCTTGAATCTCGGTCGTAATACTTACATTACTAGATTATCTAACGTACGTCATACCTTCTATTACTGAGCTTCTGTAATCACGAGTCAAAAGACACGGCGGAGTAATGATGGGGTGTAGGATTACTCTGAGAAACAATATCGGTAACAATCACTAAATAACTTGAATGATATCTTTGAAATTGTTAAATCACGTGCGGGAGCCACTGTAACCTTTGTAATTCAATTTAGAATGTTTTGTTCTGCCATAATAGGCACAATAAAAGTTTAATACCTACAGTACTACGAGTATAGGATAGGACTTGTATAGTTAATCAGGTTATTTTTTATTCAAAAGTTTCGTCTATTTTCAACTTAGTTTGTATACTCAATAATTTTGCTATTTCTTTGTGCTTTTGTTCTCCGAAATGATTAGGTATATCAATTTCAAAATAAAGATTTTTATATTTAGTATTGTTCTCCAGATAATTTGTGTGCCATTTCGCAAATTATTTTAAGTACTTAGTAGTTTTACTATAATAGGAAAATGCAATTATTTGTTATGATTGAAGAATGGCTTAGGAATTATTCCTTTTACTGCTCCTTAGAATATACGGCCTTTATGTTTTATTTTAGTACGTTACATTGTAACATTCAACTTGTTTACAAGATTTACAATACATCTCCACAGCCATGTTAAGATAATTTGCACAGTGAAATTTCGCTCATCATTTAAAATTAATAATAATAATATATTATAATATTTTTGCTCGGGATGGTATTATTTTAGCATTGGTATTCATATTTATCACTTTAACAAAGTCCTAAATAAACTAAAACTAAAAAAAATAGTTCATATTTTTACTTCCCCTATAGTCTTTTGTTGAAAAGCCTTACAAAAATATTATGGGTCTACATAGACCATTTTTCAAATCAAATGTTCTTTTGCAAAATATTTGGCTAATTTTGGTTAGATTCAAGTGTCCCTACCAGCTAAATGGTAGATGATGGACGTGTCAAAAACTTAGCAACAGTATAATACATGATAAATTTAAACACTATCATAGCTTGGTTAGCTTAACGGGCTGGAATGATTGAGTAATACTTAGTCGATAAACTTTCAACCACGGAACTCTATCTTGCGTTTGGCTTGACACGGACTTGGCTGGTTTTATATTCATGTATGAACAATAATAATTCCCTTATAAGAAACTATTTGTCATAATTACTTCACAATTATAAAATAAAGATAAGATTTTGTTTAAGTTATTGTTTAATTAACACAAGCTTCAATAAGCAATTATTATTTCCCAGGCCTCCAGTCATTGAACGTAATCTTTGCGATCGAAGCATGGTCCTCGTCATTCAACCGTTGTTGATACTTTATCTAACAGTGAAGATGTGATACGTCAATAATTAAAAAGAAATATTATTTCTAAAAGAAAGAATGTCTATTTTTCCTTAGCGATTATCATCAATGTTATAAACAAGTCATTATAAACTACAAAGTGAGCTTTACCAATAATACAATAAAAACTAACACATTAGCATTGTGTTCTTTTTGTGTTAGTTTGTACTGGTCTAAAAATTTCTCTTTTTACCGAAATAATTTTAAGATCGCAATATCAAAAAGAAGTCAACTTTCTAGGCCTAGAGCATACGTCACCAAGCTGCTGCAAAACGGCCTCGTCGAGGGGAGAGACTCGCGCTCAGTAGTGGGCCATTAATGGGTTGACCAGCCAACAACCGTTGGTAAACCGTATGTACCAATTTACAATCTGCTGCAATTAGCATAAGACCAATTGCAAATACAACCGGTTCCACTCCACAATCAGTGAACTTTGACCAATGGACAATTCGTGATTGAGAACACAATTAACCGTAGCTGAACGTTCCGACTTCGAAGTTAGTCGGTTACTCAGGCTAGTTAGAGATATGGTCGGTTATAATCGCCATAGTTTCGTGATTGAGACCCAAAAGAATCAATCCGTTATTCGTGCTTAAACATGGTGTCATTTTCAATTTGAATCAACTTACGGCTGTATCGGATGTATAGAAAAATACTTGCAGAGGTTTTTATGTATTAAAAATGCAAACAATACAAATTACAAACAATTAAAAAAAATATATTTCTTATTTTTCATTACTCTTCTTTAATTTAATAAATTACGACAATAACTTAATGGCGATAAATTTTACTGAAGTTTTCATAAACCTTTAAAGTATACCAAGTGGTTTTAACTAAAAAAAATTAACTTAAGAAATAACTAAATATTTAAAAACATAAGGGAAACTAACACAACGTAGGCTGAAAGAAACGTATAAAATAAATTACAATTTAAAAAAAACCAAAATTATCGTTTTAACACCAAAATTATTTTATTTATTTAATTACAGTTTTTGTAGTTCAAAAAACATTCTTTGTAAAATTCGAAAATAATTGCTCAATTTTATCATTACTTTACATTACAATTAAAATTTGCATAAATAACGGTGTCACTGCTACAGTTTGTAGCAGCGCGCCCGTTCAAGTCTTTTGTTCGTCTACGTATACGATTACGTTACAAGTATAAAACACGAGTAACCGCCCTCGCTTTGCTTCGGTTTTCTTTATTTTTTACACCTTGGGTTACATTATTGGAGTTTTATTAAGGATCCTTAATTTTTTTGAAAATATAATATAGCCTATGTTACTCGGAGATAGTGTAGCTTTCCAACAGTGTAAGAATTTTTCAAATCGGTTCAGTAGTTTCGGAGCCTATTCAATGCAAACAATCAAATCTTTCCTCTTTATTATTAGTATAGATAGATAAACGCGTCATAAAGTTCAAACTTAAACCTTACCTATTTTTGAAGTGAAAGCACACATTAGAAATTTTAGAATGTACGAATATTCGAACACATTAATGTATAGGCAATAACAAAAACTCATAAATGGCTTTTACCGGTCGCTGCGAAAATGGAACTGTGTTCTACGTCGACAATGAACTTGAACGGTACATTATTATTTTGAATTCAACTGCTTTTCGTCAAATGGAGTGTGATGTTTACTCACCGATTTACTAATCTGTTCTTTGTCTTTTTATCCGTGACCGTACCATTTTTATGTAGGACATTTGAAGAAAATAGCGGTATGCACAGGGTGATTAGTAAAGCAATTGTTTATGTTAAATCGTTATTTGTTTAAGACAAGACAAAGTCATTGAAGAACGCATCAAATTTTGTTCGAAATGAGTCAGAGAAAGTTTAAAGGTTTTCCTAAAATCTATACTAATATTATAAAGCTGAGGAGTTTGTTTGGTTGAAAGCGCTAATCTCAGGAACTCTGGTTCGAATTTAAAAATTATTTTTGTATTTGATAGTCCATTTATCGAGGAAGGTAGACATTTATAGACTATATAGCATAGCATAGCAACAACCCATAATTGTCCCACTGCTGGGCTCGGGGTCTCCTCTCACGATGTGAGGGGTACAGGCCATAGTCTACCACGCTGGCCAAGTGCGGATTGGTAGACAGACTATATAACATAGACTATATAACATCATATATTTAAGAAGTTAGTTATTCTACAAATTAAAGCGGGTGAAACGGCGCGGCACAGCTAGTAGTAGATAAAATTAACGTTGAATTGCAAATAACATAATACTTAATTTGCAGTTCATAGCAACAGTAAATTAAATGTATCAAAATACTTAATATAATGCTTAAAACTTAAAATGGGTGATTTTTTCTAACTACGTACTTATCCTTTAACAGAAATCAAATGTGGGTTGAAATTGAGAGTTGTATCCAGTTTACATTATTTGTAGAATAGGTCACCAAAAAAGTTATCTAGGTAATTTTTAATACAATAACCAATATAAACCAGCACAACCAATAATAAATTATACATTTAGTGGCGCAAAAATCTCATTACCCGACCCGACCCGAACCTAATAGCACGTTGTTAATGGTTTGTGGTGAATAGCATTGAATCGGTGAATAGTTTTTCGGTCACTACAATATTCCCACAGTTCAAATAAACTATTCAGATTTACAACGTGCAGACACTACAGACGGTTTGGATCTGATGGCCTCGCAGCGCTTCCTACATTTCTGGTGACCTCATTACCGTTTCCTCACATCCACATCCCAACTCGCTTTCGAAGAATTAATTGTTTCATCCGTATAGCGTTTGTACAATATTTAATGGACACGCGGAAATTGTTATTATTTATACTTTAAACTAAAATGTTTATGGTAGGAGATCCGGTGTGTGCATGTTATGACGGTATGTAGATGTGCGATAGACCGATATTTCTTTTGAAGACTTTATTAATTATCTCAAAATATGCTTTGAATACATTTTGTTTTTTTTGGAACGAAGTTCCTTATCGCACGTTGCGAAAGGGGGCTAGACGGAAAAAATTAAGACCAAAAGTTGTAACACAAAAAGTGCACTCTGTGTTTATTTATATATATAATATGTATTAAATGTGTATATAATATGTAAAATTAAACCACAAACTAAGGTTTCAGAGACACAATGGGACAATGGTTTGAAATGAAGAGAATTCGATTCGTTCGATAATCTCGATTATTAGATCACAAACACGCTAGAAAAACTACAACTAGATACCAGACATTCCAATGGATAATTTCAAAGGTACGTAAATTGCTTCTAAGCCTGATCACTTGTAAGGGTGAAATCGATGGGGGTTCACGGTACAGTCGAGTAGAGTAGTGTGGTGTGGGCGATGCGCGGAACGCACCGTTACTACGTCACGCCACGCGTCGTGTGACAATGCCGCGTTTTGCACTTCGCTTTATAACGTAAAGCTGCGGCATACAACAGCGGCTTTACTTTAAGTATAGTTCCGTTAGCGTTAAAATAGGCTAAACGTCGGTATTAAGCTTTTGTGAATTTATATTCATGTATCACAAATCATAATAGGCATAACCCGTCATAAAATTATATTAAAAAGCCCGTTTTTAAGCTTTTATTTTGCAGAAAAAATCCTTTGTTTTCTTATTTAAATAGCAAAAATACAAAATACATTTTGTGCTGTAGCTTATTTTCATTTTTCTCTTATTTCTTGTCTTTCTGGGAGTAGTATTAAATTAAGTATAAATTATCTTTGAAGATGTTTGGGTGTTTGGATATTTGGATGTTTGTTCCACAATCACGCCAAAACTACTCAAACGATTTGACTGAAATTTGGAATGGAGATAGTCTATACCCTGGATTAACACATAGGCTACTTTTTATCCCGGAGAAGTTTAGGATTCTCGCGGGAAATAAATTGTAAAAAATCAATATCCACGAGCGCGAAGCCTCGAGCATCATCTAATATCTAATATTATGTATCCTAATCCATCATTCTAGTACTATAAATCTAAATTAATTAGTTAAAAATTTCGTTTCGAAGCCACTCTACCGCGGGCAAACCCGCTAAAAGCTAATTTAAAATTAATATACATAATTATAACTAAGAGAAAAAAACCTAAATAATAAATAACCTGAGTTTAAAAAAATAATTCTTGAATGTACTCGTAATCTCATACGTCTGACCGTAAAGTTTTCAGTAAAAGCAAACGCTTCGCATCGCTATATCTGAGCTACGGCCTTAATTTTCAATGAGCACCAAGTTACGCCGTTTGTACGCTACGCAGCCGCGAAAAGTAATTACTATGGAGGTCATGAGTCAAGACAGGCTGCTCTAAAATATTAGATAGAACATTTTATATCAAATGTTTATTTCTACATAATTTTTTTAAACACAATTACATAATTTTTTTTTAACACAAGCAGTCATAATAATAATCGCACTATGACTAGAAATCGTCAATAAAAATTAAAATTATATGTCATAGTCCATAGTTTATAAATGTATTATATTATTTTATTTATTTATTTATTTATTGTTGTTTTATTACAATAAACTTATTTTTTGTACATTATTAGTACGTGCAGTTATGCCTTAAATTCAATTGAAATTTTAACGTATTTTTTTTAATAACATTTTAAAAACTCTTCAACAATAAATAGATAGTATTATTAAGTGACAAAATTATACTCTTAATTACATTTTAACAATGCCTAAGCTCTATCATTCAATGGATGACTTCTGATGGCTATTTCTTGAATCTTGGCAATAGTTAATAGTTCATTGCAAATTGAGCTTTAAAATTTAACTAGCCGTGTAACCCATTAAGCATTCAAGCAATAAGCGTTTATTCGTCTGAGTTTTTTTATGGTATTCAAATTCCTTTTAAATAAACGTTATCTGCTATTGTAGAGTTAAAAGCCGCAATTTTCCGATGAAGCGTAGCAGGGTCACAAAACTAGTACAAATAATTTTACGTTCTATATCTCAACTTTCATTGATTATTTTAAAGCTGTATTATGCTTTGTAGGATTCTGTAGCGTAAATACCATGAAAATCTTTTTACTTATACATAATACTAACAGGACATGCTAGGTGGCTACAGTCCCTCATACAGTTCAATTCGAGGTTTGTCATATGTGTCTATTTGTCCATGGGCTAGTGGCGTAGCTTGCCCTAAGCGAGCCCTGTATCAATATTTGTAGAGGGGCCCTAGTTCCAACTTTAACTTTTAAATTTCGGGAGCAGAAAAGGGCGCCAATAATAGCGGAATTAGGGCGGCAAGCTTTTTTTTGAGCGACGCCAAGTTTTAAAATGTAGCGAAGTACGTCAATAATAGGGCCCCTAGCTGATCATTAGAGGGGCACCATTAAGCTCCTAGTCTGGACCCTTTAGGAGTCCCTTATAATATGGCTGACACGGGCGCATGGGATGGTGGCATTGGTAGTTCTTTTGATATCCTTATCATATAAAAATAACAAAAAACATAACTACATACTCTATGTACCTTACACAAGTAAGTATGCTGGATAGTACGAATCGTCTCAGAGCGATCTCCAAATAGAAAAACCAATGGCCAATGTCCCGTCCTTTGTGCACAGAGCAGAAATATAATTTTGCATAGATAACTGAGAACCCGTAGCTTAGTGACCCTTTATAGTAGAACCTCGCCTGCGAAGCGTAGTCTCGGGTTCGATTTCTGACCAGGGTAGATATTATCGGCGATGGGTTTTAGTGATATTTTATTTATGTTATAAATGTTATTTATTATTTTGTAAGACCGAATAGAAGTCTGCCGCCTATGTATTTTATATTTCAGCTTTTCAGCCGTCACCCATTCAACCTCTGACCTCAGTTCATATACCTACTCCATTAATCTTTTTCTTACCCTATTATCCTTTCTCTTAGCCCTTCTTACCCTTTCTCTTAACTTACCCAAAGTCTGAAAGTTAAGTTATTATTCAACAAACTTATAATTTTATTATTTTGTATCATTTACATTACGTACTCCTGTATTCGTCTCTTTGGAATCTCAACCTATGTTGGGACAGTTACTTATTGTGATTATAAATATTGTTAATACTTAAATTATTAAAAACTATTTTTGATATGCATAGAGTATGTACAAATACCTATCATTATTCTGTGAATATCAAAATAGCTATACATTTATTAATACTCATAATTAAGTTACGACAATCTTGGGAATTGTCCTAGTTTAGCTTAGAATTATGAAACTGCTAGATGTCTGGATAGACTTAGATAGTAGTTACATATAGAAGTCAAAAAGTAATACATAGTAATAGGGGGTGTACGTAAGAGCAGTAAAATAAAAAACAATATTGTTAGAATTTTTGTCTGTCTGTATGCTCACGCATTACGCAAAACTACTGGACCAACTTGTTTTCAAAATTGTATTCCTGAAGGTCTAACCTAAAAACTGGTGCATGTTTCATCTTGATATGTCGTTAAGAAGCCGAGTTAATAATGTCAAAATCTTCAATAAACTATGAAAATACGCCGTAATAAAGACGTCCATGAAGAATATAAAAAAAAATATTTAACCCGAGTAGTAAAGATTCAATAAAAATCATTGCCGAAAAAATAATTTAAATAATTTTTATCCCTTATTTAGGTAAATCGAAAAAGAAAAAAAATCTTACCTTATGATAAGCATCATTTTGCACTACAACACTTAGCGATCGACACTTTCTTAGTTCTAATACTGTCATTTACGTACACAACACTTACGGCAACATCTGTTTCAATTGAAACAACTTTTCAGCTACTCGCGTACGCGATGACGACAACTAGATCGCGTATCGCACGCGCCTCTCTCGGCGGCCGATGTTCAAATGTCGGTATTGTCGGTGTTCAGCTTCCCCCATGCCTCCTCGACTATGAAATGTTTCAAGTATTTCAATCCAATCTTCCCGCACGTAGTTCTCGGCTCAGTAGCTTGCACGGGCCGTAATCGCTTCCTAAGCCATTTCAGAAAACAATGTCCAGGTGCGACTCCGTTCCGGTCAACCCGTGTAATCACGCCCGGACAATCGACAGCGACAATTAAAATATAACGAATAAAACCAAGATTTTATTTACTTACTGAGTTACAATTAAAAACGTCTGTTTTAAAAACTATTTTTAATAAAACGAATGTAAATTTTGTAGGTAGGCAAGTCTTACAATTTAATTTAAATTATTATTAATCGAGAAAATTCACGTTAAACGTTAAATAAATAATATATATTATAATATAAATATAATTTATGTTGTTCCTTTGCTTATAATTTATTAAAATATTCCAATGAGACGTTCCATTCGCAGGAGGAGGTTGAAACCGACCACCAGGGAGCTCACCGTGACCACGCCTATCGTGATCTTCATAGGCCTAAAAAGAAAATAACAGTGTTATTTATTTTGTAATGAAAAACAATGTCGTTAATAGACTTGGTTTCAACCAAACAAACCCACCCCGTCTCTCACCAATTATCATCGAAATAATGAAAAATTATAATTTTCTTGGCGAAGGAAAGCACTGTGAAAAACCTACATTCCAACAGTTTTCCTTAATGTAATCAAAAGTTTAGATGACATGGTCTGTCACATCATGGAAACTACGAGTACCGCAAAGCACCGGTCTAATTACTAAATGAAAAGATACTTTTTGTGTAGTCTAGAATGACCTCAATTTTTTTAATTACAATTAATTAACTATTATAAAATAACGAAAAATAATAAACTGCAATGTCACCAAATACCGGGTGCACTGCACGCTTCACTGACATTAATTTCCATAAAATGCTTTTTGTTCATAAAAATGTAACAAACAACGGCATCCGATTCCCACGCCAGAAACATTTCACAGACTAATTAAATAATCTGTATCAATGTCTCAATGGCTTTCTAGGCTGGAAAATTTTTGGTATTTAATAAACTTCCTGTAACCTCACTTCAAACTTGAGCTTTAATTTAGGCAATGTTTAAATTAAGATCTTCATTCCGTGCGTTCAAACTATTATGAACTGCTGTAATGACATGTGGACACTAAAAGTGGGACTCGTCTTTCATTGAGCTATGGGAGCCAAATTATAGTATGTTGAGCGTGAAGTGTGAACCTTCAAGGTTCATAAAGGAACTCGTGGCACTATCTCACTCCCTGGTGTTGCTTATATCCATAGGAGTGTCACCACTTCTATAAAGCAAAACCCCACCGAGAATCGAACATACCTATATATCTATACTAATATTATAAAGAGGAAAGATTTGATTGTTTGCATTGAATAGGCTCTGAAGCTACCGAACCGATTCGAAAAATTATTTCACTGTTGGGAAGCTACACTATCCCCGGGTGACATAGGCTATATTATATTTTTTTTGCTATATTTCCCGAAGCAAAGTGAGGGTGATTTCCTAGTATTTAATAATGCACTCGGCGATTTTTAAGAAATATAATAATTATTATGATTATTACCCGTCAGCATTGTGAAAGAACAACGCAGTCCTGAGCGTGTAGTAAATGAGCTGCATATAGCAGTATATGAGGTAGTACAGGGCGAGGGCGGTGGCGGTGACCGACAGCTGCAGCAGTTGCACCACGTCGCCCACCACGCGCCAAGTCTTGGTGTTCACCTGCTGAAAAGTAGGAAAAAAAACATGAGAGGTGTCAAGGGACACCCGGATGGAACGAAGTACCTTTCGATTTAAGTATTGTTTTGTTGTAAAGCGCCATCTCTGTAAAACTCTGTGAATCACTTCAAAAAAAGTGTCGTCATTCGTAAGAATCAAAAAGTGTCGTAATTTTCCGTCTAGCCCCCTTTCACAACGCGCGATAAGGAACTTCGTTCCAAAAGGTTATTTGCTTGCTTCAATCCACTAATGAACACGGATCTCTCCTCTTGAGAACATCTAGAGCACACTGTACTAATTCAAATTCAAATTCAAATCTTTTTATTTGCTCGAAAGTGGGTATATAACAATGTCTTATAATTAGGTAATTATACTATGTCCTCCACATTCCACCATATAAGGCATGCAAATTTCGTTGTACGAGTCCTGACTTAGATTTCTACTAATATACCTATATTATTATGCATGTATTTTCATTATTACAATAATTTCGTTTATATACTTATGTCAATATTACATTTTTACATTAATAGTCTATTTATTTATTTACACTACATTTATTTATACATGTCAAGATAATTAAAATTTAGTAAGTTGGTACATTATTACATTTACAATATTATATTATTACAATTTAAGAATTCGTTAATGTCATAAAATGTAGATTATAATAGGAAATTTTTTAATTTAATTTTGAGCAGCCTTTCACGCATTATTTTTGCACTTGTTGGCAGTTTATTAAATAGTTTTATGCACATTCCGTACGCATTACGATGGAGGAGTGTGGTACGTGGCGGTTTACCCAATACCAGTCTATGAGGATCTCGAGTATTTCGTGGGTACAATTGGCTGGCAGTTAAAAAATTGTGTTTATGTTTTGCTACAAAGGAGCAGGCTTCGAGAATATAAATACCTGTTAGTGTAAGTATTTTTAGTTTAATAAATAGGGGTTTGCAAGTTTCGTGTGGCGGCCGACCTTCTAAAGCTCTTACACATTTTTTTTGAGCTCGAAAAGCTCTATATATGTGAGTGGAGGCTCCCCATATCAGTATACCATATTTTAAGGTTGACGCAACATATCCATGATATGCCATTAATGCTATTTCTCTAGAAGCAGTTTTCCGGAGTCGATGCAGAACATATCGGAATTTATTTATAAGCTATTCAAATGCGGATTTAACTACTGATTTCTAGATCAGTTACTAATTTTAAGGTAGTATAATATAATGAAATTATTATAATGTGCTGTTTTTAAGGTATTGTTTAATAATTGTGTACTTAGTATTTTGTAACTTTTGACTTTTTTAGGTAAATAGCCGGCAAACGAGCTGACGATCCACCTGATGGTAAGTGTAAGTATCGTCGCCCATGAACATTAGTAACACCAAAGCATCACTGATGCGTTGCAGGCCAAGAAAGAGAGAAGAAAAAGAAACAAAGAAAGAAAGAACTGGCTCTCAAGCCCGGAATACGATGAGTCGTTTGGCGGCTGACTCAAACTCGAGGGTGCTAGCTTTCCAGGCGAACCCCATGGTGAAATAATAATAGTAATAATTGGTATCCAATATTACCAATCCCTTCGAGGGGCCCTACCACCAGCGATCACTCATCCAACTACTATACAATATTTCCACCAGATCCTATATCCACCAGAGAGAAGATGGAAGGTAATAAATGTCTCTTTCCTCAATAGTGAGTTACGATATTAATATTCTTCAAATTCCAATTACTGAAATGAATTAGATTACAATTAAGATTAACATCAAATTATCATTAGTTTGCAAAGAAGTTTTGTAATAATTTTGTGCGGAACATAAACACAGTTCGGTCTTAACCTAGAGAGATCTTAATCTAATGTGTTAATTAAACAATAACAAACAGTAGAACGCCTCGGTAATCACTGCTTTAAAGGATTCAATTAATTTAGGCAGTTTAGCACTTTTCAGCAACACATAGTTATATTTAACAACATGGTAATTTTTAAGGAGCAAATAAAAATCACTGCCAATTCCATTGGTATAACAAAAAAGATATATGAGTAATTAAAGTAAATATAAGGAAACGTACAATGTACGTACCTAATTTACCCAAAACGGACCATACAGCCACTGCATCGTTTGATTAATACGGTGCAAATCCCTTTTTAATTAAAACATTAGACGCTACTAATTTTGATGATAATAATAATTAATATCTTACCTAATCAACAAAGTAAGTATTAAGTGCTGTCTGTAACTGTGAGTAGGAAAAATATAATCCCGGGAGTTTCTTGCCGCTTCTTCTCCCGGGACCACTCACGGTAGGGATTTGTTGAAGCGATGGCGTTGAGTGACTTTCGAAAAGTGTTTGTAACAAACCTACTTCGAATATAAACTTATTTCATTTCAAACTTATTTCATTTCATTTCATTTCAAAGTTTATCCTGCATCAACTAGTGAACGGTAACTGAGTGAGTGACCTTATGCAAGTTTAACCAAACGATTATTACTTTGAAACATAAAATAAAATTCACTTACAACATTCATTAAATAAATAACATGTAATTTTATCATTTTCTGTACCCGATTTGTTCCGACAGCAAATGATAATGGCGATGATACAACGTCTACATAATAAAGTTTTTTTTGTGACGTAGGTCATCCGAAGACTAGGTAATTCACCCTAGAATATTATGCACGTTATTCTTGACAAATATTCATATTTCATATTCACACCTGATTTTTAATGTAATGTAGCAGAAAAGCACAGCGATGAACAAGGACGACTTCCTTTTGGCTTTCGGCAACGGTTAAGCGAACTTTGGTGTTGCTGATGTTCATATAGGCGACCACTTCCTATCTAACTTGTCTTCTTGTTTGCCGACTATCTACATAAAAGGGCGGTAACTGGCCAGGGACGTAAAAACCCTACCGGCTAACACCATGCATTAGCACTGTTAGGAGCAAACTGGGTGATACAGAGCCCAGTGACATCCAAAACGGACTTGACGCTATAGCCAAGTTTATTTTTAAGCAGGGTGCACCACGGGCAGTCTTCTGCTTGCTTGAACTTGTAAGGCTTGAAGTTACTAAAATACATTGAAATTAAAAAAAACTGTCCTATGTTATTCTAGAAAAGAGTCTGCCTGTGAACTAAACAACAAAATCGGTCCAGTAGTTTATGCGTGAAAGATCTACAAACACCCATCCATGCGCACAAACTCTCACACTTATAATACAAGTAGGATAATCTATCACCTTGGCACAGGGCAATCAATGTGCGTAATTCACTTGGAATCCCTTTGGTAGTACTATCCTACGTTGGAAACAGATGCTCAATAGACGATTTTCTTTATTTTTAAAACAATTTATTTTACAGTTAACTTCGTTTAACTTTATAGGTATACTCGTCTAGCGCTTGCGCCGAATTTGATTATCCAAGGACTATAAGTGATAGGAGGTTTATGTCCTCTGGGAACATGAGAGTGCGCGGGCGGCGGGCGTGGCAGTCACGACCATGCCAGATTCTATCACAATCACGAGCTACCATTAGTTCCTAAAAGACCCGAGACAAATCGGTATCTTTGTTGGTAGAAGCATAGATTAAATTTAAGTTATGGTGGAAATTTTTTCACGACATTACGAGCAGTGGCAAAGTTCATGGCCTCACTGGAGACGTTTGCTTAAATAAATGAAACGACAGTTACACTTGCATGCCACATAGTCTATTCCTAAAAAGTTACAAATCTTGTTTAGGTACCGATTAGTTTTTCCTGGAGGCGAATTTGAACTTTTTTATTTCCTCTGGCGAATGAATTTTACAAAATGACTACTAAATTTTACTAGAGAGTTACGTTAGTAGAAATTTTATTCCAGAACCTAGTCTTATCATTTTTACAAACACAAAAGTTAGGTAACCTAATGAAGGACCTTAGGTTCACGATTTTGAAGCGAATTCAGAGTATGAGTGCACTATGCATCAAACACAGCATTAAGAAGTCGATCATTACACTGTTATCAAAAAAATCATATTACTAACACCTATTAACATTACTAACTACATAATATAGAATCGAAGGCCGAGAATGAAGCCCCAAATTGTAGGCTACATAAAAAATAAGTCCAACCGAATGCGATACTATGAATAAAAACATACTTACAGGTTTCGGGACATCAGCAGGTGGAATTGACTCTGGAAGTTCCTTTTTAGGTATTTCTGGAATGGTTGGTATGTATGAAGGTAAAGGCTGATGGACGCCAGTACAGTACGCAGAAATGCAAGTATTATTTACCTGAAAGGAGATCACGCTTAAAGTTACGTGCCTGCGGCGTGGCGAAGCATTCTTATATTCAAAGTGAATAGATTCTTATTGTAAGTGCTTCTTTACTGCTTACTTTTTACCACCCCAAAATACTTTTTGCTTTCCTTACCATCAGAGAGGATTTTAGTTTGACACTTACTTAGTACTTTTTTTGCTGCTTTTTTTAGTACAAAAATAATGTGAACAAGAAATTAAGGGGCATTTGTTTCTTACAAGGGTCCTAGCAGTTACAATGTAATAAATAATTCTTCTAAAAAAAATAACCGACTTCAAAACTAGGGATAGCTTAAAATGTTCTCGCTCTTCAGATCTCGCTCTTTAAATGGGACCACATGACAAGCTCCAGTTATCGAATATAAAAAGAATCATCAAAATCGACACAACCAGTAAAAACACAGTCGAATTGAGAACCTCCTCCTTGTTTTTGAAGTCAGTTAAAAATGAAAATGAACTACTCCAAAAGAAATCATGTTTTTTGAAAAGCACTAAGTTCAATTTTTCCGTATCTTGCAGTTGCTAGAAACATATTATAATAATTTTCTTTCGTTCACTAGCCTTCTGTAAGCTGGAAATAAAAATAAGCAGAAGCTAGTCGTCCGGTAAACGGATGAATATTAACTTTAGTCGTCCGTAAATTATTATCGTTACGTAACTTTTACAAGGCAGGGGGCTTCATTCAACCACACAATTAACGTCATAATAATAGGAACCATCATAGATGTCGCGGAAACCCTGTAGCGGTGTAAGCTGTTTAATTCGTCCGATATTTGGACGACTAACCCTCCAACTCAGAGTCACTAACGGTTGCTTAAATTGCTCCTTTGTACAGAATTTGTATGGTGATTCTTTACTAAGGATATTTTAAAGTAACCGTTAGTGACTCTGAGTTGGGGCGTAAGTTATTTATTTGTCTATTAGTAAAATAGTACTTTATTGCCAGTGTTCGGACGACTAAATTACTTTTATTCGTCCGTTTTACGTATTAATAGTCACTCCCTCAGATCAATGTAACTCCGATAAAAATGATATGTTACGGTACGAGTTAGCTAGATAATCTACATCGGCTTGTTTTATTTTACGTCGAGAATCGAGATACTATAAAACAATGTTACATGAGTAATTTAGCCAATAAACTTTATAATACCGTAGCATTAGGAAAGTCAAAATGTGAGGGCGAAGGCGGAGGCGTGGTGGGGAAACACTTCAAGATCTGCTTCAGTTTGTCGCTGGTGCGGATACAGCCGCACTGGTGTCTCCAAGACGACTCATGGTCATGACCCGCTTCCCTCTTATGCATGTACGCCGTATGAAAACACTCTTTTTCCATTTAAATAAGGTTAAAAAAAATTGAGCTAAAATTTGTTGATTGTAATTACATGAATAATTTTCTAAATACAAATGTTGTGATTGTTATATTATAATGTTTATCTATTTCTTACTGCAAATGGTTGACGTAGACTTAAACATGACACCGTAAAACTTCAATCAATATATAGGTACCAAAATGTAAGTAAAACGAAGTGTACTTCGTAATAAGTACTCTGTGCTTCAATCGTTGATTTGTTATAAACATAGAGTACAGAAACACTACGTCATTATGTACTATTATGTCTTCTGTGACCACGGAATACATAAAGACGTTATAAAAATTAAAGCTTCAAGCTGGCCAATATTTGGATATTGGCTCATTGGTGAGGGAGATAAGATAAGCTCGCTTTGCTTCACGAAAACTTTTCTTTGCGTCTACAAATTAACTAAACGATGCAATTTTTTCTACACATTTTTGTCAAACATTTTACAAATTACTCTGCAATAGCTGTTCTTTTACGAAAAATATCATAATGTGGAAATGACAGAGGTTGAATAGCACGTTGTTGTTGCTGCCCGGGCGTATTTTTTTTCTATTTAAAAACTAATTACTATAACTCTATTAAAACTCTATATTTCATCTTGCTTTGTAAATACACTCCTTTATAGTAGCTCGCACAAAACGTTATTCGCAATAATTTCAGATCCGCTTATACAGCTGCGTCCCTAATAGTGGTTTAAATCTTTTATATCTTATTTATCAACTCGATTTCGCGACATGGGGACGTTGCTCTTGGACGCGAGTGTTATTGTACAATACCTAACAGGGTACGATTCCACCAAAATAGTGTGCAGCACATTTGTTTACATACATTTTGTGCAAAACTCCAGCATTGCACTTTAAGCTAGTATCGCGTTTAGCTGCTGTCTCCACCGGCAAGGCTGTGCGTAACTTTTGTAAACGCACAGTGTGGCACACTTGTGCACAAACATGTTCACTGAGAAGAGTTTTCTGTCTTCAGATGTTAAATATGGACGGGCAGGAAAACGTAGTGCTTTGTTCTGCAGCTTGTGTTTTATTATTTAGTTTGCTTAAAAAGAAACGAAGAATAAAAGCAAGACTGAGCTCGTGAACAACAAGCGTGTACGCGTCGACGCGAGTCTAGTGTGCGCGCACAAAAGTATACAGATGTGCGTGAACAATTTTAAATGTTCGCGCACAATTTGTTATTGTATGCCCGAGTGACTCGACCAGCGTGAACATTTGTGTCGTACACTGTGCATTACAGTGCCGCACAGTTCAGCACACTGGTGGAATCAAGCCTTTAGAACCAAGTTGGAATGATTACAACTCAGAGTACTTTATTCTATACTGAATGTGTACAAGCGTAACTATTACTTAAGAAACGAGCTTTCATACAATTCTATCTCCTAGGCAACCTGTTCGAGCGTTGTTATGAAACAACTACCAAAGTACTAGGGACACATGAATGATGAAGAGGTCTTGTTATTCAACATAGAAAGGGACTAGGGAAGACTGCTGCGCATGCGTGCTATCCTTAGCTACATAATAGTACTATAGGTACAAAACTTTCAGAACCAGCTTATACAATTCAAAGTATAAGTGTATATTATGCATCATAACGATTGGAGCTTACGAAACGAGCTTTTTCATACAAATCTCCTAGGCAACCTGTTCGAGCGTTGTTATGAAACAACTGCCAAAGTACTAAGGACACATGAACGATGAAGAGGTCTTGTTATTCAACATAGAAAGGGACTAGGGAGAACTGCTGCGCATGCGGGCTAGGACTAGAGGGTCCAGAGGTGATTCCGAATGATAGAGAGAGAGAGAGAGTACAACGTATTCAATGAGGAAATATCACAAATATTAGCCTCTCGCCTGTAAATGCGCTTATCCCACAGACAATAGCTGTTGTAAAACGACACATTGTTTGTACTGAATTATTTTAGACAATTAATATTTTTTATGTTTTATTACTAAAATATAATTTTATAGCTACAATATAATAATTTGATGAAATAATTTAAGCAGAGACAAACAACTTTAACGCTAACTATTCAACCTATTTTTATTGACAAACTTTCAGTCCGCCATTTCATGAGCCCAAACCGGTGGATATTATGAAACTACAGTGCTGATACCAGGATCACATAAGAGTAAGAATATTGTGCAGGCCGATGCTGAAAAGTAAATGAAACGGAGTGCTTTGAAAACATTAAGTAAGACGGAGAGAGGATGATATTTCCACTCCCCGTAGGCTTGTAGGGAGAGAGAAAATTTGCGCATGCGTAGTTTAATTAGTTAGGGAGGTGTACACAATAATAGTATACGTAAAAAAGAGGGGTGATTGCACACACTGAAGTATTACTACTAGCGTATAGAACCGACATCGCGAACACCATGTATGTCCCAATGCATTGACCCCACGTGGCTTCAATCTTCAATGGATTCGTTCGATTTTGAACCGGATTTGAACCGGGGCTCAATTTTGAAAATAGAACCACACATTTTGATCGAGATGTCTGTTCTATGACATTATACTTCAATGGGTGTACACGGGATACTCGTGCTTTCAAAGGCGTGGCTTCGTAGCTCAAAATAAATTAGGTATTATACCTTCTTATCTCATTATTACAGTAAATTCAAAGTGGAAACCTATTTATAGATGATTAGTGTTTTTAACATCACAATATTACGATAGTATGATAATATATAACCTTAATGACCTGGAGCGACAAAGCACGTATTCAATAACAACATAACTGGTAGAACCGTGTGAAAGTTTTCATGTAATAATTCACACTATGGATGCTGTTCTTACGTGTCTTAACTCATAATATGTGTAGCGAAACATATTCACCGTTTTAAAGTTCTAGTTAGCAAAGCATACGAAGACTGAGCAGGAAAGAACTTCGAGAAGAACACTTAAAGAACAGACAAGAACAAGAAAGAAAATATAATAACTTAATAATAAAGATTTTCAAAATTCATGATTATAGGTAATACTTTCCTATTCGATTCGAGTTTTTATTTAAAAGATTTTATTTTTACACGCTTTATATTAGCTTCACCTGTATGTTTGTTTGTTTTTTTGTTTGTTTGTAACTTCTCTTTGGACTTCATTTTGGCCCACTTCAAACGGTCAGATTTCTTTCAAACTTCGTTGACTTATCGAGGACCGATGACAATTCAATATTTAAGGAAAAAAAGAAAGAAAGGAAGGAAGAAAAACCTAATTACACGCTTTGATTAGCTTTAAACGGTCAGATTTCTTTCAAACTTCGTAGACTTATCGAGGACCGATGACAATTCAATATTTAAAGAAAAAAAAGAAAGAAAGTTTTTGTTGGATTTTCTATAAAAGCGTGTTTTTTAGTTTTTTTTAAACTATGATTTTTTAATTTTTATTATAAAAATATTTTAAATTCGATTCTCTCGCAATTTACAAAATGTTAGATGAGCCCCTTTTCCTAATGACGCGCACGGTAGCATTCTTCACGCTCCATGTTGACAGAACGCTACAAGACACAATATCTTACCCATACCAAGAAATGTCGCTAATTCCCATCGATTAGGTCATGTCTTCCGCCGCATGCGTGTTTTCTTCGCTATGATCTTAATTCATATTATTTGCGCGAAACAGTTACCGCCACAACGGTAAATGTTCAAAATTTCTATACGTTTTGTTGGGTGATTCTTCAGTTTAGACAATATTTACGCATTTTTTTCGATAAACGATAAATTTCATTTTTATTTGAATTTGATCGCGTTATGGTTTTTGGCGTAACTTTATTTAGTAGATTACCAAAAGGCACGTTTGTACTTAAAACATTCAAAGAGTTATTGCTAATTAAAATATGTGACGAGCTACGGTAATGAACCCTATACTTGGTAATGAATCTTTGAGTGTACGGTGATGAAATATTAAGATAAGGTAATGATATAAAAAAATGTATTAATTAAAAAAAATGTGTGCAATTCACACGTGGTAGAAGTGAAACTTTCCAAAACTTTGGTTTCAAGATAATGAGATGAAAAAGCAATAAATCGAATCTTAAAGCAATAAATCGAAGCGCCATCTATGAATACAACTTAGCACTTTTTAAAAATCTATCTAACAATAAAACGAATGTTCTATCTTATTCCTCGCGCCATCTATGAATACAACTTAGCATTTTTACTGTCTGTATAATCGGTCGGTCGATCGACAGAATGAAAGAATGAAATTCTTATTTTTTGTTGATAAATTCTTTGAAAATATTTAAAAGAGCATTTGAAAGTATTTAAAAACAGTATAAAAATAAAACTAAAAAAAAACTAAAAAAAGAACTAAAAAAAAATACTGGGAGACGCGAACCTGCGCATCAGGTATTGTGTATCTACGTCCTGACCATTGAGCTACGGAGAAGTTAAATTGAAAGACGCAATTAGCAGTTATATTATCTTACCTGTCGTTGCATCCGGTTTCAAATCACTAACGATTCTAAAGAAGTTTCACTTCAAAAAATAAACATATTGTAAATAATGCTATTTTATATTATTAAATTAAAAAGAAGTTAATTAATAAGAAATTATTCTACCTTAATTAAATAATTTTTATGACACATCCTGCCTTCCAATTTACAATTCAAAATCAATATCAATGATATGCTTGACATCGGGGATATCCATTACTATGCTGATGACAGTGTGGGTGATGCTCGTTATACAGGCCGAGCAAATCTTTCTCGGGTGCAGATTGAGGAGAAGATGATAAAACTTGTGTCTGAAGTCGAGAGTTCAAGACATCTCTGGAGCGGGTCTCGAAATGGAGTAGACTAAATTTAGTCCATTTCAACACCGAGAAGACACAAGTTTGCGCATTAACCGCTAAAAAAGCCCCATTCATCATAGCACCACAGTTCCAAAACATTCTTCTTAACTTCTCTAAAAGTATTGGGATCCTTGGTGTCGACATTTCGAAAAAAGTTCAGTTTCGGGACCACTTGGTTAGTAAGGCCAAACTAGCTGCAAGAAAATTGGGAGTGCTCAACAGAGCTAAGCAGTACTTCACGCCTAAGCACAGGCTAATGCTCTGTAAGGCGCAAAGGCCGTACATAGAGCACCCACCTACTGCCTACACCAAAGGTCCGGAACGGAAGGAACGGAAAGGAACCTTTGGGCCAGAGCCCTAGCTGGCCAAGTGGATCCGTTCAACCGAATTCAACTGCGAGCCCTTTGCGTAGTCTATCGTCTGTACAATGGGGACTGTTCTGAAAAACTGTTTGATTTAATCCCTGCGGTTAATTTTCGCCACCGTGCATCACGGTGTACCAGGTTCTATCAATACCACCTTCCATTCTCGCATAGTTTTCTACCCCGCAGTGTAAACTGTGGAATGAACTTCCTGATCGGTGTTCCCTCCAAACTATAACATACCCCATGTTCAGGGCCGTAGCTAGGGGGGGGCATTGTGGGGCAATGCCCTACCTTGAAATCCCAATGCCCTACCTTAAAAATACGAAAAACTAAGATAAATTATTATAATTAAATTTTTTGTCCACTGTTTGAGATAAAAAAATTGTAGCGATTGGTATCTAAACTTTTCCGAACATACCACAGTTTGTGACATTTTGTGACATCAATTTCATATTATAATAATTCTTTATTCTGTGTATAGATGGCATTTGAAGCGCCATCGCATGGTTTCGATGATAGCGATGGGTTTATTTAAGACTAGGAAATCTGTGAGAAAATCTAGCTTCACTTCGGGAAAAATAGTAAAAAAAAATATAATATAGCCTAAGTCACCCGGGGATAGTGTAGCTTCCTACCAGTGAAAGAATTTTTCAAATCGGTTCGGTAGTCTCGGAGCCTATTCAATGCAAACCAATGATATTATATGTATAAAAGAGGTGCAAACAATCAAATCTTTCCTCTTTATAATATTAGTATAGATAATTATACTATCTGTGATGCAGACACCATATAGATTGCAATATGGGCTATATTGCACGGGGTATTATTGGGTGCTGGGAGTCCCCTTTTAAACTAAAATAAACATAAACTAGAGTCTGTGGCGACCATAGGGTATAGGCACTGCAGTGTGCGAATCTACGTTTTCAACTTTAACTGTAATCCAGTAACATTTAATATCATTGCTGTAATCAATAGGCCTCAAAGGCTGTCAATATGTCACGAGAGAATAGCTGGTAAGGTATTTCTAACCTTTGAAAAAAAAAGAACAAAATCAGTTGATCTGAACGAAGTTCTTCGCATTTTTAATAACATAGCGAATCGTAGAATTCAGCTGTTTTAAATATTTTTATTATTATGTTAATTAGGTTAATTATTATAATAAGTTTGCACAAACAATATGACCTAAATGGTATTTTTGATCGTATCTATTTACTCGTATCACCCCACCCAACAATTAATTATTAAATACCTCACTCTCACTCAGACGTGGATCTCTACATCCAAATCTGGAAGTTCAACCATCTTGTTCGCTTGTTCTTCATCATTGAGGATTTAATAGTTCTTAGATCCATGCCCATGTTCTATCACAGAAATTATTTGTCAACGAATAGCTATTGAATGCACATCACTGACCTAGCGGTAGGGATGCACGATATACATCGATGTTTTAAAAACACTCGATATAAAGTTTGGAAACATCGATTCAATCCATTGTTATTTTTAATACGTCAACATCGAGTAAGCATCGATGTTTTTTATTCGATGCATTGAATAGGCAAACCTAAAGAAAAAAAGCGTTTCCTTAGTTTTTTGGACATCAAATTCACTGCCGATGAATTTTTTTTAGTCTCAACGCTAGTAAAAATAAAAACAATCGATTTATGGAAATATCGATGTAACATCGATGCCACTATACGATGCATTGCATCGAAAAAAACATCGATGTTTTTTTCAATGTCCATCCCTACCTAGCCGTCAGTGATATACATGGTGATTGATTTAGGAGCCCGTGCTTCGGAGCAGATCAATAAAATTATGATAATTTTTTACTTCTGCCCTACCTGTAACCAATGCTGCCCTACCTCAAATTCGACTCTAGCTACGGCCCTGCCCATGTTACCCTTCAAGAAGAGGGTCTATTGTTTTCTTCGAGCCGGCAACGCATTGATGACGCCCCCGGTATTAATAATATCCATGGGTGGCGGTGATCACTTACCATCAGGTGAGCTCTCTGCTCGCGTCACCGAATATTTATACCATTTCTTTTCCTTTTTTCTGTTAAATTGTTTCTTGGCCATAATTTTTCCTGTGTTTCTTTTTCCTGTGTCTTATCAAAAGTTCCTTCCCAGTGTTAATTTTAGTATCTGTTATTTTGTTTTTATATGTGTTTGAAAGTATCTTATAAGTAAAGGTATCTTTAACTTCTTGCATTCTTTTTTTAAACTG
Source organism: Thymelicus lineola (assembly GCA_963932265.1). Classification (NCBI taxonomy): domain Eukaryota; kingdom Metazoa; phylum Arthropoda; class Insecta; order Lepidoptera; family Hesperiidae; genus Thymelicus; species Thymelicus lineola. The sequence continues at coordinate 5,667,966 of OZ010695.1, read as the reverse complement.
CTAAGTTCATTTTTCGGTCTTTTTACTTCTTGATCTCTTTGATATCGTAAATGTCTTATTTTTGACCTTAGTTTAAAAATGTTATGTTTCGTTTTCGTTACAAAACTGGTACTGGTACAATCAGTACCAGTTCCTTTTACAGCAAAATTTAACGGAACTGATCCAAGAGCATACTATCTTCTACTATCTTCTCTAGGCTCATCTTGGATTTTTTCAATGTTCACTGCAACCTTTTTAAGTTCTTTATTACAAGTCTTCATTTTCTTTTAAAGCAGCATAGCGTTTACGTTTTCTATTCTTCTTCTAGCTAAAATTTCCTCTTTTGTCTTTTTAGGACGTGAAATGAAATGAAATGAAATAATCTTTATTCATGTAGGTATCACTGATACTCTTATGCACGTCATTTTTTTAATCTACCAGCTTTTCGGAAAGGTGCTTTGTCATGGAGGAGAAGAAAAGCCGTAAAGAAACTCCTCAGCACATCTTTTAAAAATAAAACTTATATCTATTACAAAAATAGGTATTCTTTAACCTGTGCAGAACTGGTTGCCTAGCTAGTCATTTCCAAGCATCCTTGTCATTTAAATATTCATTTATGCTATAGTAGCCCTTGCCTAAGAGCTGAGCCTTTACACGTTTCTTAAAAGATTGCACCGGTAAGTCATGTATTTGTTTTGGGACTTTATTATAAAATTTTGTACCTAGTCCCATAAAAGAACGTTGCACTTTAGAAAGACGGTACGAAGAGGTAGCCAATTGATGCATCCTTCTTGTTTGACGATTTGAAAAATCACAATTTTGTTTATATGCAGTTATGTTATTCCGTATAAACACTAAATTATTATAAATATGTTGGGAAGCTACTGTAAGTATACCTATTTGTTTAAATTTGACACGCAAGGACTCCCTTGATTTTAGTTTATAAATAGCTCTAATGGCTCTTTTCTGTAATACAAAAATTTGTTCTATACCGGCTGTTTTGCCCCACAGTAAAATGCCATAAGACATAACACTATGGAAATATGCAAAATAAACAAGCCGAGCAGTGTCGACGTCAGTGAGCTGCCTTATTTTTCTAACAGCATAAGCAGCCCTAGCAAGTTTAGTTGTGAGAGATGCTATGTGCGGGCCCCATTGCAGTTTACTGTCCAAGGTCACCCCTAAAAAAACCGTGGATTCCTCTATATTTAATGTTTCATTATTTAATTTAAGAGATTTATTTACTTTTTTTACATTTGGCAACACGAATTCTAAGCATTTGGTTTTCTTTGCATTTAAAAGTAAATTATTTATAGTGAACCAATGTGAGACATGCGACAGAGCACTATTAACATCGTCAAAATTATTTTTATTCCTATCAGTCTTAAATATTAATGATGTATCATCTGCAAACAGCACAATGTTCGCATGGTTTTTAACATAATGTGGTAAGTCATTTATATACACCAGGAAAAGAAAAGGGCCCAAGATCGAGCCTTGCGGAACACCCATCACAGTAGGCGACCCTGATGACTTTTCATCGTTTATATTAACCTTTAGTATCCTATTACTTAAATAAGATGCGAGCAAGCTAAGGGCCTTGTTTTTCACGCCATAGTGACTAAGTTTAGATATTAATGTATCGTGCTCAACACAATCAAACGCCTTTGATAAATCACAAAATACACCTATAGCATTTTGCGACGACTCCCATGCTTCATATATATGCTTTAAGAGCCTGGCTCCGGCATCTGTTGTACTACGACCTTTAGTAAAACCGTATTGCTCCGGATGTAATAAATTATTATTGTTGAAGTGGGTTAGCATTTGATTCAGTATGATCTTTTCGAAGATCTTACTGAGTGTTGGTAATATAGAAATTGGCCTATAATTATTAATATCCGTTTTTTCACCTGTTTTAAATAATGGTATAACTTTACTGCATTTCATTAGATCTGGAAATACACCAAGATCTATGCATTTATTAAAAACTACAACTAAACAAGGAGCTATAATATCTATTATGTGACGAATTATTTTTACTGAAATACCCCAGAGATCACCCGTACTTTTTACTTTCAGAGACTGGAAAACTTTAATTATGTCCCTGATTGTAATGTGCTTAAAGTCAAATACCACATTGCATTCCTTAACATTATCTCTTAATATATAAAATGCTTCTGTTGAAGAAGAAGTGCCATTTTAATTGAAATATAAAGCATTTATTAGCACGATGTTAACTGTAATTTCCTGACCGACATAAAAACAATTATTTTTAAATAGTATTAAATAGTTAATATATAAGTCATTACCGTTATTTTTCATTCATTACCGTGACGTCTAAAAGGTTACGGTAAACGACGGTAATGAAGTACACGGCAATGACATATTCATACATTTGGGTTATTATACATTTTTCTGTAAGCAGTATATACTTCGAACACTTTTAAAATTTAAATTGAACCAAAATAAAATGGATTGATGTAATAACAAGATATAAATTTTAAATATGAACCCAACTGTAAGTGGACTTGTAATGAAACACAAACTGGACCAAACATGGTCAACACTCAGAATAATCGAAATTTTTGGCGCGAAATTTTTCGTGAGAATTACCACTGCTACTTTTTTCGGTCGACTGAAGTACGGGGAGGCAGCGACTTACTATGTGGCGGTATGATCAAGGGTATTTGCTGCGTAAAATCGAAGTTTAGTGATGGTTCTGGTGATGAGTTTTGCAGCGTGACAAAAGTTTGAAAACGAATTTATATATATTTTATACCTTAAATTACGTTTTTGTTTATAATGAAGTAATAAATGATAACCAATTTATTGGACACAGTTGGCAAATGTATGTTATTTACGCTAGATTTACTGAAATTCTGTTAAATATGTAAGGTCTAACAGTTTAATAGGTCCCTGTAATGAGTTTTGATGTCATTTTCTTTAAAAATATACATAATTTACACAAAAATTGTATCAAATAAACGATGCGCATACTAAAGTACATACGTATATATTATATAAAAATATTGAAAGGAGTCTCAAACTAAGTTTAAATTTTTTATTCACTAGAAATTGCAAATTTGGTATAGTTTGAATATTCACCCTGTTGCGTTCACTTATTGTCGCAGTCTCAAGAATGTGGCGGGCGTGAGAAGATAATCATATTTTTGCCTTAACCTTCCTTACATTGTAAAATGAACAGAGAGTTAGTTATAAATATTGTCGTAAATAATGTAAGTCAATATTAACCCTATACTTGACGATGTGCACCTGAATGCACACTTTTTTTTAAAAATCCGTGAGCAAAATCCAAGGAGATTTTTTATTTTTTTTCGTTCCCGTCGCGTAGTTTATTAGTCATGTTTTAGTAGAAAAATGAATTATGGATATTGGCAACACTAAAACGCTCAGTAGAACGCAAGATGGCGGACCGTGCGCAGGCGTCTACGACATACAAGGTAAAAATCGATTGAAATCCTATAATTTATCAATAGATTCAAAAATAATTATATCTAGACTATTACCTAAGTACATAAGCTTTTGAATAAATACAGTATTTTGCCAAATTAAATCAGTTTTATCAGTAAATTTTTTGTGTAATTATGCATGTATCTAGAAATGCACATTGCCAACTTATCAACAGTATTATCTGAATATTGTCGTGTGCATTTGAAGATACATTGCTAGGTTAGTACATACTTTGTTTTTGTGAATAAATGGTATGATTTTTATGAACTTATTCTATGTATTTGTATATTTTTTAATATTTTTATATTTGTTTCAGCGTACCACAAGGGCCTCAAAAATCCTGGCTTTAGTGCCTAAGTCTGGGATTGGTTCCGACATTGATGAAAGTGATTCTTCTCAAGATGAGTTCAACTACGCCAGGAATACTGTGCTAAAACGTAACTTTGAAGACTCATATGTAAGTTCAGATCCTCCCTCACTAGACTCTTCATTCGAAAACCTGCATTTATTGTCAGATAGTGAGGAAGACATTGTTTGCATAACAAATTCCATAGCTTCTTCTGCCACTGAATTGAATGCTAACTCAAGCCATCAAGTATCTTCTCCTTATTCTCCCGGCCCAAACTCACCGTCCATACTAGCTTCTGTTGCTTTACCAATTGTACCCGATGACCAAATACAGCAAACCAAACATCAAACTCTATTAGCTCCAAACACCTTGTTGCCAGCATTCGACGTTCCGCAATTTTCACCTTTAACAGGTACAAGTAATCATACTACTGCATCTCCATCTAGTGGAACACGCTCAAAGAAAAAAACAACAGTAGTAGTTAAAAAGAAGCTTGTACGTGTCGCACGATTGGATACGACATGGACTTGTAAGAAAAGATTTTTAGGAAGAGCAGTAATTGAAGATAAAATATTCTCGACAACTCAGCAAACTAAATCTCCGTTAGAATACTTTCAAATGTTTTTTGACGACAGTCTTATAGAGTTGATTGTCCATCAAACTAATTTGTACCACACGCAAGCAAAAGGCACGTCACTCAATGTCACAACCGATGAAATTAGAGACTTTATGGCGATTCAAATATTGATGGGTATAGTAAATATGCCAGCTTATACAGATTATTGGTCTAAGAAGCTCCGCTACAATATGATTGCAGATATAATGCCCTTGAAACGATTTCAACAAATTCGAAGATATTTACACTTTGCTGATAATTTACTGGACAATGGAGACAGGTACTATAAAGTGAGACCTCTTTTAGAAAGCGTACGTCATAATTGCCTAAAAATTGAAGAGGAAACTCGATTTAGCATAGACGAAATGATGGTGCCTTATAAAGGTACACGAGCTGGATCACGAAAGCAATACATTAAAAATAAACCCCGGAAATGGGGATTCAAAATCTTCGTTCGTGCAGGGGTGTCCGGAATTGTTTACGATTTCTTGACTTACGGTGGTGAAGATACATTCCGTTACAATGAGTTTACTGAATACGAGTTGGGCATGGGTTTGGGTGCAAAAGTGGTATTGGCTTTAGCTAAGACAATTAAACAAAAACAATGTTCAGTGCTGTACTTTGACAATTTTTTCACTTCTCTGGAATTGTTAAATCACTTGAGAAATGAATATGGTATCTTTTCATTGGGGACCATCAGGCAAAACAGACTTCGAGGAGCTGCAGCTAAACTGCCATCTGATAAAAATTTAAAGAAAAGAGGTCGTGGATCTTTCGCTCAAGTCATTTCTAATGAAACCAAAATCGCAATCGTAAAATGGTTCGACAATAAATGTGTTACTGCAGCAAGTACGTACACCGACTCTCAACCAGTGCAAGAAGTGATGCGATATTGCAAGGAGACAAAAAATAGAGCACCCGTATCATGTCCCAACATTATAAAACACTATAACGGTAGCATGGGAGGAGTAGATCTAGCAGACATGCTGGTTGCTCTGTACCGAACGGAGATGCGAGCACACCGATGGTATATACCTTTATATTCACAAATATTAGATATATGTGTCAACAATTCTTGGCTAATCTATCGTCGTGAAGCAGAAGGTTCTAAGCATATGAAACTGAAAGATTTTAGATTCGCCATAAGCAATGATCTTGCCACATTCCAAAGGACAAAACTAATTGCTAGGTCCTCTAGAGGTGCACATTTTGTCACACCTCAAACATCTGACTATGGCCGATATGACCAAATTGGGCACTTGCCATCTTTTACTAGCAAAGGCAGATGCAAGAATTGTATAAAGGGTCAGACCAAATTTGTTTGTGTTAAATGTAATGTACGCCTCTGTTTGGTTGAGGATCGTAATTGTTTTTATGATTACCACATGAAACCATAACTAAGTTTCTTGATTCAAAGTCTTTTCTTTTCGATTTTTGTCATTTTGTACAAGTATTGTAGTAGTAGTGTTTGTTGTTTTGTACAATAAGTGACTGTTTATTTTTTGTCTTTTTTGATATTTATCTTGATCTGAAAGATCAAATTTTGTTTTTGGATCTCTTTAATACCTAAGTCTGATTGTAGATCTCATATTTCTAATGTTAATAAGTAGTGTAGTATTTAAAAAAATATATGTGTATAAACGGTGCTCCGTTTAAATGCTTTTTTGTGATAGAATAATAAATAAATAGTATATAAGTAGAATTATCTTTGTAAAAGATACTGATTTTTGATCTCTTAGATCTTACAAGGAAAAATAAAAGATTTCTTAATTAGTTTTTAATAAATAAAGATTTCTTTATAAAAAACATAGCATGTTTTAATTTATCCCGGCATATGGCAATGTGCATAATAGTGCACACGATTTTTGGATAGTGTTACTCTACAAAGCTGGCAATGTGCACAGAAAGATACATGCTATATTTCCAAATCTACATATATATAATTTTTTTTTGTATTTTTTGTATGATTTTGACTCATCCTTAATCCAATATTTATGGTGTAAATTACAAATATTTACCAAAAAAATCTTTGCCAAGTATAGGGTTAAGTAGTAGGACTGGATAAAGTAGAAGAGTGTACATTTGTTAAGATATGTGCCCCGCAAGTAATCGCTAGATTCACATCCCAGGCTAAAGGATGTAAGATTTAGTAGAAAGGTACCTACTCACATTTACAGGATAACGGCAGACCACCACACTATAAACTGCGTTAGTTTTCTTCCTTGGAAGAACACATTCTTTCACATGTTTTGTGGTAGAGCATTTTCAACGTAGGTAGTTAAAATAAAGGATATATCTACTGTGATATACTCTGCCATTACATACATACTTACGGTTTCTTATTAGGTAGTAATAAGTTATTACCTATGACGTAAACATTATTATATTAGGGATCAATAAAATGATTAATTGAAAAGGTTAGTTGCCAATAAATCCGCCTATTCCATTCACTAGGAATGATTAAATTTTAAGTCTAGCGAATTAAAATATAAACCACAGAGTACCACTACGTTCACCAGAGAGAGTTCTGAGGCAATACTAAGGCTCTATGACCATGTAGGTAAGCTAATATTGTCAATAAAACAAGCAAAACCATTTTTCCCTTCGATCGCATGACTGACGTTCCTAGGTAGTACCTAGTAGGTACAATTTTTTTTAAAAGGGTCAGCGCGTGAAGACCGAAATAAAAGTTTCAATAATAATAAACATTAAGAACACTAAACTTGTTTACGTTCAGCAAACGATTCGAAGACTCTACTTAATTAGAGCATTTAAAATATATTTCTTACTCAAATTAAAATCCAAAACAAAACAAAAAAATTATACAAATTGTAAGAGCTCTTACGCCATTTATACATCGTCCATCCATCCATCCATCAGCCCTTGGAGGTCCACTGCTAGACATACCTCCCCTAACTTGCGCTAATCTGGCCGGTTCTGAGCCATTTATACAATCTTAAATGACTCATTTACTTGTCTGAGCCATGAGGGCATTACCATCGTCATCATCAATCGTCGTCTTCTTCTTTCGTTTCCTGGTTATCTACCACCCTCCTTTCAACATAGATTGCAGGAAAAACCCCCGGTAGTTAGTTTCTTGTCCCTTCTTGTCCCAGGAAAGTTCACGGTAGGGATTTGTTGAAGCGATGGCGTTGAGTGACTTTCGAAAAGCGTTCGTAACAAACCCACTTCGAATAAAACTTGTTTCATATCATTTCTTATTTCATTTCAGCATATTTCATTTTAATTCATTTCAGTCCCAGACAGCCTATGAAGTAACTCTACAGGCTGGGAAAATTACACCAACAGACTTTTCCAGCAATCTATTTTGTTCATTTTGTTTTTGTGATGACTTGTTGTTTTTTGTAAACTTGTTCAGTGGAAGGTACCCACTTATGATTTAGGATTACCCGTCGTAATCCGTTTTCTTTTGATTTCATTGCGACAACAAATAACTGTAAAAACTTTTTCTAGTTTGTTAATGCTAACTTATTGTGTTAGATACATAATTATGATTTATTTTCGTTGGACTTTTTTTTTTTGTTTCCCCTCACGGGAGGGAGGCAGAGAATGCTGTTTACGCATACGCAGCACAGCCGGTCTGTGGTGGTTATGTGTGGGTCGGTCCAAAGTGGAGAATACACACTAAACTCTGCCTCAATGGTTTTGGTCCTACGACCTTAAAACCTTCATCTAAAGCGACTCCGCTTGAAGAGACGGAGCGCTATTCGTTGGACGTCATACCGATGAAAGATCACGGTTGAACGAGGAAGGGCTAGTGACCACCTGGCACGTGGCGCGAATCGCTCGGCCATTCACTGTCGATGGGACAGGCGCGCAATTGTCATTCCATTACGATTCCTAATAGATACGCGAACCATGCAATGTAGAGCGATGGTCAAACCTAAGAAAGGTGGGTACCGTGCAGTTAAATAATAAAAAGTATACCCGATAGATAAAAATTCCTCTTGGTTCTTGGTTAGGAAGGAAGGTTAAGTTTGGGGACTTTTTAGAGACAGACTTTTGAGTGCAGTGGTCAATAGTGTAATAACAATAACTCGAACTTTCCACAATGCTGCGTATCTCTAAATGATTTCATGACCCATTGGAGTACCGAGGTGAAGGGGTGGTATCAGACCACTGCCTACAAAATCCAGGACGGGATTTGGTAATTAAAAATCTTTACTTACCTACATAATTTTAAAAATGGATACAAAGATAGAAACAGTAACAAATTAACCTTTTTGTAAATGAATAAACAATAATTGACAATAACCAATAGGTATCTGGTCAACTGTATTCGAAGATAAACAAAGGGAGCCAATAAAATACCGTCACTCTTTCGGAAGTCTCTCGCATGGCGATAATTATGTAGCGTCGTTAAGATTTGGACGACACCCATCGAAATATTTCATATTAGCATTTGAGACATTGCAAAAGGAAATTATTAATTATATGTGTAGTTATTAGATTGTATGAGCTTTTGCGGAAGTCATGATTTCCATTACTTATAGGGGAGAGTTGGATATTATCGAGCCCCTAAGAACTTGAACCTATAATTCAGACAGGGTTTGATGTACAGGTTCAAAATAGCACTCAAGTAGTAGATAATTTATTTAGCTACACGTACAGCGTGGCAAAATATTTTTAAAAATTAATAGTAAGTAGTTATTTCGATATTTCAAAAAAATGGGAAAACGTGGTATTATCAGACCGGTTTGATAATATCGTGCGGAGGTATGATAAAACCGTGCCCGTAATAACATCGTGAATTTATATGAGTAACATTAAAATAAATAAAATAAAAACTATTTTAAGTTTAACCAAATCCAGATATGGAGTATATACACCTTCTATAGCTTGAAATATTATTTTAGAACAAGATAAATCAAGTGTAAAAAAATATAACGAAATAATAACATAAACTTAGATTCGTTAAGTCAACAAAAGTTATGCACTTAGACTAGGTACGTTTATTATTTTACTAGGAAATCGCCCTCGCTTCGCTTCGGGAAAAATAGAAAAAAAATATAATTAAAGCCTATGTCAACCGGGGATAGTGTAGCTTCCTAACAGTGAAATAATTTTTCAAATCGGTTCGGTAGTTTCGGAGCCTATTCAATGCAAACAATCAAATCTTTCCTCTTTATAATATTAGTATAGATAAATGACTAGGTATTAAAATGAGTCCAGAAGAGATTACCTTATTCGACAATAATAATTCGCTTTTGACGGCCTTTTCCATTGTTGCCACTCGAGTATAAGCTTTGTTAAAAATTGAAGCCGTCGATCATGTGTGTGATTTTTTACATAAGGATGCATTTTCATAAATAAGTCGTATTCACGAGAATATGTTAATTTTAGTGATCCATAAAATATAACATCGACATATTGCATCTTGTGGGATGTATGAGGAGATTTATCCATCTAAAACAAAAATACATTAATCTATAATATCATTTTCATAGGTTACAATTTCACGCCCCGTTTGATAACACCGCGCCCTTGTCGCGGAATTGTCAAACTCGATCATTTCATTTTATTATCTCAAAATAATATAGTAAAATTAATCAAGGATTCAAATCCATCTAGGCATGAATTCTACAATATGTCAGCATTAGAATAGAAGGAAACAATAAGTTACAATATAAATACAGAATAACTTATTTCTTATCAAAAATACCAGTTAAATTATAAGAAACGCTAGTAAAAACTTGCACGACGCGGTGTTATTCCGTCGCTGCTCGGAGCAACCTGGTCGTGCATGCGGGGAGGGGTACGCACTTCGGGCTATGATTTTTGAACAATGAATAGTGCTAGAAGTGTTTAGGTTTTGCAATACGTTGATGCACGGAATTATCAGACGCGCGGTATTATCCAACTCTCCCCTACATAAAATTCTCGTGTCACAATGTTAGTTACCATACCTTACTCCTCCGAAACGGCTTCACCGATTTTTATGAAATTTTATATGCATATTCAGTAGGTCTGAGAATCGGCTACTATCTATTTTTCATACCCCTAAGTGATAAGGGTTGTCCACCATTTTTTTAAATGTGGCATTAAAAATACATACCTCCCGTATTTTTTAATAGTCATTTTAGTAATTTAATTATTTTTTATCCCGCTCGATAACTTATCAATTGTTAGGCGATACGAAGTTCGCCCGGTCAGTTAGTCTCATATACATAATTATAAACTATGTACATAGGTAGGTACTATTATATCTTCTGAGGTAATATTTTATTTTTCTCTAGGCAGGTAGGTATTTTCCAGTGATTTAGTAGGTGTGGTAGGTACAGGTAATAGGTACCTACATAATACAGAGAAGAGAAAAATTTTATCCACGGATTATTTATCAATAATCCCGTCCCGATGGTCCCGTGAGAAGAAGTGGCAAGAAACTACCGAGGAGCTTTTTCCTGCTCTCCTAACACGAAGCACTTATCTGCTACTATTATACTTATGGATTTATATGAAACTAATATCTAAACAGTCGTCTTTAAAATATGGATGAAAAAGGAAAAATAACACAATTTGATCCACATGTGCATCTACCCAACTACAGAAAAGATGGAAACGTATCCCCATAGATAATAATGAGCTTGACTATTTTCACACAGAAGGTACCTACCTACCTACTTTAGATACTAAGTCAATTTCAACCTGCCTAGGTAATTCAGTAGGCGGTAACCCACAAGAGTAACAAGATAAACAAGTCTCCAAACAATAGTCATAAGAGGTTGCTTACAAGATAAAACACACAATTGCGCCTGTTAATTATAAATCATCAAGGTGAAATTTCATGTTCAAGCAAAATTTGAAGACGCCGCCGTGAACAATACGTCGGTGATACAAGGCCAGCAACACAATAGGCGAACAAGCGATTTTGGAAAAGCGAAGGCCATGTCGTTCTGATGCGCGATAAGTTCTTCCTTCTAACAAGTTTGTTAGCGATTGCTTATTACACGCACTGACGACCACGCTACAACAAACTCAACCCTATAAAATGTTTTATCATTTGCCGTCCAATTACAATACAATACGAAGCTATTATTGTTATCAAAATATTATTACTATTGTTGTTGTCAAAAGTGGTTTCGACTAGTGATACAACACTATTATCTTACTCGGTGGTATCGTTCAACTTTAAAATATCCACCGTACCACAAGAAGTGTAAGTACCCCTGGTACGGTGGGTCTGCAGTGGCTCATTCGGTAGCAAACCTGACCGAAACGTTGTCTCTAGTCTCAGATTCCGATTCTTGGTCAGAGTAGACGATTGTGTGACAGATGTCTGTTTACCATTGATTTTTCATAAAATATTATTGCAATGTTTAATGTTGTTACTAAGCGCTCATAGCCCGGCGGCTTGCGTCGATCCTAAGCGATCGACAAAGTTAAGCAACAGCGGGCGCGGTCGATAGTTGGATAGGTGACCGCTAGTGGCAAAAATTTCTTGAGCGTTTCCGTGCTTCGGAGGGCACGTAAAGCTGTCGGTCCCGGTTGTTTTCGTAAGATAACAGTCGTTAAGCCATGTCGGAGGCCCTCAGGCAGCATGAAAACTTCTGACACTTGGGTTGGCTACTAACCCCTCCACCAATCCGCACTGGAGCAGCGTGGTGGAGTATGCTTTAGGCCTCCTCAAGAGGAGACCCGTGCTCAATAGTGGGTCATTAATGGGTTGAAGCCAAGCCAAGCCAAGCCATTATTACAATGCTTATTATTTCATAATGTGAGTTTATTTTTGTTTTTCTACAACCAGTCCTCTTTTGTTTATACAGGGTTCACATTGTACCCACAACACAATAAAAGTGTAATGTATGTTAATTTTATCGTATTGACTAGGGAACAGAAACACAATAGTATTTACCAAGTATTTAATAAATAAACACGTTTACAATTTACGCCGCTGAAGCTATTACATAACGGGACCAGCCTTAGCGTTGAGTGAACATTCAGCAAGCAGATCTATTATCTTAGAACTAGATATTGAAAACAATCACATCAATTATTAATAACATAAATAAATCAAAAATATAAGAAAATTAAATGTCAGTCAAAATATTACTTTAATACATAATTATGTAGATATTAATGTATACTCGAAATCGAATAGTGTGTTTCACGTAAGAGTTCCCTTCGTTGTCATAATTAATTTGATAGTAGGTATGGTAGCGAAGGAAACTCTCACGTGAAAGGCACTATAGGTAGTAGCCTCGGCTCATATCATTACGGCACTTGTACCATAGAATTGGTCATAGGAATATACATAAATATAAATAAATAAATAACGCTTCACACTCATAGCTCCACACTAGGATTCCCTGTATCGTGGGTGCCATGGACAACACACAAGACAAGGACATTCACACCCAGACCGAGAACAGAAATTCAAACTTATCATTCAAATTTCTGCATCGCTGGGAATCGAACCTAGGACCCTTGGCGCGGCGAACCGGCATGGTAACCATTGCGCCACGCGGGTTGTCAAACATAATATGTTATATAAAACACAAAAAAATGTTTTTACGGATGTCCTTTATACATATGCTTCAAAATGGTTTCATTTAAAAGGCAATAATCTGAAGGTGGTTTGAGACTAATACGAGTAATACAATGCAATAGGCACATTCGGTCCATTGATAATGTCGATTTTCCACTTTTCCCAAATAACAATTTGAAGATACTCTTACATATTATGTAAAGATGGCGCATCAATATCAACGTCAACACAAAAACACTGATCTGTCAATTCTGTCATTGTTATCAGAAAATTTTTGAGCATAGTGGAACACACTGGGTATCATTAATTCAATTTTAGTTCAATAAAATAGAGCCAGGCTACAATGTAGTTGTAAGTATAACAGATAAAAAAGAATCAAAATGTGCTTTACAAGTCGCTTTCTACGATTACATAAGGATTTTTGTGCAAGTGATTTTTGCACATAGAGAACTAGTTTGTATGTATGTATGATAAATAATATACTAGAAAACAAAACCCGTCCAAAATGTAAAGATAAATAAAAAACATAACATCATCTAGAATAACATGGCAATGTTTAATACAAAAATACTGAACGGAATTAAAATTGGCGAAATTATATCTGTCGATATAACCTTTCCAAAGTAATAAATTCTTCGAATTGAATAAGTACAGACGATTAGATCTAACAAACGAACACATACGTAGCTTAAACGTATACATTTACAATTAATCCCTACTGTATTTAATATTGAAATGAAATGTGCCGGTCTTATCAATTCTATGGGTAAAAAATAAATACACAAGGCTACAATCACACGACCATCGAATTCAAAATGCTTAAAAATTGTGCACAACAATAAGATACATACAACACAAATATTGGCAAAATTACTTAAGAGATAAAAACTATGATTTCATTATCCTAGCTACACTATTAAAAAATATACTCCATCAATAGTACAAGTAAGATTTTTGCACGAAACACGCAGTAGGTAAATACTATATTTTTTTATTTATTTTATAATTTTAAAGGCTGTGTTGTACACTGTGTTGCGTAAGCTGAAGCATAGTTGCTACTTAATATTAACTTCATCTCATATATTAGTTGATCAATCGACGGAATTCGTGTGGATGAGTATGCAGTGCATTAATGAACATCACAATAGTAGTAATATTACAGGGCATATACAATGTACAAATTGTCTGCGATGATTTGTCACTTGAGTCATCTGTATAATACAAATTGTTACATTGTCTATGCCCCAGATTATTGATTAGAAAATTAGGGATAGTAAGACGATAATCACATTGAACCTGGTGTTTTACTCCCGAATCCGATTAAGTTTCGATACGATCAGTTTCCATTATCCAGCTCAGAAAATTTCCATTTTCTTAACGATAACGAAATTTTGAGTAATTCAGTTTTCGTCATCGCTAAAAAATGTTACATTGACTAGAGGCTTTGGTCGGGAGTAGGGTCCCTGTTCATTTGTTACATTCGATATACTAGGACCTTTTTAGTGTAACCAAATAACTACTTGGGCACCAACGCCACCAACACCTAGTTGGGCTCCAATACCTAGTTGGACGCCAGTTATGGGGGGTGGGGCGTTATGAGGAGGGAGGAAAACGAAATAACTTTTAACTTAAATAAACTTATAGTGAGAAGTTCTACGCTGAAACATTATTAATGAATAACCGTATAAACAAATTACTTTTTCTAGCAATTTTCTCTCTAAAGCTCGCAATAAGGTCAATTAGTCCACTGTTAATAAAATATAACAAATGAACAGTTCACAATAAAATTTGCTTTACTATTTTTCACAGCTTAGTGTAATATAATGAGCGTATTGGAATGTCTGATTAATTATTCTTAATACTAAGTATTGATACGTCTCGAAGCTAGCGTAATTTTGTACAAGTGAATCGTAATCGAAATGTTATCACATACTGCATAATATTAACTTCTATGTACTTTGAATTAATACTTTTTATATTTCGAGCTAATTATGTCAAAACGTAATTATTATCAAAGTATAGTTGAATTTGTGGTAAAAAAGATAGTGAATATTTTATTTCGGATTTTATTTTCACTCTTTAGATGTTTGCTACTGTGAATTTTATTCTGAAAATATATATAGGCTATAACTTCAGTATTCTGTAATCCTAGCAGGATTAACGTCATAATTCTTTTCAGTGAAATTACTGAGTGAATTAAGATTGTTTTGATATAAAATGATGGAATGTTAGTCTAATATCCTGTTAGTCCAATATCCTTTTTGTATGAATTCCCTGTTATATGGTCAACGCGAATAAATTTTCGAGAAGGATTTCCTCACAAATACGTCAACATTAGTTCATAAACATTCTAAAAATCTAAAATAAGACTAGACGCATTACGTTATAAGTAATTTGCACAATAACTAAATCTTATATGTATAACACTAACATAGACACAATTGATTTTGAACAAAACATGTAACATCTAAAAATTTTGTAATAGTGTAATTAGTGTAAGAAGTCCCTTACATGGTAACTTGTCAACTAGGTATCTTTAACCATTTTAAAACAAATAATAATTTTTTAATTGGAAAATAAATCTAAAACCGTTTTATGTATCGTTTTTTGACGAGTTTCAAAATAATAAACAGCGTTGGCAATAATTTTTGTCTCGTAAATATTCAAAACAATAAAATCAATAATAATAACAATATGTGATGCAAATAATACTATAATCATAAATAATAAGATAATTACTATACGCCAAAAGCGCCAATAAATTATAAATAATATCAATATTTAAAGATCCAATAACGAGTACTAAATGAATACCTATATATATTTGAGGTACTTTCAATGCTTGTTAAATATTTTTCTGTATTTCTTAAGTACCCTTAATTTTTTTATTGTTTTGCACTTTATCTAATAAACGATTTATCAATAATATCGAACGTTTGCGAGTCTTTTTCATTTGATTATCTTAATTCAAAGTACATCTTTGTTTGACATGGCAAGAAATGGCAAGAAAATGATGACATAATAAGATTTTCACTCATTCCAGAAATAGGTAAATACACCTAAAATAAATACATAACGATACAATTTATGATAGAAATTTTTACTTGTCATAAAAAATCTATTATTCATTACTGTTAAGGAAATAATAATACAATGCAAACCAGAATTCATCTATTATCTTATATAAGCTGCCTACATCAGCCATTTTTATAGTCCTACAAGGCAGATAGATTAAAATTACAAATTGAAGATGTAAATTATAATAAAAACCGAAGATTTTCCATATCGACAAATTCAAAAATATGCTGTAAACAAATATACAAATATAAAAAATATGGATGAAATAATACTGCAAAATAAAACTATACCATATAAGATAGAATCAGCCTTGTAGGACTACAATACGAATATGGAATGTTATTAATATTCACACATACCTATAGTGAATTAAACATCAGTCTCAGTTTTGCTGCTTGTGCGTCGACTCCTTCCGACGGCTCCAGAGTTCACCCAATGCGGACCGCTCAGTAGAAATTTCTTCACGTTATACTCCATTCTTGCTAAGTCTTCTGGCGAAATATCCTTATCACCGTTATTCTTCAACGCTTCCTTTAATTTCTTTCCAGGATCAAAATCGTGCGTATCCACAGATACGCTTCTTTGTGTATTATCATTATTAACCTCTGTAATGGGCAAATCATTGCACTCTACTGGAAATATTGTTTCTTTCACAACATTAACCTTTGCAAGTGGTGCGTTTGTTTTACCACTCGTATCCTGATTATTATTCGGAACGTTTCCATGATGTACATAGTTGTTGCGAGATTCTCTAGCGTATTTTGAGTATTTACTAACAGGATGCGGCATGTTTAGGGCCAGTTCGTTGAGAGTTTCAGTGAGTCTACTCAGTTTACTGTCCCTTCTCAGAGCTCGATTACTGTAAGAGCAGTCATAATCTAATGGATCGTTAAAGTTGTTTTGTTGCTCCAAGTTTTTTTCAACCCACTCGGCCACTCTGAGCAGTTGTTGTTTCTGTAACAACGCAGCGCTGTCATCACTAGACAACGAACTCGTACTTTGCTCGTTTGTAAATACCTTATTACTTTCATTCACTTTCAGATGCGTCTGAGTTAGATTGGGATAAACATTGACTATTGCAGGCAATGGCGGTTTCGGTGGTTCTGGATTTTTTTCAAAACTTGGAAATACTCCTTGAGGAGCCAGATCTTTTGATATTTTTGTATTTTCAATGGAATGTAGCTGAGACATGTCGATTTTTTTCAAGGGTCTAGGAAATTGACTTGCTACCTTACTTTGTTCATAACGATCGAAATTAAATATCTTTAACTCTTGATGATCATTAACATTAAATGCATCGGTTTTCTTAATATCAACTTTAGCATGATCAATATTATTATTTTGTACATTGACATCGACATTAAAATCATTTAGTAAATTGTCAATCTCTGATGGATTTTGCTGGCTTCCTATACTTTGAGTATTATTATTATTATTGTTCTCAGAGCTATTAGAAAAGTTATGAGTTTTTAATGGTTGCAACGGCGATGAAGAAACATTCAATAAAATTGGATTGATGGACGTGCTTTTGGCAGAAATATTAGATTCCTTGTTATTATTGTCCTCGTGAACGTCAATCAGAGTACTTTCGACAACTACATTATCATTTTTGTTTTCATTTTTAATATCATCGTCTGGTTTAGCTAAATCTATAAAGTTATCCATACCATCATTAAGATCTTTGAAAATCGAGTTATCATTGGATTTGCTTTGCCTTCTATATAAAACAGGAGGTACATCTGGCTCAGCATTGTCCAAAAGAATGTTCTTAGACCCCGCCTGCATACGCAAGTGGCAGAAACGGGGGCCAGGCCCAACATGGGTATTTGATTTATGAGTGCTTATAGTAGATTTTGCTATAGAGGATGTTCGACTACCAGCCATGGAACTTTGAGAATTTTTTCTAACATTTAAGTTATCATTTAATGGAATCAGATTTTTTGGTTTTACTTCCATGTCGATTGGAATTTCTTTTATAAGCAAATCATCATTAGTAACACTCTGAATACTCTGTATACTCTTCTTGCTGGTAATCGAAGTTTTGGTACGATCACACAGTTTATGATGAACGGCTGGTTCCATGGTTACAGAATTATTATTTTTCAGCAATGGCGCTTCTTCCTCTATTTTAATTTCAAACTCTTTCTTGTTACTTGGTTCCAATTTAATAGATTCCGCCGGTTTTAACAAATCAATTACAGTAACGTTAGTTTTAACAATTCCAACTTCAGCTTCAATATTTTCTTTCTGTTCTTCAACAGTAGGTTGGGCCATGTAAATAGGTCCTTGGTTAGGTACTTTTTCATTCACAAGCTTAATAGTGTGTGGAGAAATACTTCTAATACTGTAGTTGGAATTCAATGATTTAATTTCAGAATTACAATTGAGGCAAAGTGGGTTCATTTCTCCACTTAGAATTGTTTGAGTTGATATTGTATAGTAACTTTCATTGTAACAAAATGGTTTATTTTGTGATTTTCCACAAGTGCATGTGTCACAATGTTTAGTTACTGTATCTTGGATGCTGTCTTCTAGAATTTTCGTCATAAGGGAAGCAGAGATGTTGAACTCATATTCACTTGCATCAAAAGTTTCAGTATCATTACCAATTTTTCCAGCTGTCAAACTGCCTGGTTTTGCAGTTTTTGACATTACATACTGAGAAACTCTAGCTTGTGTGTCCACAGGAAGCTGTAAATTAATTTGGTGCATAATGTAAAAAGTATTTAGTTTTACTAGAATCTGAATGATTCATATAATCCAAAATGTTTCCTTGATAAAATCTGTTTCAGTTCAATAAAAATTTACACATTTCTAAATTTGTCTAATTGCGTAGTTAATTTACACCAAAATAATTATATATTATAATACTTACACTGTCCAACTTCTGAGCAACAAAATTATCTGGTTTGCACTGTAGTAACTGGATTGCTAAGTTCATATCATTTTTGTACCTTTCCTGTAAACAAATTACGATAGCATCTTAGTTTTATTCATATCAGTTTATCTTAAAGGGTAGTCAGAACCCTTCTAAAAATATTTATTTTAAAATCTTAAAAAGTCGAGTTGCCTTGTTATTATTTCTATGTGACATTCACAATGTTACAAGATATTTTAACATTGTTGAAATATAATTGATATAATCTGTAATTGTCACTATTAGTGGACATGATTATCCAATATGAATACAAATCAAAAAACATACTCTCTACCCAGACAGTACATTTATCACACTTAGCATTATTACTACAAAGTACTTTCACCAAGCAACATTATCAATGCAATAAATTTTAAAGATATGGCTTACATTTTCTTTCTGCAGCATGCTATGGTTATGTTTAGACTCTGCCAACCGAACAGACAATGTGGCAATATCTTTCGTCAACTGGCTCTTTTCACTTTTCATCTTGTCGACCATTTGTAACAACTTATCTTCCAAGACTTGATTTAACTTTTGTACTCTTTTATGGGAATCATATAATCTGTAAAAAAATAATAATTGCCACTGAGTTCCATGTTCAAATTGTGCATTTGCCCCTAATTTTCAAAATTTGCATGAGAGTTTTCTAATAATCGAGAAACAATAAATTCTAACAGAAACAAGCAATCATGATATTTAGGGCAAAGGGAAATGAATAATATATCTTCATTAAAAGCACAAACCTTTCATATTTTTCCCTCCAGGTATCAAGTTGTTCTTCTAAATCATTGGCCCTCGACGTGCACTTGTAGAATTCATTCTCGAGAGCTAAAAAGTGGACATCTCTTTCTGCAATGTGCTGTCGCAGGTGCTCCAACTCTGTGCGCAACTGGCCTTCATCCACACCATCGTTACAATCCTATCAATTATGGTGCAACAACAAAATAAAATAAGAACAAGCGAGTGATATGTTGGTTTATACATCTAACATTTAACATGTAAAAGCTAACTATGAACATTTAATGTCAGCCAGCTAGACCAGATTATCTTACTTTACAATTTAAAAAAAAATTAAGAATAAATGTTTGATGATTATCTGGATAAAAAATTCCTATGAAGCAATTAGGAAAATAATAATAATTAGGTACAGCTATAATTATAATTCCGTTATTAAGTTAAGAATGTTCACAGTGTAGCTTCAATTATGTATAAAAATGTGAAATGAAAATCAAATAAAAATATGCAGCAAATAAGGAAAGAAAAGCAGTGCACGTTCTTTGAAACAATATCATATTCACAGGAATAACAGAAGCACTCCATAAACTACTGTAACTTACCAATATCTAAATTCTACTCATTATAACTACTTTATCTTGAAACTAATATTTCCCAAATAGATATAAAAAACAAAACAACTACCTAAGAGTTATCAAATAACAAAAGAAAGAAAGAAATTGGTGTTCATATTACAAGACCAACTTTATTAATAATAACTGATAACTCGTTCAGAAAAAGTAAAAGTTGTAAACAACTGTGACATGAATAATTCAATAGATAAAAAGATGCTTTGCATAACAGTTGTCATTCTGGATTCTGATAGGTCGAAGAAATATATAATAGTATTTTACTGATTGCAAATACAATTAAATCATTATTTCTGTTACTAGTTCCGTAACATAGATTTTTAATTAAGACAGACATGGAAAAGGCCTGATTACATGACAGTAGTAAATCAGCCAAGTATAGTATTAAGGTAGAAGAAATAATGCAATATTTAGAATTTACATAAATCAGTTGATTATTAAATATGTAAATCAAAGGTAGATTTATATTGTATCTGAAATAGACGTTATAATAAACAATAGGTAGATTGCCAATTTTTACCTTACAGGGAGAGGTTTTAGTGCTTTCATCCATACTCTATGTTTAACTTATATCACATTATGCCCAATCCAATTTGTTGTGTTAACTTAGCCACGTCACACGGAGTGTTTTATCAAAATAGCGATTTATATCAATAAGCCACGGATTATAACAAATAAAATAAAAATCAATCCGGACACGCAACGTGCGATATTTACTTCTGATTTTTCATGAAAAGTCTGCCAATAGTATTTGCCGCCACTTGTAATTGTGAAAATCTAATAACATTTATAAAATGACTGTAACAATTAGTGGAATTCCCAATTTTTCTTTCGTTTTAACTATTATAGTAAAGCAGACGTTTTCTTGCTTGACACAAACGCAATTGATAAATTGATTGATTGACGTTATTGACATTTACCAGACAACCACAGAGCTACTTCGTGTTTATGCTTCTTCTATAGACAAAAGATTAAAGAATAATTTAGTCTGTCAAAAATCGGCACTTATCACAAGCGGCAAGCATTATTATTTGGCCGTTTGCGTATGTTGGGTTACACAACTGCAGCAAGGCTTGCCAAAGCTTGGCAAGTATGTATAAACCCTGTCCACAAATCTTAGAGACTAAAATGACAACCGCTAATGTCAAAGTTCGAAATAATGTTACCAGCTAAATTTGTGCGATCTACTTTTCCGGTTTTTTGAATCGTAAACCATATCATAAGAATAGTGAGAAGTTTGAACTAATTAAAAAAACATTCAGTTAGTAACAATATTATCATTGATAAGATGATAAAACTTATTTTCACTTGAAACTTATTGCCTGGGGCATATAGTCGATGAGATATTTCGGATATCTCAATTTTTATATATTAAAATAGTTTTTAATAAGTTATTACTAAATCCTTCATCGTTTAAATTAAATTAATTAAATCCCACTAATATTGATGCAATTTTGAAGCAAATGGCCGCTGGTACGGAACTAGTGTATCAATAGTAAATCTTTTAGGAATTTATTTCAAGATATCCGACTTAACCAAAATATCCTGAATAATAGGTCGGTGTTCAGTTTGGCAATTCTAACACTGCTCCACGCCCCGTGTCTGTGCGCGCTAGGCTCAATATGGCATAGTTTTATACTTCAGTCGTTGTAATGTGATGTACCACGCGTGTTTTCTATATAAACTGATATCCTTCGGTACAACGTTAAAAAAAACGCGTGGTGAGGCAGATCTGCGCTCTGTAGCGGGGCGCGGAGCAGTGTGAGAATCGCCTATTTGTCATATCTACCTAGATATTTAGTACTTGGCTATATAGTATAAAATTAGCTGTATACCGAATGTAGCCATAACCAAATATTCGTTCTTGTAAGTAAAATAACTTTTAAGTTCAGTTAATTAGGGTAAATATATCATGGATATCATTATATTTGATATGGTTGCTTAAACTTATTTTTATACCAGTTTTAGGGACTCTTTAATACAAATATTCGACACACCGTAAAAGCGGCGAATATTTTTCCGATTTACTTTCCGGTTTATGGTCATCACTATTTAATTTGCGCCAGAAACTGGTCACCCATGAAACGTCAATTTAGTCTCTAAGATTTGTGGACAGGGTATAGATGCAGCTGATAAGCTGCGATACACACCTTTTAAAAAAGTTATTTTTTTAAGTCTGTGCTGCGATATTAAAAAATCTTAATTAGACTCAAAGTCAAAGTCAAAGTCAAAATATTTTATTCATTTAAGTATCACTGATACACTTATGCACGTCATTTTTTCCTCCGATAAAAGCCCTATCCGATTTTTAATTTTATTAAACATGAATTCACATTTTGTCAGACACTTTTTTATCATGTCGACATTAAACAGTTTAGCAAACATTCATATTGTTTTTGAATACATTACACAAGCACACATGCTCAGGGCTTGCCCCCATCCACCGGTCCACTCGCACCTTCAAACTAACTTAACGTACCTATCAATACATAATATTACATAAGCATCAAACTTTAATTAATATCACACGGCTTTGCTTAAGGCTGATATGAATCTGATAAATATCGCTTGAGCAGAGCCATCTACTATCGGTTTCCGAAAAAAATGAGTATCAGAATACACATTTAGTACAGGTACTATACTATCAGCTTTTAGACAAATTCAAAATTTTATAAGCATTGACCCTTTGTTCTTTAATCTGAGGCATTGACCCACAGATTACCTCAGACCATTCTGACCTCAGATTTCAGCAAGAGCAACAGCTTTCTAGCAAGAGCCCGCGCAGACAGAAAGAGTTCAGAGGTTCTGAGTTCTTTGTTCTGCGTTCCGCGTTCTTTGTAACGTTTGTAACTCTTTAACGCCACACAAACAGCAGGTAGTCAGACCGCACCGGTCTGATTGAGAACGCTTGTGTTATATTCCCAGAAATACAAAGAACGCGGAACGGAGAATAAAGAACTCAGAACGGCTGAACTCTTTCTGTCTGCGCGGGCTCTAAGGGTCTTCGCGCTATGCTCCGGGGGACGGACGGACATGACAAAATTATAATGGTGAACACACATACATAAATCCGCACCATACGCGCCGAACGCGCCGCATTTGTATGAAATCATGCGGCCGCATCTGTCATCCGCATCGGGCTCTCATATGATGTCATACAAATGCGGCGCGTTCGGCGCGCACCGTGCGGATATATGTATGTGCGTTCACCATAAGGTTTCCGTTTTGACGAACTAAAATCGTTGTACCTATTGACAAAGTTTCAATATTTCCGCTTGTCACTAATTAAGCGTTACATTTTGCTTATCCATTTATGTATCTTTCTAGTCTTCCTACCTACTCGTACTTAATACTGAATACGTTTTGTTTACTGTTTTAGCTTAATACTTCTCACTAGTCACTTCTCTTACGCAGTTCAACCTCCCAAATGTGAGGCTTTTCCATAAATATTTCATAAGAAAATACGAGTACAATACCGAAGGTCGTTTCCTAAGTCTATGCAACATTTTTCCCAACGAATAGTGAAACCTGAAATAGCATGGTAAAAATAAATAATTGACAGAGGTGCTACGTAGCTGCGTCGGAGAGTAAGTCGCTCGGCAATACTGTGCATACTTCAAGCGTCGGCACACGTCTGAAGCTGACGGGAGATCTATTTCGGGAACACCGGCCTCATACTAATGCTGATCCAACAGTCGACACTCCTTTGTCTTATTAAAAATATATCATTCATTACCTATATCAAAGTGCCTTGTTTATAAGAATATTCCAAAATGGGAAATATCCTCAGTGCGGGCTCGACTGGTGAACAACGCGCATTTCCTGATGCATTTTCAAGTGCAACGGATACAATGGACGCAGTCAATGGATCCGGTGATAATGAAAGTGAAATTGCTGAAGAACAATTCCACGACACCATGAGTGAAGATGAAGAGCAAGTGCGAGCTAAAATGAAGGAAGATGAAATGACTGAGTTTAGAAAACAACTAAGTCTAAAACGCGAACAACGAAAAGAGATACTGGCTCGTCATCGTTCTGAAAAGAAAAATTTAGAAAAAGCACTTGAGGCGGAAAAAAACTCAAAATTAGAGTTAATTGCAAAGAATAAATTTCTTCAAGATTTGTTAGTTAAAAACAATATTGAGATTCCTCATGATGTAAGTTCCCCAAGAGATAGTGATCTCTTTGAAGTTATAAATCAAATGAAAGACGAATTTGAGAAATTAAAATCTAACAATAATAGATTAAGATGTGATTTAGCTGAATCGAATAATGCTCTTCAAAATGCATATTCTGATATAGCAGATTTAAGTTTCCAGAACAGGGAATCTATTAAGCAAATTAACGCATTAAAAGAAGTAATTGCAGTTAGTAAGACCATGATAAATCTTCGTGAACAACAACTTAGTCAGGTAAGATTAGTATATTAAACAGTCTCCTTTTAAAACCAAATCCATCCATCCATCCATCAGCCCTTGGAGGTCCACTGCTGGACATAGGCCTCCCCTAACTTGCATAATAAACCGAATACATAATTAGAATTACATTGAACGAAGTATCCGAAAGTATCTTGCATTGTAATTACATACTCACCTTACAATTTTATAATTTGCTTAGTTGTTTCAAAACTTAAATCCTTTTTATCATTGAAGTATTACTAGTATAGAACCGACACCGCGAAAACGACTTATGTCCCAATGAATTGGCGCCGATCGGCTTCAATTTTCAATGGAGTCGTTCGATTTTCAAGGGAGAACGGGCGCTCAATTTCGAGATATCTGTTCTATAACATTATACTTCAATGCTTTTTATTAGCCTTGTTACGTGTTAACGTCTTTGATAGATTAAGATGCAAAATGCCCAATACGAATCTTTTTCAGTGTTTATAGTGCGTACCCCATCGATCACTACTTTTTGTAAATTACATTTTACTTATGCTTTCAACTTTTACGTACCTCAGTATCAGTATCAAGATACTTAAGTCAAGAACAGAAAATCGGCGTCTTCATAGCAAACACTCACTGCAGTTAAATGATGAAAAATGTTGTTTTTGCGCTGCGAAATCAGTTCACATTCTCGAATTAGATTTAACCAAATCTCTGTTTTCATTATTTCCCTGCGACATATAACTATTTACAATTAACTATAAAATCTAAAGATTGCGCAATATTAATAATTTAAACGAACTTAATCTTCATGTGACATCATTTTTATCAATGCGAATTATAAGGAAAAAGTATCCTCTTCCTGTTTCCTGCTCGGCTTCGTTATTAGTAATCTTTCTTTCGTTTAAAGATTATTCGGGTAAAGATGATCATAAAAAAACGATGATATTTTTCCACATATTTACTATCGTTTTTTTTAATTTGATAACTAGCTACAATTACCTACCTATTCGTAGTATACGTACATAATTATGTCTCCAATTTTTCAATGCCATGTAGAGCCAACGACCTGAAGTTGTACGTACATCTACCGGTCAGGGACCGCTACGACGCAACGTCTGCATGCGTCGCAGCTCTTCCATATGTCGTTGGCACTGGATCTTGACAATCCGCCATATAATCGTGCAATGCACAATTTAAGGCAATACGTACAATAAATTATGACGGTTGAAATCGTCACAGTATCGTCGTGAACCATCTCCTTATTTCATCTTTGTTACAGCTGAAAGATAAACTCAATGAAATAGAACAGTCATTGGCAGACAGAGAGACTAATATATTGTCTGTAGACCTAAGACAAGAATACGAACGCCAATTGCAGAACATCCGGACTTTAAGAGGACTTTATGAGGAACGAGCGCGATTGGCTGAGTCCACGAGGCAGGCTTTACTTCGAGAGCTTGAAGAACAAAAACTTCTTAAGCAGGCTGAAATCAATAAGTATGAGATTTGGTTATAAAGTTAAAATAGTCTGATTGCAGGTTGTATAGATATTTATGAATTAAATTTTGCTTTATACGTGAAAGGAAATTATAAACAAAGTAGCTATATAATAGTGACCTCCCTCCATCTTTCTTGCACAATCCGTCAACATTTAACCTTCATGTTATTTAATAATATGAGAAAAAACGTGGTGCAGCTACCGAATGTAATTATGATGATGAGCGGGATTGTAATAATGATAAATCAGATAATAATTGTTAGTCAAAGTTGACCTGTGAATCTTATTTCAAATAAGGGCATTTGGGAAGTAATAGCCACAACACAGAAACTAAGTAACAGCCCTAACAGTAATATAATAATTATTACTAACATCATTTAAATAATAGTTGTAAAAGCGTTGCTAAAATTTCGACTTTAAATATTATTGCTATTTAGAAAATTGTCAGATTCAGAATCGATCAGGGTGCACTATTAGTAGAAACCTATGCAAGATATACGGCTAGAATATCTAATATTACGATTAAGTAGCAATTAAAATTTTCAGATGCAAAAGTCTTGCCGAAAATGTTGAAGCACTAGAGACAAAAGTGAGTTCGTTGGAAAGTACCATTGAAGATAAAAATAATGAAATTGCGTCTTGTCGAGAAGAAACTCGAGGCTTACAAGCAGAAATGGCTGTAGTTAATAAGGTAATGGTGACAGCTGACTGAAATTTCTCTAAACAAACTAAGTACATAAACAAATAAGAGTAATCAAATAATAATTGTAATTGCTTAATAAATAATAGGTACTTAAAACTTATTAAACTAATATAATAATATTAATATAATTAGGTAAACAATCTTAGATTAATATTATTTATTATTAAATAAATCTTACACAAACGTATTTTTTAACTGATAAATGTGATGATTTATTATTTTAACATTTTAATTGAAAATATCATCTATTTCAGCTCTTTTCACAAGTACTTCTAGGTTACAAAACGAAGAAAGACCTTGACCAACTTATACACCGACTTGAAGAAAATCATGGTTTACTAACCCACATGGCAGAAAAAGAACATGGCTCGGAATCGTCGTCTGCTTTGCCAAAGTTACTGCTAGAATTAATTAATCAAGTCGATGAAAACGAAAACAATGATAGTGAATATAAACAGGACACTGAAAGCTCAGAAATGCCCATCGCTGAAACAGGTACTTCAATTTTTTTATATTTATTACTTATATTACGCAAAAACGATGGTTTAATAATTGACTTTGTTTCATTTCATAATAAATTTCTTTTAGGTACGCGAAATACATTAAACACCAAGGCTGAAGAAATCGTTCAAAATTTACCAAAGGTATGGAGAGTTTTAATGGAACTTTTGAGCCAGCAAAGTGAGGCAGATATAAATACAGCTGATAAAGTAACCACTTGTTACAAATCCGTGGAAACGAAGTCAGGTCCTGTTTTAGTTCCAAGTGTTAGTCAAACATACATCAGACTAAAGGTGAGTCAAGCTCTTTATCAAATACGAGTAGGTCATAATTATTTTGAATATGTGAGTCACTATTTGCGATTTAAATGGATAAAAATAATTTCATGACCAACGTTTTGCACTAGTCATAAAAATTCACATTACTGTAATGAATTTTGGTAGAAAGCCAATTTCCAGTTTCTTGAAACCCAGCACACAATACTATACAATAAACATTTGTTACAAGTTATTTTATTATTATTTTTTGTTTTTCAGGATCTGATAATAGAGAAGTTATCTTTAGTAAAGGAAGTTAATCGGATGAAACAATTAAATACTCATTTAGAAACACGATTAGGGGAACAAGAAAAACGTCTTTGCCTCGTGACTACGGAACTCAGCAAAACCTGGCATGTCGTAGGTCGTTTACGTAGACACCATCATCAGTTACATACACATGAAAAGATTCTTAAATATGAATTACAACAAAAGAGAAAATTACTGAACGAACTTAAAGAAGAACTTGAATATTGTCGTGAGAAATGGGAACAAGCTCGTGAAAAAAATACTCAGTCTGAACGAGACTGGAGAAAGCTACGAACTGAATTCTCAAATAGAAAAATTAGGCCTGGTTGTGCATCCCTAAATAATTCAGCCGAGAGTGGCTATAGTGATGAAAGACCATCAGATGAGTCCTCAGAATCTAATGATGAAAGGGAATACATTACAGAACCCAAGGTAAAATGCAAGAAAAAACTGAAAAAGTCTTTCGAAACCGTATTAGATTCGAGTACTGATTTTAATTTAGCAGCAGAACGAGAAGATCCTGCCAGTGATATGTTGGATGTTGCAGATTTGCCACTTGATACCCAAGAAGATGTTCCTGAATCTTATGATGTATCAGATTGCAATAGTGACACTTTACTCGTAAGTGATATAGTGTGTGAACAGACTGAAGATGTAGCAGGGAATGTTCCTAATGATACTTGCATTGAAGATAACTCTAATGTGAATGATAGTCATAAAATTTCGTCTAATGTTGAAAATTTATCTCCAGAATCTACTGCTGGTTCAACATCCATTACCAACTTACCGGTAGTTATTGATCCTGCAGCTATTTTAAAAAGTATCAAAGAACAAAATGAAAGACTGGCTAATAAAGATAAGAGATTAGAGAATTTGGAAAAGGGTGGAGTATCATTACTAAAGAAAACTGAAACATTGGCTAAATATAGTGATAAAATAAATAGTACTCTAGATCACCTTCTTAATCGGCCTACTACAAGTCAGCAATATATGGCAAAGAATCAGGACTCTGCAACCACTGACCTACTTAAAAAAGACACTGAAGTCATGACGAACAATTTAACTTCAAATGAAACTACTACAGAGCAAGAATTAGATCAAGGCAACGTAATATCCATAACAGACATGAATGACAATGAAGATAATGTGATGAAAAAGTCAGATGATACAATTACAGCATCATGCTCAGTTCAAAAGAGTATGCTTCCTGAAGATGATTCCACGGTTATATTAAAAAATTTAGATATTGATAATGTACTTGAAGACAAAACTCAAAAACAAGAAAACTCAGAAAATGACTGTTCAAACGATTTATTACACAATATTAATATCGATAATGAAATAGCTCCTAATTTAGAATCATTCCAAGAACAACCAGGTAAAAGTTCTGTGGATCAAAATCCAGAAATTGAAAAGGAATCTCAAGAAAGCTCAGGTGAATATGCAGGAGAACCAAGTTCCTTTAGTGACATAAATCATGCAGCAAGATTTGCAGCACGAGATCTACGTCTAAAGAGACTTGAAGAACAAACAAAATCACTTGTCAGCAAAGTAAATAAGACTGCTACGAAGGGCGTTAAAATTAATTACAAGCTTGAAGAATTACATAACATTTATGGTTCTGATAATTCACGTTCTGGAACGCCTTCAGAAGAAAGCGAAGATATATCGCAAGGGAGAGACGATGATAGCAAAGAGAAAGAGGAACAAAATGAACTGGATCCTGAACAAAAATAATAAGTTTTTATTGATATAAAAACAAACAGGCTTACATTATGTCTCTCCTAATATTACGTTAAACTCGGAAAAGATTTATTACTTAATAAAATATTATAAAATTTAATAATACATACAATGTGCACTTTCTTTTATTACAAAACAATCAGGTACAATAAAATATATCAGTAAAACACATACATTTTGTTTCAATCAACATCATACTGACCTAATGTTACTACCTACCGTCAATCATGCTTTAAGTTTACAGAGATCAGCCTTTCGTTGACGATTTTATATAAAATGAAACTTAAAAATGTTGAATACCAGAATAATGGCAAATAAAGAATATTTAGTTGTCAAATCTAGTGATTCAAGTATTCAAATTATTGCAAGCGTCGACTTTATTATTATTATAACTGCGATTGTCAATGCCTTCTTTAGACAGCTTCAAGTCCATTGCGTTGGGGTTGTCGTCAAGTACGGCGATTACCACATTCTGTACCCTGGGTACGGTCTTCCCGGGATATGATCTGTACAGTTTCCACGCCCATAATGATAGCAGTAACATTTCTCCAATCATGATGATGCTTTGTACCACTGCAAGTAGGAAAGATTCGTTATTATATTAAACAAAAGTGATAGAATATCTTAATAAGTTTTTTTTTAATGTAAATAGCTGATAAACGAGCAGACGAGCCTGTTGGTAAGTGGCCAGTTTCACTCATGGCCATCAGTAAGTTCAGTAACACCTTGGATATCACCAATTGCCGATGCTTTGTCGGCTGTAAGCAAATACTCGTAGAAGAAAGTACTGCGTACTCCAACATAATTGCTCTTTTGTGAAACTAAATCAAATGAAAATTCAAAATGATCGTTTTTGTATTAAATAATACAAAGAAAGATGGGAATTGCTCAAATCTTATTTAAGTAGTACCCAGTCATATTACTGTGTGAGGATTTTACTATCCTACGTCATAATAATATCTTCAAGAGACATCAAAGAAATAAAATTCAATATAAAACTCAAAATATTGTCAACTCACTATTCACGAAGACAGACGGGTGTAAGTCTAAGGCACATGGCAATGCAAACTGATCCGAGACTACTTTAGCGATACCACATTGCAGTTTCACTATGACCAACGCCAACTGCAGGGCTAAGAATCTGGGCCTCGCAGTTATTCCCACGTCTTGGACAGCACGAACACACATTATCATGGCCCATACTCCTGACAGAATAGACGCAGCGATGAAGACTTGGAAGTAAACCATAGTGTGGTTATACAACATCTGGAAAAATTTAAAAATATCTTTAAAATAACAAATGCATTGAAACTTTCCTTGAAGTTTAGAACAGAACATAATCATAGTGTTGTCTAAATTTTACTAAGGTAAGGTATCTATGTATCTATATTATAATAAACGACATACTGCTTAAAACTTACTATATCTTCTGCTCTTAAAATAAGAAACACGATGTATATGAGTGCTTGAACAAAGGACATCTGAAGTATGAGATAACGCACCCATGTCATATTCCGGCTGTAATAAAAAAAAATTAGCTTTTACATGCTACTATTAGAGAAAGTAAAAAAGGGTTAAAGAGAAGACGTCATTTTTTTAATATCCCCTTTTTTCTACTTGCTCCATATCGTTTTAAAACAATTCTCAATCATTCAGGTGAAAAAAAGACGAACAACGTGTAATAATTTTACCTCATGTAGATTTACAACCAAGTAGGAATCTAAAAAAAATACGTATAAGTACAATAATGTTACGCCTTTTTAGAAAAAAATAAGTAAATTGACCATTTTAGAACTACCTTTTTTTGTAGTTTTGGAGTAACACCAAGTGATTCCTTCATTTCATTTAAAACTGGGAAAGTACGTTTCAGGCCACGCGCAATGTAGGGTTCCAAAACTTCCAAAGTAGTTAGTTTATCGACTATTACTCATTAACTACATGGCCGTGATAGTTTTCATTGTAAATACATTATTTAACCTATTTTTGAGAACTTTTTCACTTGTTCAACTCCAACTGTTTAGCTGGCAAGGGGGAGGACTCTTGACTCTAACTAAAATTAGCACTTTAAAGCCAAATATTTCGCAAAAAGACCCCTAATTCCAAAAATGGTCTTCAAGACCCATAATATTTTTGGAAGACCTTTTCAACGATACCCCACATTATAGAGTACGTGACGAATAAAAAATTCATCCTCACGTTACCTGTAGGGGAGGTACTCTGAAAACAAATGTTTTTCAATATTTTATTCTATAACGCGATTCTGGAGTTTTAACAAATATTTAATTTCCATGCCAAATTACAGCTTTCTAGCACTAAAGGTCTCGTCTAGGCGCTTAATTTACTTCGGCCGACAGACAGACGGACGGACAGACAAACGGACAGACGGACGGATAGACGGACGGACGGACATGACGAAACTATAAGGGTTCCGATTTTTCTTTGAAACCCTAAAAACCGGCATTAGTGAGATTATGCGGTTTTCTATTACCTACATTTGTAATTGCCTGTTGCGAAAGTTATATTCTCAAGCCCATTACCCCTACCAGTATAAAATTACAAAGGTCACACACTAATTGCGGTGTTAATCACTTAACTACCACCATGGACACCAAATACTGAGTGCCTGAGTGGTACCTATATACTCAGTAATTAGTAGGTGCTATTCCAGTAATTAAAGGGCTAGGCTTGAGTGGTACGAAAATAATTGTAGGTCAAGTTTATTACCACATTTACAACCACTAATACGTTGGAAATAGGTAGGTAGGTAGGTACTTCTGCCGAGTTGGACTTTGCGTGACTGACTTTTATATTCACCTACCTAATCTTGTTTAATAACCTTAACTACAGAGGGATACTTGATCGACGCCAAAAGTTATTCCAGTATTTTGTCGTGCGACAATGCGATTTAACGACTTTTTTCCAGATGTAGGACAATGACAATATTTCTAGCTTTTTAATCATTGTGATTTAGTAAAGCTACTTGTAAGTAATGTGCTTGTAATACGTATTATTGTTTGTCTTATGGTGAACGCACATAATAACCGCACCGTACGCGCCGGCGCGTACTTGCGGATATATATTATGTGCGTTCATTGTTATTGTACCTTATTTTATTAGCTTAGTTTTTAACCCTAGACACGTACATCAGTTATTTATTGTAGGTACTGGGCCAAATAATATTTCCATAAATAGTTACCTGCTACATAATATTTTTTTATGAAAATAGCCGGCAAACGAGCTGACGATCTACTTGACGGTAAGTGGCTATTGTCGCCCATGGACATCAGCAACATCAAAGGCATCATAGATGCGTTGCCGGCCAAGAAAGAGTGAAGAAAAAGAAAGAAAGAACTGGCTCTCAAGCCCCCAGAAAATATCACCAACCCTCTAAAAAGTTTTTCATATAAAAATTATGAAGGTATTTGGATGACTCATCTAAATCTCGATCCCTATTCCCGATACTAAAATATAATATGAAGGTAGGTATTTGGTACTTACGTTTGTATAGGTGGGCGCGGTATGAAACAGCACGGCCAACAACAACACGGTGGCACTCTGGTTTGCAGCTGAATACCTTCTGCTCGTCTGGAAATTATAGTTTTATTTTTATTTTAATAAAATCACCAAGGGATACCATCCCCTTGAAAAAGGTTACACCAGAGCCCCTAGGCTGTGGAGTGAAGAGGTGGGGAGAGTCATCTCTGTTATGAAAAACGCGTCCAATAAAGATGGCGCTATGGCGCTGTGATAGCCTAGGATAAATTTTAAAGAAACATTTTCTCACAGCAGTATTCTGGTTATATTTATTAAAACATTTTTGACTACGTAAATAGTTGTGGTTTTGTATACTGGCATTTTACTAACTACTTTAGTCATGAAAAAATTTAAATATTTGAACTCAGCAAACTTCACTCCGTCTACAACAGTTCATATCAAAGTTTTTCCGACACCAGCGCTATTGTGGTAGGTACTGGAACCTCTATTTTCAGTATACAGCTGGACATTTTCAACTTTCCCCCATGAAATGGCTCTCCTTAGCAATATACTCCATGCCCTAGGCATAGTTTTCTATAAACGCTCACACCAAACACTGCTATCAAAATGTATGGAAATAATAATAAATTACGGGAATAACATTAAGCGCAGAATCACGTGCTCATTTTTCTTACCACCTTCTAAAAAATTGATGAATATAAATAATGCTATTAAACCTTTTTTAATGGAATCTCAGTAATCAAACACATAGCTACATTGTAAAAAACTATTGTAAGTGCAGACAATATAATAAGAACCTAATTTACCTTATTAACTCCTTGATGCCCCCACATTCGGCTATAAACAAGCTAAAGAGATGGTACATAGCCACCATCACTATCTGCTGCGCCATGGCCTCACATAGCACGCGAGCTCTGGGTACTACGATGGTGATCAGAGCTGATGTTGCTACCACCTGAAAATGACAATTATTTTTATATGCAAATGTACTCTGGTACAAATTGGCAAAGATGTTATCTCTAAGTCCCTGATATGAACCAGCTCAAACCCTTTCACCTCAAAAGCGGAAATTTAATAAATGCAATGAAAAATAATTTATTACCTAAACAGAATTTTTTTTTAAAAGAAGTCAAGTCTTAAGGCCAGAATTTTACAGTTAAACCCACCTCTAGTTGGGATTGCACTCTGCTCTGCTGAGCAACATTTACCTGACGATAGGTTACTCGTGAAAGGGAGTAGAGAGAGAGAGTAGTAGTAGAGTGGAGCAGAGTTAGCATTCCAAATTTCTCTGACGAGCTTCTTCTACATTCGGCCATGACGTAACGTGTTTTGATGAGCGAGTTAAAAATCTTCTTGAAAGTTGAAAATCATGAAGCTTCGTCTGCTTATTTATCAGTTTGGACTTCAAACATATCAAAACACCATCATGATTCATGACTAATCGGTGCTAAGTGGGTCAGATGTAACTTATACAATGGAAAAGCGTTGCAATATAAACAGCTCTCACGGCCCCTTCGGTGGTCAAGTACGTGCATTTAAGTAAAATCAAGGTTTTATACCCTGTTCCTTAATTACTATGCTGCTGTCATTAGATGCATAGGGTTTGGTAATTGGACAAAACTGGCTGTCAACCTCACCTAAGTCATGCCCTCGTGACTCTCGGTACTGTTTTTGTACTGCTAATATTATAAATGTGAATGTTTAGATGTTTGGATGTTTGTCACGCAATCCCACTAAAACGTCTCATCCAGTCCCGGATTTGTCAATAGGCCGTATAGGCCGCGGCCTAGGGGTGGCAGCGTCCTAGGGGCGGCAGATTTCAGAAGATGATATTATTATTACCTATAGATGATTTTGCTATTAAAAAGTGCCGTAAAAACTTGTGTTTGAGCCTTTGGGAGCCCAATGGAAATCACACTTGATGATCTCAAACGGTTTATTCCAAAAAAGTTGCAGGTACAATGTTGTTCGTGTCGCGGTATAGATGAGAGTGACAGTTAAAAAATGAATGTTAGCAAATGCACTACATGCGCCTGCACATTTACAGGAGCAATATCTTCGCGGTGCAGATAGGCGCATACAACTTGTAATTCTTATTTTTTTCAAACTTTCTTAATGACTAATTCAGTGAATACTTACTATGAATGAAAAATTATTATTTTAGAAAGGTACATGGGGCGGCGGAAATAAATCGGCCTACACTGATAAAAAATATACCTAAATCTGGCACTGGTCTCATCGGATATAGATGAAAGGCACATAGATATTTTAATACCTAGAATAAAGTATAGGATACTTTACTTTTTATCCCGAGATATTGATCTGTTCCCGAGGAAGAAAAAGTATTTATACTCGTAGTAATAGTAAAACAGTTTTGAAATTTGTCATCATAGTGACACTCGAAAACTCAAAACAACTGATTGACTAAGTTATAAGCTCTTTTAATAAGTTTATTAACTAACATACTCAGATTAAAGAACCTTAATCTGGGAGAAATGGATTCAGAGCTGGTCATTCCATTACCAGCAATTTATTGTCGTCCGACGCATATACTGTTGGAGCAGTGGACAATGGTAACCAAGTGGACACTGCGTATTTTTATTTCCGGAAAGCGTTTGATATGGTGGATAACGATTTAACATACTTCTCCGTTTTGTATCTGCCTCATTCATCCCTTCTTTACTACGCTTCTTCTCCTGCTACCTCCAGAATCAAAGGCAGTACGTGCAGTATAATGGAATTTGATCAAGCTTGAATATAGTGAGTAGTGAGTACATATCTGAGGATGGATTCTGGAGATAAAGAGTGTTTCTAATCGGAATAACAACCGTGTAATACTACATAATAGTACCTACTGTGTATTAGCTGTTATACCTGTATATTAGCTGTTGTTATCGTTGACATTCGTATATCATATCGTTATCATTATCAGTCGTTGTATGTCAAGAGAAAGTATATCTTCAACGGAACAATTGAAATAACTGAACAATTTTTGAAAATAATATTTGTTGTTCGTAATATTACCTAACACCAATGATATTATAAGTAAAAGAGTCCTAACACTGGAAAACCTGACGCACAGACAAATAGACATTTTTAATTTTTTTAACTATCCCACCTGATTTTAAGTGGCGATGCAATCTTGGTTTATGTATTTACGAGATCTATTGTGTACATAAATATTCTCATACATTTCGTACTACAAATATGATGATGATTTATGATTCGCGATGTCCCGCGATGATCGTGAGGAAAACAGTTTGGTATACTTTTAAATTTAAATTATAAAGATACGATCGTATTTGTATAATTTGTCTGCGTAAATAGGTCCACAGAAAAATGAATAAATGTTAGCAATAAAAAAGTTTAGTTTTTAGTTTAATTTTTTCAAAAGCTTAGAAGAATAGGTTGCTGTTGCTCTTAAGGTGGAGCTATTTTACCTTAGACCATAGTGGCGATTCTCTCAATGATAATATCTGTCTAAAATCACCAGCGTGAAAAACTCTTCCTTGCTTGCTTGCAGCAGCAAATATTACATTAAAGATTAAAGAACAAAGGGGTTCTTCGTTTGATTTGCTCCTCAGTTAATTTAAGTGTCTCATTATTATCTAACTAATTTTTGATGCGCGCCTTAAAGTCTGTGCGCTCCTCTTTTGACAGTGCATTCATGTTATATTTCTTACAACAGAAACTGAACTGAACTATTATTATTTCTCCAGGGGTTCGTCTGGATAGCTACCACCCTCGAGCATGAGTAAGCCGCCAAACGACTCGTCGTGTTCCGGCTGGGGGCTTGAGAGCCAGTTCTTTCTTTCTTTTTCTTTTCCCTTTGCCTTTGGTGTTGCTGATGTTCATGGGTGACGATAGCCACTTACCATCAGGTGGATCGTCAGGTCGTTTGCCGGCTATTTCTATAAAAAAAGATACCTACTATTATCTCTTCTATGCCTTTATGATAAAACACCGTTAGATACAAATGATCTAATATGTGATAAAGTGTTATCAAGTAACAAATAAAACATTGTCTTTAAAAACAAAATTGATTAGATAAAACTAAGCCGAAAGCAAACCTTTGTTGGCATACAGTAGTAAAACACCGATAAATCTAAACCTTCTCTAAATATGCGCAAATGAAATTAAACCTCATATTGAAGACAAGCGAATACTTAACCCAACTACCCTGGTATTGCACCGGAATGCTCTGGATATGAGTTAACATGTAAAAATAGAATACGAAAATCTTGGCTATAGCTGTCTTCTATACTATTTCTCCGACATATTTATTTTTCCGACGTTAATCGTGCTATGAAAGTCTGGATTCAATACAGCCTTAGGTTAATTTAGGGAGCGAATTCAGAGATTTTGATCTTATTAGTTATGACTTATGACCCATATCTGATTAGAAATAAATATCTAGTAATTTCAAGTGTTCCCCCAGATTGCTAGATATCATGTAGCCTGTAGTTTAAATGGCTAATACAAATGTAGCTCCCAATACTATTACTGTATCATAAACTATTATTAAGTCTAATTAGAATAGGTACGGCCACGATTCACGAACTCACGCGATTCGTTGACCAAGCAAAATATGTAACTCGTATAGGTAAACAACATTCAGTCATTGTCGACTATGAAAGAAGAGAAAGAAAGGAAACAACTGCCTCCTAAGCCTCCAGCCGGAACACGACGAGACCTTTGACACCTGACTCAAGCAAGACGGTGATAGGAAATTCCTATTAGGGATAAGAGCTAACCAGGCAGGCTTCACGAAGATACAATAATAGCAGTAGTAATATTAATAATAAATGCATAATATAATCCTTATGTAAAGTCTTGCCACCAAGCTGGACGGATTCTTTTGCCTCTTACGACACCCTAGTATACTGGCATTGAATTGGGGTCAGTATTGTAATTTCCAATTCACCCGAATGCGACAGTAAATAAACGCAATTCGACAATAAACTTTGGAAAGTAAAACGATACACTTATAAAGAAATCTTACAGGATAAACTGCTAGTACGACAGCGAGACTGGAGAAAGAGTCGCGCCAATGGCTTCGGGCTGATCGTAGTGTGATGATGTACAGCACGCATATTGCCAATACGAGGACCAAGCAGCATCCCCATATCGGCCACGCGTAAGTTTGTAAAGCTGTGGACAAGAGGAAATAAATAAGTAAAAATATTATATTAATTTCATGGATGGAAGATGGCACATGACATCCCAAAAAAGAGTGCAATAATAACACTTAAATAATAAACCTATATTTTTTTTATTTGAGTGTACTTCAAACTTCTGCATTTGTTTGTTTAAAATTCAAATGTTTGCAAGGGGAATTTTATTTGACAATTTCCTCTGCAATGTTATTTTCCTGTTGTGATATTACAATATTGTTACAATGCAAACGTTATCTTACATTACTCAGGACTTCAGGAGCCACATACTTAGACTGTTTACTAAACGATGTGGGTCATACCAATACCCATTAATTATATTAAGGTCAACTGCTTATGTATTTTTATACATTACTAGCTTTTGCCCGCGGCTTCGCCCGCGGTTAGGGTAACCAGATGAAAAAATCAAAATTCCGTAGAAAAGGGCTGATTTCCATTGAAAAATCCCGGGATTTTATACGTACAGTTTGAGAAACCGACTAATGGTGTCTTCAGTTCGAGCTATACTTTTAATTTAATATAATTTGAAGAGTTTAATGTGTAGGGCATTTTATAAATCAATAATTAAAAAAAAACCTTACTTAAAAAGGTATCTTTACATATTAAATATGATAAAACTGATTATGTACCTACTTGGCTAAATAAGTATTGATTGTAATTATGCAATTATTACCAAAGGAAGATTATTTTTAATTTGTTTAACTTTTTACTAAAGAGAACTTTAAAATATAAGCTGTATTTTATTGAAAATTCTAAAAATCCTGAGATTTCATGAGATTTGCAAAATCCAGCCGCAATCCTGGGAAGAGTCCAAAAATCCTGAGATCTCAGGACAAATCCTGAGACATGGTAACCCTACCCGAGGTAGAGTCACAGGGTGGTTTCGAAACGAATTTTTTAATTAAGTAATTTAGATTTATAGAACCACATAAAAATATAGTGCACCTTTAAGTAGAATGATGGATTAGGATACATAATATTGGATGATTCCCGTGGCTTCGGGCGCGTTGATGTCGATTTTATACAAATCCTACGGGGACCCTGAACTTTTCTGGGATAAAAAGTAGCCTCGCGGGCCTCGCGGAAGACCAGCGCTGGTTTTCTCTGTACAACTAGCATAACGCTGAGGGAGACCCATTTAGATTAAATACTATTTATTATACTTCTACTAGCTTAATTAAATTAAATGTATATTTTAGTGTGTATTTTTCAGTCAAATCGGTTAAGTACCTAGTTGTGGCGTGATTGAGGAACAAACATCCAAACATCTTCGTAAACTTTCACATTTATAATGTTAAATAATAGGATTTATACTCGTATGTTTATACTGTTTAGGTAATCTGTGTGTTTTGCAAACTGTTTTAGATAGTTAGTATTCCTAACTATCATACTTAGGGCATAGAATAGATAACTAATGGTGTTAGGTTACTCTGAGCTTTTAAATGTACAATTACTAATGTTTTCAAAACATTAGGTCAGCTGAATGTTGGTATGATGTTGAAACTTTCTACTTTTTTGAAACTTTCTGCTTTTTTAAATGATTCGTCCTGTAATCAAATCATGACGCAACACAGTAACAAATTATTTTCTAATCTAGGTAATCTGATTCTGAACTAAAATTATAGTGATGTGATTGTTGTTGATTGGCTAGATTGCAGCAATATTTTGTTACACATTATGCTTTGTTTTTAGAGTTCCGTAATCAAAAGTGTCAAAACAAAACGCAGCAGACAGTGTTAGAAAGCTGTAAGTTGGCATGGATATAAGTACATATACATATTTATAACCTTATTAATTTTATTTTATTGCAGTCAAAATATAACAAAGTATTACAATAAAATCTAGAAAAAAAAATTTCAGGGACGTATACTTTTTCACGTCCATCCCAAAGTGACGGGTATCATTAAAAGGTATTTTAAAATAATTATGAGTCTTCAAAGATCATTTATAAATTCATTTTGTTTGCAAAATATCAGAGCTTATGGTAAGTGTTGCCATTGGACATCAATGTGGAAAAATCACTGCAGTATTATTATGAGCTTAAAAGGAAAACTATCACGGCCGATAAACTTACAACTACGGAACTCTACATTGCGCGTGGTAAGACACGCACTAGGCCGGCTTTATTACTTATTTGTCTTTGGAGCGACCCTTACTAAACCACAAAATATGTTATTTTGTGACCCAACTTAAGTCTAACCTAGATAATCAGTTCTAATATTGTGGTTCACCTAATAGGTACTCGTAACTACATTACTGTGTTCTATTCCATTGTGGTAACGTAAAGATATAAATTACTTTTAGGTTAAATTCTTGCTTATCGATTTTATTTCAAAATAAATATCAATGCATATAATAAAACTGTAACTGTTCGATGTCTGTACATGGAAGATATTTAAGAAAAACTCTGGCTAAGTACCCCTAATTATTAACGAAAAGATCCCTTTACCTCTTTAAAAAAAATACGC
This sequence comes from Thymelicus lineola, assembly GCA_963932265.1. Taxonomy (NCBI): domain Eukaryota; kingdom Metazoa; phylum Arthropoda; class Insecta; order Lepidoptera; family Hesperiidae; genus Thymelicus; species Thymelicus lineola. Next base: position 5,627,144 of record OZ010695.1, on the reverse strand, counting down.
ATTTTGCAGATTTACGGTAATGTTTTCAACCAAAATTGGACCAGACTAGGAAGCCGATAATCAAACGATTAAACAATTTTTAAGAATGACTTCACAGTCATTGTTTATTATACAGACAACATTTAAATCTAACATTAAATTCTCATGGACAGCGAATAAGTACCCGTTATTTTATATATTTGAGGAGCAGGCAAATAAAGGGGGTAATTACTAGAAATAATAATTTTCAGTAGAAGTAAAAAAATATAATCTAAAATTTTAACAAAAAAATAACCGACTTCAAATTTAAGACTTATATGCTTTTGACATGGATGCCATTGTCAGATCTCGCTCAAATTTATGTGGGACCACACGACAAGCACCAGCTTTTGATTAAAAAAAGTATCATCAAAATCGGTTCACCCAGTCCAAAGTTCCGAGGTAACAAACATAAAAAAAATACAGTTGAATTCAGAACTTCCTCCTTTTTTTGAAGTCGGTTAAAAATATTTATTACTTTCTTTAGATTACCTATTAGATTATGAGATTGGCTCCGTTTTTTAACCACTTTTAGTTGTTGATTTAGGTAAACTTTTTTTACATGGTAGAGTTTTGTGAAATGGTTTTGCATCAACATTAATGACGAATACCTCACACACCTTCGATTTGCCCATCTTTATAGTGATACTGGCGGACCAGGACTCGGTTGAATGGCGATAAATAGGGAAGGTATAATATAATATTATACTGCCATTGAATAAAAAAATCAAAATAGCTACGTAATTACTGAAAACAAGACCGGAGGCAATTTAAACAACTCTAGAATAAGTGAGTTTAGACAACACATTTTTATTATGATACGGGTACTCACGATATATATATTTTACGCCGATATTTCGAGTTACATGGATCGTGGTCACGGCTAAAACAGTTTTAGCCGTATCATAGTAAAAATGTGTAGAATAACGGTAGTGCACGCCAACCAGTAACCACATTGTTACGGGTTGCTGATTCTGGTTATAACATAAAGTTGGCCAACCATTCTCTGACTCAATAACCGGGGCATGATACGGATTGCCGCAAGGTCGTAGGTCTTATCCTATTTAACTTTAGTCTTAACGTGCCTTAATTTTTTCACTTTATTTTGATTAACAAAATTGTGTTACTTTGGTAGGTACTTGATTTTTTTTGCCAATAAGGAAATTAAGTGCATATTTCTGAAGGAAGTTCTCCCTAGCTTTACTTAAAATAACGCTACTCGTAAGTTAAATTCAATGACCGATTACGTAAATATTTAAATAGTGTGTTTTGGTAGAAAATTAAATATTATAAGATTATAGCGCTTCACACTCATAGCCCCACACTAGGTTTTCCCTGTGTCGTGGGTGCCATGGACAACACACAAGACAAGGACATTCACACCCAGACCGAGAACAGAAATTCAAACTCATCATTCAAATTTCCGCCTCGCTGGGAATCGAACCCAGGACCCTTGGCGCGGCGATCCGGCATGGTAACCATTGCGCCACACGGGTCGTCCAAAGTTCATAAGTGCAGTGCAAACTACTTATTAAAGACAAAGGTTGAGATAGTAATTAATGATGATTATGACGTTTATCAGTGAAATTAAGTTTAGTGAAAATTTTAAAATTCTTTCAAAGGAATAATTGCTGTAGACTTTATTGGCAACTAGCTGTGTCCCCGTCGCGTCCTATCCGTAATACGGAATAATACAATAGTAATTCCGTTGCAGATTGGTCCCAAATGAAGAAAAATTTTAATTAAATAAAACGATCTATTAGGTAGGTACGTTTTAGAGGTCGGTTAAAATTAGAACCTTCGTGTCGTGTTCAAATCAAATGCTTATTAATTCATTAAGACAGTTAATGCGACGACATAAGACAAATTAAAAATGTTAGATCACTTCTATAACTGAGGCAAGATTTTACAATTGAATAATTACAGTAGACATCAAATCAAATATGAATTCCTTGGCAGCACTCAATTCATGATCTGTAGGACATTATAATTTTATTATGAAATAACTAGGCAGCAAGTGAGTTTCAAAGTCAAAGTCAAAATATTTTATTCATATAGTTATCACTGCTACACATATGCACGTCATTTTTTGCCTATTCGGAGTGCTTTGTCGTGGAGGATAAGAAAAGCCTAAAGAAACTCCTCAGCACATCTTTTAAAAAAATATTACAAAAAAAAGATGATAATACAAAAGTATTCACTATTCTGAGCGGAACTGGTTGCAGAGCTGGTCATTTCCATGCGTCTTTGTCATTTAAATACTCGTCTACACTATATATCCCTTGCTAACAATTGTGTCTTTACACGTTTTTTGAAAGTTTCTATTGGCAAGTCACGTATTAATTTTGGGATTTTATTATAGAAATGTATACCAAGCCCTATGAAAGATCGCTGCACTTTACTTAGGCGGAACGAATGCGTAACTAATTGATGCATTCTTTTTGTTTGGCGATTATAAATATCTAAATTTTGTCTATACGCGTTTATATTATTCCGTATAAAAACTACATTATTAAAGATATACTGGGAAGCTACTCTAAGTATACCTATTTCCTTGAACTTTTCACGCAAAGATTCCCGAGACTTAAGTTTATAAATAGCCCTAACAGCCCTTTTTTGAAGTATGAAAATTTGTTCTATATTGGCTGCTTTGCCCCACAGCAAGATGGCATATAAGACATAACACTGTGGAAATAAGCAAAATAGACTATCCTAGCAGTTTCGATGTCAGTATACTGCCTTAGTTAGTTTCCTAACAGCATAAGCAGCCCCACCGAGTTTTGTCGTGAGGTTTGTTATATGTGGGCCCCATTGAAGTCTATCTAAGGTCACCTCTAAAAAGACCGTCGATTCCTCCATATGCAATGTTTCGTTCAGTTTAAGAGATTTGGTGACTTTTTTAACATTAGGTAGTATGAACTCTATACATTTCATTTTTTTTTTCAACCCCAAGCACTTTTCTGTCTCCATCGAACTATAATATTTCCTGAATTCAGTTTTTTATTCGATTTGAACTAGATAATTGGCGAAAGGATAAAGCGTTCAAAGGTTGTTCTAAGTGTTAATTGGCCATCGCAAGGCCAGTGTTAGGTAGGTAGGTATAACAATTGGGACCTATAGGATTTTGGCGGTCTGTTATCTAAGCAGGTAAATCGGGTAGAACTTTCTTTTAGCCCATACCTCTGATTGATCTGAATTTTGGTATACCTATGTATTTCGACGCGTATATTATGGGCATCATAATATCATAGGCAAAACACCCGCTTATATCATTTTCATACAACCTTCATTTCTAGATTTAAATATTACTTAAATCAAAAATCAAATTTAAATAAACCGCAAAGCACTCAGAAATTGAGATTGCACCAACTGCGTTATTTGGAAACTAACTACTTAGGTACTTATTACTTTCCTATAGACACTCCGGCACTTTTTAATTTTTAAAATCCATTTTAACTTATTTTTACTAAATGCATAAATTATGTAATCTTCGAACTAAACCTGACTAAAATCTAATACTCGTATTATTTGATAGAAAGTTTTAAAACTACCTAATTATCATAATTATGTAGAAGCTAAATTATTTCAGGCAATGCTGCTGATAGTACCTACCTGCCTAATGACAAAATAATTTTCAAATTGTGTAATTAACAGTTTTATTTGCTCAAACAAAGCGATAGCTTGGTAGTAGCAGAAGATTTTAGATCTATTATCATTAGGCAAAAAACTCATATTTGCTTTTTAAAATTTGTTTTGCAAGAGTCAATAGATAAACTAATTTGCTTTTCTTTTCTTGTTATATCAAGTACCTACTATTATTTCTTCTGTGGTTATATTAAACCTTAGGTACCTAAGTTAAGTAAGTTGATTACCTAATCGTTAAATGTAGAATGAAGTCATAAATTATTATGTAGTACTATGCAGGATCTGAATGGATCTACTAAGTACTAAGTATTATAATTATAACTAATGTTAAAGATAATTCAGGATTGTGAAAAAACCTCGGAACAGGTTAAGTTTAATTCCAAAACGATGTACATAAATAATAACTTTTAAAAAGTTACCTTTAATATTTTAACCTTTTATCGAGACGTTGTTAGAGAAACAGTTTTGGCTTTGTTTTCGCTTTGATGATCAAAGATTGCCATGTCAGTCTCATGTCTCGCGTGTGATGTGCTTTTGGCTTATGTTCTGAATTTGTGGCATTAATTGATCTTGCTGGTTCTTCTTAAGATCCAGAGTTGATGAAAATTTTCCACGCAACTGTTTGGCTAGACACGCTGCGTTTCCTTGGATGCTCGCCATGTTTTCGAAATTCGCTCTGGCGCGATGGCGTCCAAATGTCATTGCATCAAACTGATATTTCACTCGAGTTTGAAATCAATGTTTAATGTTTTGTTGATAATGTCGGTATCCAAGAAAAATTACATATATCAAACATTTAGGTACTTATAATACCGTAAAATATATTATTCAGCTATTTCGAAAAGTCTCAATCAATACGTTTCTTAATATTATTAGGTATAAGTAGGTACTATATATAGTACATGTAGTGAGTTTTGACTAAATCTTTTTTTATCTGCTGACGGTAGACTGATGGCTGACGGGTTGCGTCAGTTTCTAAGGATTTCTTCAATATAAACCTGTGAGACTCGAATAGGAATGTGGTTCTTCGGTCAGAGCCACGGAGTCCTGTTTGTCGATGAAGATAAACTTTGTTTTTATATTTCGTTTGTTTATCCATCTACCATATCTACCACTTAAATTCTTCATATGTGAATGTCTGAAAAGGATTACCATATCTGAATGTTTTTAGGGTTCTGAAGTAAAATCGGAACCCTTACAGTTTCGTTATGTCCTTCCGTTTGTCCGAAGCAAAGCGCCGATACACTTAGTGCTACGAGTAAAATATCTTTCAAAAATATTATGCGTCTTCTAAGACCATTTTTGGAATTAGGGGTCCGATTGCGATATATTTGGATTTAAAGTGTAAATTTTGGTTAGAGTCAAGTGTCCCCCCCTGCCGGCTGGAGTTGGACAAGTAAAAAAATAGGTTATAATATGATGAATTTACTAGAAAAACTATCACGGCTATGTCAACATAAGTACATAGTTAATGAGTAATAGTCGATATATTACTTACTATTTCGGATCGGAACTCTACATTGCGCGTGGCCTGACACGCACTTGCCCGGTTTATTGTATACTAGCTGACCCGGCGTACTTCGTATCGCCTTAGAATGTAACAAATCAGAGATCATTTAAATCAGTCCAGCCGTTCTTAGCCGCTATAGTTTTTATGTGCATATCTCCTCCCTCTCCTTTCCCGCACCCTCTCCCTCTCCCGCTCCTGCTCCCTCTCCCGCTCCTGCTCCCTCTCCCTCTCCCGCTCCTGCTCCCCTCTCCTCCCCGTGTTACAACTATAACTATTCATTTTTGTTTCTAACTATAAGCATACATGTCAATTTTCACATTTCTGAGATCAAAAATAAATAATAGTTAAAAAAAAACTAAAAAAACACGCTTTTATAGAAAACCAAACTAAAAAATAGAAAATAAGGGAGATAATGAGGGGAGCGGGATGGAGAGGGAAAGGGTATTTAATGTTCTCTGATTTGTTAAACCTACCAAAACTATAAAAGGTAAAAGTAGGAGGGGAGGGGTGGGGAGCTGAAGGGGGAGGGGGAGGGGAGAGAAAGAGGAGAGCGAGCGGGAGCGGGAGGGGGAAGGGGAGAGGGAGCGGGATGGAGAGAGAGAGAGGGGGAATTTAATGGTCTCTGATTTGTTAAACCAACCAAAACTATAAAAGTTAAAAGTACCAACAAAGTACATGAATCACTGATTATTAGGCGATAAGAAGTTCGCCAAGACAGCTAGTGTTAAATATTTATTTAATGATGCCAAAGAAGTATAACTTCTCACTCGCGTACTACATGTAGGTTTTTCTTTCATCCTTTCTTTTTTCTTTTTTTTCTTTAAATATTGAATTGTCATCGGTCCTTGATAAGTTTACGAAGTTTGAAAGAAATCTGACTGTTTAAAGCTAGTTAATGCGTTTAATTAGGTTTTTCTTTCTTTCTTTCTTTTTTTCTTTAAATATTGAATTGTCATCGGTCCTCGATAAGTCTACGAAGTTTGAAAGAAATCTGACCATTTAAAGCTAATTAAAGCGTAAAGTTAGGTTTTTCTTTCTTTCTTTCTTTTTTCTTTAAATATTGAATTGTCATTGGTCCTCGATAAGTCTACGAAGTTTGAAAGAAATCTGACCATTTAAAGCTAATCAAAGCGTGTAATTAGGTTTTTCTTTCTTTTGTTCTTTCTTTTTTTTTCTTTAAATATTGAATTGTCATCGGTTCTCGATAAGTCTACGAAGTTTGAATGAAATTTGACCGTTTAAAGCTAATTAAAGCATGTAATTAGGTTTTTCTTTATTTCTTCAAATATTGAATCGTCATCGGTCCTCGATAAGTCTACGAAGTTTGAAAGAAATCTGACCATTTAAAGCTAATTAAAGCGTGTAATTAGATTTTTCTTTCTTTCTTTAAATTTAAATCGTCATCGGTCTTCGATAAGTCTACGAAGTTTGAAAGAAATCTGACCGTTTAAAGCTAATCAAAGCGTGTAATTAGGGTTTTCTTTCTTTTTTTTCTTTAAAAATTGAATTGTCATCGGTCCTCGATAAGTCTACGAAGTTTGAAAGAAATCTGACAGTTTAAAGCTAATTAAAGCGTGTAATTAGGGTTTTCTTTCTTTCTTTCTTTCTTTTTTTCTTTTAAATATTGAATTGTCTTGGGTCCTGATAAGTCTACGAAGTTTGAAAGAAATCTGACTGTTTGAAGTGGGTCAAAATCAAGTCCAAAGAGAAGTTACAAACATACAGGTGAAGCTAATATAAAGCGTGTAATGACGAAGTACACCTTAGGGGATGAATTTCGAAAAAACCGTGATACACTTATTTTTTTGTGTTTAACTATAAGCTTATATGTATAAGTACAAATTTTCACCCTTCTTACTTCAAAACTGACGAAGTTACCATACTAACTTGCATCCCCTTAATTAACCATTTAGGGGATGATTTTCCAAAAAAATGTGTTAAAATTAACTTTTGTTTATAACTATGAATTTACATAAAAATGTTCATGTTTATAACTAAAACTGACGAAGTTGGTTTGTATTTATGTGACTTCCAATCGCTATTTTTATCCCTGGAGATGATTTTCCAATATCTTCTGAATGGAATGTCCGATTTGAGTAATTCAAAAAGTTATTAATAGCTATTGAAACAGTTTTGAATATGAAATGATTTATTTGGATAAGGATTAATACGAAGGTATAGTTATCATGGTCTGATGTTGGTCAGCTTTTTTATTGATTTTTAAAATGTAAAAAGTGGTTATAATGACATAAGTACAATAGCTGGACATATGGTACCGCGACGTTTTTTGTAGATATTAATATGTTCTCTAATATTGTAGAACATTTTTTTGTTCTATCATCAATAGTTTCCGCAGCGTATGCGATGAAAGAAATTTTTAAGCAATTTTTTTACACCTTGGTTCACGTTACTGAAGTTTTAGCAAGGATCCCTATTTTTTTCTAAAAATAAATATAGCCTATGTTACTCAGGAATAATGTAGCATTCTAATGGTGAAAGAATTTTTAAAATCGGTTCAGTAGTTTTTGAGTTTATTCGTTGCAAACATACAAAAATACAAAAATCCAAAGCTTTCCTCTTTATAATATTAGTATAGTTTACACCTTGGTTCACGTTACTGAAGTTTTAGCAAGGATCCCTATTTTTTTCTAAAAATAAATATAGCCTGTGTTACTCAGGAATAATGTAGCATTCTAATGGTGAAAGAATTTTTAAAATCGGTTCAGTAGTTTTTGAGTTTATTCGTTGCAAACATACAAAAATACAAAAATCCAAAGCTTTCCTCTTTATAATATTAGTATAGATTATAATATAATGTTGTCTCTTAATCAGAAAATACTTCGATTGTATCTTACATCGATAGTACACTTAGCAATATAACCTTTATTCCAAAATTAACTACATAGTTTATCTATCTATTCTATACTATAATAAAACTCAAACGGCAAATTTTCAGTACATTGAATATTTTTTAAAAATTTCTATTAGGGATTACTTCAATAGCGTGTTAGAACAAAAAAGATATTTTTTTTAGAATTATTGTCTATCTGTCTGTTTGACTGTCCGGGCATCACATGAAAATTCTTGAACGGATTTCGATGAAAATTGTTACTAGTACTCCGGGTCATATTTTAGGATACTTTTTATCCCGGAAAACTAAAAGGTTTCCCTGGGAAACTCGATGAAAGTTTGTATGGAATTTTTTTAAAACATCAACCGATTGGCTTCAAATTTGCAACAAATGTTTCTTGCTTAAATTGATGGAACATGTGTTTTTCAGTTTTTCAAAATTATGCAAGAAAAAGAAAAAAATACAAATTAATGTGAATGTTGCTTATTTTTCAAAACCCGCTCATATTATAGGAATCCTTTGTAATTGTATCGTGGATTTCAGTATATAAATTACTAAATATAAGTACTTCAATATAAATTCACCGTTTTTTAAACGTTTTTCTGCAAGAGGTACAAATAAGGTAAAACATAATTTCGTATGCGAAACTGCGGGCAACAGCTAGTTTCAAAATAAGACGTGAGAATTTAAAAAAACAATGATTCTTGGTGAAATTATTATTGAATGAATTTTGCTTAAGTAAGTACCATTCACAAGGTACCTAAGAATAGACAATTTGTAATAATGTAATATTATTAGAAATCATCCCACTTCTGTCATAATTATAATGTACCTATCTATGTTAAAAACGACACCCCACTTCTACTCTACAGCTTGGTACAGGTCAGTTAGTAGGGGTATTGAATTGAGGCCATGCTGAGCATTATTAAGGCGAATCACATTTCCTCACAACGTACCAACATTTATTTTACGTAATAAGCAACAGTAAAGTCGTATTACCTGATAAGTATGTCATGAAATCGGGCCCTATGCTGTAATCGTAGCACGTAAGAGTAGAATTGTTGATCCCATCATTATTTAGAGGAACCTGTTTATCATAACTTATATGACGCGCCGTCAAAACTTTCGATTCACTACTAGCTTCCTTTAAATAATCCATTTTTGGTTTTTAACACTGAACTTTGGTAATTTATAATGAGTATAATTTGAATCTAATATTTTTTTTATTATTAGTATATTTTTATTTAGTCATTCTAAAATTATTTCCGCGGGAAATCGATAAGGAAACGAGGCGCATTCATCGCTGTTGTACGAGCGGTTATTGTCAGCGACTTCGATAGACTGCTGCTCAGTCCGTCGAAGTTGCGTACACTTTCTTTCGACATTATGGTCTGCGCAACACTTGTTCCACTAGTGTTGTACTAATTCTACATTCGCTTATAAGTCATACTGTACTACTAAATCTAGCTAACCAATATTAAACTAAAAACAGGTAAACTTGAGGTATAAATTGAGATTATAATATAGGTGTGTGTACAATGTCACGAAAACGTTGATTGATAACATTGTATTCTGATAAGATTTATGTGATTTCTGGTCTTTCGCGCTATCGATACTTCATTTAAATTTTCTTGAATTTTCATTTCATTATTTCCAGTATAGGTATTTTGTGGGTCAAAAGTTAAATTCACTTCACTATAAACTATTCAAATTAAATAGAATTCACGATAGAAATTATTTATTTAAATGAAATAGAGCATTATAAATTAAACAAAATTTTAAACTTATCGCTCCCTATTAATTAACGATATTCAAAATCCCAAATATAGAGCTTATTAAGTAAGATTTAAAACGCTAGTGTTTTTACACGCTTTATATATTAGCTTCACTTGTATGTATGTTTGTTTGTAACTTGTAACCGACTCCTTTGGACTTGATTTTGACCCACTTCAAACGGTCAGATTTCTTTCAAACTTACCGAAGACCGATGACAATACAATATTTAAAGAAAAAAAATAAAGAAAGAAAAAACCTGAATTACATTTTAAAAAATCTAATTAAAAAATGAAAAAAAAATAGTTAAAAAAACTAAAAAACACACTTTTATACAAAATCCAACTGAACAATAGAAAATAAATTTGAATTAAGAATCGTGTAATGGTAATAAAAGCGTGGGGTGCATGGTGTCAATGAGTAGATCATTTTGATAATATCTTAAAAATCACCCCACGCTTTTATTACAATTCCACGATTCTTAATTCAAATTTATTTCCTATTTTTTAGTTGGATTTTCTATTAAAGCGTGTTTTTTAGTTTTTTTTATTCCATTACTATACTATTATTTATTCCATGTTGTTAATCCCAAATAAACAAACAGTAATATTATCGACATCGGCCTCCTACATCGATATTGCATTCACTTCACTATGCACTGCCTTCTCGACCGTATGAGGTAACAGAGAGAGGTTCACCGACGAAGTGTGTTTTGCTAATAGGATATGTTGAAATACTGTTAATTTTTACAAATCTTGCGAGATTTGTATGAAAATACTGTCTTTGTTTCTTGCATAGGGACAAGGTCACGAGACACCACTTTCCTATTTTCCGTTAGAAATTCTTTTGGTTTTTATTAGGAGTTTCTTTCGCCATTACTTCTCGTCTTGATAACCCAAGTGTTTTTAGAAAATTGAAATAAAAATAAAACAAATATGGTGGCTGTGAGATGCCAATGTTTGAAGTATTCTGTAATATTAATATTATAAATGTGAAAGTTTATGAAGACGTTTGGATGTTTGTTTCTCAATCATGCCACAGCTATAATACTTAACCTATTTAGCTGTTTGGAATGGAGATAGCCTAGGTATACCCTGGATTAACACATAGGCTACTTTTTATCCCGGAAAAGTTCAGGGTTTCCGCGAGATTTGTAAAAAAACGAGATCCACGCGCGCGAAGCCAAGGGCATATAAATCTAAATTAATTAGTTACAATTTTCGTTTCGAAACCACTCTACCGCGAGCGTATCCGCGGTCTAAATCTAGTCAAAAAATAAAATAAAAAGAATAATGCAATATGTTTATCAAATTAAAGAGCTCACCATAAGGCTTTCAAAAAAGTATATCATGCCTATCCTATAGATACATAGATATAAATCTATCTTCCTAATCCAATTTTTTTGATAGCAGGCGGTTTTTTTTATACTAATGTAGTGACCCCAGGGGTACCCGGATACAGCAGGTACCTATACCGAAGCTAGGGCGGGTTACTAATATTCTACGATGCGTATTTACTGCAGTTCTCCTTTTTTTTTAAAAACACCCGCTTTCTACACGGTCGCCTCAACATAATACGTTCCCGCGTGAGCGGCCGTCTCGCCCCCTTTGTCCTCTTCACCTTGCGATGTCCGAAGCCATCCAAACCCCATAGTTGCTCTTAGACGTTCACATTCCCCTACATCTAGAGAATAGGAGCTGTCACTGCCTCCTCGTAAAACTGGTCTTCTCGGCTGAGGCTTTTGTCTTTACGGAAAGAATTTGAATATCAGAAATCGAACTTACGTTGTGCGTTAACTGCTATATAATAAAAGAAAAATAAAAAATTACAAATGGCCATAAAAATGGGCAAACTTTTTGAATTTTTTGACGACCCTGTAGCCTAGCCTAATTGGGTCCGATTTTCGCGATTTACCCTCCTAGAGCGGCCTCTTCTCACAAACATTACCTACCCCAAGCCATTACTATAAGCGCAAGCCACCCGATAAAATGATTGAAAGACAATCTTACTAGCCTAGCCTTCTATGCTTAATAATGCCTATGCCATATACATAGTATACTAGACTAGAGATATAGTATAGTAGACTAGAGGCTAAGGCCGTGGTAACCATTTCATTTCATGTCACTTATAATTTTAGGCGACCCGTAGTTTACGAGTTACTCATTGGTACCTTTAAATCATGGAGTATAGAAGGTAGAAGGAGGGTCATCTCATCTCTGTGTATGAAAAGTGTCCGTAAAAACGCGTCTAATTACGGGTGAAGAAGTTTATCTAATCCACCGATGTCCGTTATCCGGATATTTTATAACTAGTTGTGAATTAGGTACCTCAGCAGTGCTGTGTACCGAGTAGATAAATTAAATAGTTAAATCCGTATTTATATTATTATAACAAAGTACTCTGATGTTAACAGCAACTATATTGTTAATAATTATGTTATAATACTAATAATATAGTTTATAATTTATTTAGTTTGTAATGAATTCTATTGATTTTTATCAGGGTCACCTGCGCTGCCATCTATCACTAAATAGAGGCATTTAAATAAGAGCTGCAACTACTCCTCGCTAGATGGCGCATTATTGCAAAAGTTTATGTTACATGAATTACCTATTTAAAGCTAGTCTTCCCCGCCCCCTCCCAAAACATTGCTCAGATTATTCTTATCTTTTTGAACAGAAAGAGAAGGTCAGAAACGAGGAAATTGCAAATATGTCAGTATACCGAGTATACGTCATATACCTAATAACATTTATTAATTAAGTTGAGTTGACAATAGACATAGCATTTATAATAGGTATATTTTTGTTTCATTTATTTTTAATAATATAGGTAGGTTGCAATAGGTTGTTTGATAGTTTCTATAATTATAACTTATTTTAAACATATTTTTAATGTTTATACTATTAAATCATTGTTTTGTATTACTAGGTATGTAGGTATATATTTTTTCCTATTTTTTTTATTATTTAAGTACATAAATTATTAAGCCTGAAAAATAACACGTGCTTGCACGTGTTCACAGAACACTATTACTCCTGGCGGAGCACGTGTTACATAATTCTAAATCTAACATGGGTTAAGGATTTCTTAATGCATTTATTAGATCAGTAGGTTTAGTAGTACTTAGATCATAATTGACCTTAGTGGAATAAACAAAGCTGTTACATTGTCAGTTGCCTGTTGTTGTTATTGAATTGGTTTTGTAAATAAATATGCGTATGGCGATAAGTGTTGCAAATACGTTTAAATAAACAATCATGTGGTAATGAGTAATGACTTAGGTTCATTTAAATTGACCGATTAATAATCACGTGGTAAATAATAGTACAGCGCTCTAGTAATTTCTCTTCCACGTTTGTACTTTTCGTAACATACAAGCTTGCAAAAAACAGTACCAACGAACTCGTCAACAACATCGCAGAAAAAACCCGTTTAAACTGAGGGCAACGTCCGTTTTTAGTTTTGGTTCAGCGAAACAGCCAGCCAGCTCACCTCTACACGCAAATTATTACCAACACTGACTCATCTAGCTTACAGAATACAGCAATTATTACCCCTGTGCATATGAAGGTACGGGTTATTTTTCTTTGTTTTTATTTTATGTTATAAGACATTACGTTTATACGAAGTAGGCCAGGCGATAAACAATTCAAGCGTACTTAACGTTTTTTCAATGTATCAATGGTAAATATTGCGATAAGTAAAGACAAATTATGTACTTATAGTAAATTTAAAGGAATGAAATCAAATCAAATAGTTTATTATTAGGAGAACTTATTAGTTATGCTTAGATTAAATTTTGCGAGTACTAAGGGTGTACATTAGAATTAAGCATTTAACAAATCTATAATATAAAAAATAATTGGGGTCTAAAAAGAACAGTCCTTGCCAACTTCCTCTGTTCGTTGTATAACCTGTTGAATAACAGCTCACTAGCCGGCAGGTCCCTCCACTTGGAGGTCGATGGGATCTGTACCACCCAGTTTAAATCCGAAGTTTTTTTGTTACATAAGGGTTTATACCAGCCTAGCTAACAACCACCCTGCTTTTTAACCGACTTCAAAAAAGGAGGAGGTTCTCAATTCGACTGTATTTTTTTATATTTGTTACCTCAGAACCTTGGACTGGGTGAACCGATTTTGATGAATCTTTTTTTAATCGAAAGCTAGTGCTTGTCGTGTGGTCTCACATAAATTTTATCGACAAATGGCATCCATGTCAAAAGCATATGTCTTAAATTTGCATTAAGTATGTGCGTGATAAATAGACAAATAACTCAATATCCAACCGATTTTGACGATTCTTTTTTTATTGAATGTACTTCATTTGAAGTCGGTTATTTTTTTGTTAAAATTTTAGATTATAAAATCTACGAGCCCCTTATTTATTGATCTGAGTGTCCGAGTACGAGCCAGAAACAATGCGAGTTCTCTCTTCATTTATTGGCTGGAAAAGCCTCGGTGATAACTTTGCTATTATATATTTTTAACCGACTTCAAAAAAGGAGGAGGTTCTCAATTTGATCATATTTTTTTCAATGTTTGTTACCTCAGAATTTCGTCATTTATCAACTGATTCGGAAGATTATTTTTTTATTCGAGAGTGTATGCTTCCAGATTTGTTCCATATTTTTATGATGATCCAACGGATAATGAGGAAACTGTTTTTCGAAAGCTTTTAAGGGTAAAATTTAGATTATTCTGAACATTTCCAATATGTTATATCGTACATAATTATAATAAAACAATAATTTTTTTTTGCTTTGCTTTTGCTTTGCTTATTTCAATCGTTCGTCAATTAAAAAATACCGTCCATACATTTATTGAGTGTGGGCTTACCGAAGCGAAGCGAGGGCGTTCACTAGTTTTAGAAATAAAAAAGAAAGTCCTTGTGTTTGGGTTAAATTTTTAAAGCTGGAAGATAGGTTGTCAATAAAAACCGTATCTCTGGCCAATTTCAAATAAGACCAGTTTTTCTTAAGGCTCCTATAGTTTAGTATTTTTAAACATTAACACCAACAGGATCGAGGACTAAGGTTCGAGCATATTTAAGGGGAGTGCATCTGGATTGAAGGCCCACTCTTTTTCCTTGGCGCTGCAAATTGTTTATAGGGGATTTAGTTACAATTAATTTAAACTTAAAGCAAACACTCAAAAATTGAATGAAAGATTATATGGGCAAATCTTTTGGGCCCTCAGGTCAGATGCCTACAGAAAGGGGCAAGGTATAAATCTCAGAAAGTACCTTTATATATACGTAGGAAGTATACCTATATAGTAAATATTTTACCTGCAGTTATAGCACTTAACAATTTTTACTACAATCAATGCCCGCCGCGCCGGTCAAGTGGGCCGACGAGCTGTGCCACAAACATAAAGATAACATAACACCGTTCACTTTACTGTGATGTGGAGTGTCTTGTGTTTATTTACGTCCATCGTATTGTTTGTATACAGCCCGGCACGACTGCGCATTGCTCTACGTCATACCCCGCCTCTCCGCCCCCTCCGAGGCCCGCAATTCCTACGTCGGGGTCGAGCCTGCTCACTCGCTCATTCATTCGACATTTGCAAACGTCGCTGTGCGCTGCTGTGTACTCACGAATTTCTCAACAATCTCACTCTACTAGCGATAAACGCTATGTTGAAGGAGAACTCCAGATATGATAGCCGTAATACTACTCATCAGGAGAGCCGCCCATTAGCCTCAAGCAGGCTGCCAGCAATAGAGGAGATAACTCTTGGCCTGAAACAAAAACTTCACCTGCAAGCTCGAGCCCGAGCGGCACCTTACTATTTAAGAAAACAAGAACCTGTCGATCTCGTGGAAAGGTTACTGGAGCAACGTGCCCTTGTCGCCGAGGCTGTGCGGAGATTACAAGAAAAGAAACAACCGTGTCATGAGATATCAGTAGATTCTTAATTACATTATTGAAACATTACATTTTAGTTGTGAAAGTGTGGAACGTGTTGTGAAATCGCTTGTGTGTAAGAAACGTGTCGGGTTACAATGGTGCTATATGCGGAGAGCATGCGAGAGAGAGATGGCCAGATATGACGTGTCACCCACGACAAGAATCACGAGAGCGATTCAAAATGGCCGCCGGTACTCTACAATCATAATATTTATTCTTCGTTTTATAGTGACCTTAACTGATCAAAGTACTGAATGACGTAACTACCATTTAGTATTGTTATGTCTTCTACCTTAGCAATTTGACTAATTTACGTTTTCTGTGACACGATTTGATAAGTTTCCAGACATTTCCAAGTAAATACACTTAATTTTAATATTTATAAATGTGAAGTATTTAAGAGCTTTAACTATTTACGTCTCTGGACTTAAAACTGTTCAATATGTTGTCTTCGTTTTTATAGCCAATTATTTGTGTGAATTGTATGCTTGTTTGATAATTTTATTTTTGATGCCGCTCAATAGTCATTTATTATAATTTATTACTAATTATAGATATTTCAAATATTATAATAATACACGCTTACATTTCATTAATTTTATTATAGTGAGTACACATAGATGTTAAATGTCGTCAGCTTTGAAAAAGTGATTGTAAACATAACAGTAATGCTAACTACATTAAGTACAGTTACTTCCTCGCATGGTGAGTGTGTGCAAGGAAAAATTGCATCGCACAAATGCGATATGGCAGGTGTGCAACGGAATAATTAATAATGTTATGGGCACGTACCTGCTGTTTATTAGGCAATTTTGTAGGAAATATTTTAATTAATAAAATCCGTATCTTTATCTTTAGTACATCATCAAAAGTTATGTACAATTGTACCAAATAGGGTATAAAAAACAATGTAATATTACATGTGTGCATGTTTTAGTGCATTTTGTGATTTTTAGGTAGTTTAATTTATCGTCGATCTTGTGATTTAGATAAGAATTAAGAGTTATCAAATAAATGTAATGAATTTCAATAACTTATAATAATTTGTTGTCTCATTCATCTAATCATTTCCTTACCTTTAATATTGATATATCCAGATAAACAATCTAATTGTATATGTAATTAAATCCATCCATCCATCAGCCCTTGAAGGCTTAGGCCTCCCCTAACTTGCGCCACTCTGACCGGTTCAGAGCCTTCTGAATCCAGCAAATACCCACTGTCTTCTTTAGGCCGTCAGTCCACCTGGCCAGGCCTCAGGGGTACTCAAGGGGCGTCATATACTCCGTTTTCCGAGACTACTAACTATGTGTTAATTAAATACTTACATACAAATAAATAAATAAAAAACAATAATTCTAAATGAAATCAACCATGATAACTCGTATCAAAGCAATTGAGTAATACAATTATTGAATGACTAGCAGAGTACTTTTTGTCATATACTGAAATGACTAGTCTTCACAGCGCCATCTGTTATTGAGTAGCAAAAGTTCCACAAAACTCGATGAATCATTTAATTTTTCATAACGGTAAGTTTACAACGCCAATTTTTGTACATAATGTACCAAATCAGTTTGTTTAAATAAAAGCCAGCGATTTACTTTATTTGTCGGTAATAACCTGAATGATCGATTTCCTTTTTTTCTATAGAGTAACGTATAAAAATACGACCTATGATTGGTGATCGGAAGCACGGATCAACGGGATCATCAAGAACTTTTTGTATTTCCAAGAAGTAAAATTTTGTTCATATGTTATTTTAATTACTTAAATTGACAGCCAGATTTTAACCACAATTTAGAATTAAAATTTTCAAAATTTTACTTTTGAAATCTTGGATAAATTTATCGAATTTAAAAAAGATAAGCCATTGATGATGCAGCTTGATTGACATTTATTATCAATTGAAAATGACAATTGTGACATTTGATTTACGTCAAATTGTCAACATGACATTTTATTACACAGCAAAACAGCTGTTGTAGGTTAGGTAATAAAATTGTAATGATAATTTGTTTGTTTTGTTACTCGGCTAACGACTATACTATATTGCCCTATTTTGTGCACAATATCGATGCTATGTACATAAAGTGAATGCGTTCCTATTAGTGTGATTGTGAAGCGACGCCGCGTTTTGTGTATATCCTTTAAAACTTGATAAGATTAATCGTATCTCGTATCGCGTATCGCCTTCATTCATTCAGTAACGCAGTGTGAGTCAGCAAGTAAACTAAAGTCGTTTGAGTAGGTAATAAATAATAACAATGGCATCTACGTGGTCTATGGGTCCAGGAACCTTAGAAGTTCCACTGGCGCTATTTTCCAAAAACAGACAGAGATTGGCAGAGAAACTTCGTAGTGGGCAAGTTGTGGTATTGCAAGGTGGAGACGATATCAGCCACTATGACACAGACGTGCAATATGTATTTAGACAAGTAAGTACACGCTTTCGATACTAGATTGGAGTTTGGTTTCCATTAACCAGGATAATTGTAGATTAGATAATATTATAAATAACTAGGTAGTATTTATGTATTCTATCAAATTAATTGTAATGTAATTACTAATCAATAGTTTTATTCTTTAAGTAATTAAATAATAACTATAAAAATAGATCTTAGTCTATGTTGTTATCTCTGCACATATCATGTAGAAACCACTGATAGACCTTGCCACTAACTACTTTTA
This sequence comes from Thymelicus lineola, assembly GCA_963932265.1. NCBI lineage: Eukaryota > Metazoa > Arthropoda > Insecta > Lepidoptera > Hesperiidae > Thymelicus > Thymelicus lineola. The sequence continues at coordinate 5,608,739 of OZ010695.1, read as the reverse complement.
GCATATTTATAATAGAATGTATAAAAATAGAATAATTATATTAGAATATAGAATAAGAATACTTTTCATGCCAGGCAATGATATTATATGTATAAAAAGAGGTAGATATGCTAAGACGGAGCTGAAATTACGTCAGTCGAATTTAGTCAAGTATAGCGATTTTAATTCAGACAGTTGATAGCTGCCTCTGAGTGAGGCCGTCTAGTTGTCTTTTTCACTATTATGGTTTTAGTAGTGCCATCCCTTTTACATAATTTACCAATGTAATAGTGATTGGTGTAGTGAAACAAAAGATAAACGTGTGTGTGTGTTGTAGCTCGGTCAGAACAGATTTTTTGGTTGATTTGTAAGGGCATAACATATCTATAGTTTAATATCATTGGTGCCAGGAAATAAAACAGTGGGTATGAACTTTAACTAAATAACTAATTATTGTAAGTTTAACTAAGTAAAATGTTTAGGTACAAATTCAAAACTTCAAATAGGTAACATAGTAGATTTTACCATACCAATAATAAAATCAAAACATTGCATTAAAAACTAATGATGTGGTATTATTATCAGGAAGCTTATTTCACATGGGCTTGTGGGGTCAGAGAGCCAGGATGCTACTTTGCCCTGGATGTGAACACCGGGAAGTCCTACCTGTTTGTGCCACGCCTGCCTGAAGAGTATGAGGTGTGGATGGGGAAGCTACTGAGCTGCGAGGAATTCAAGAAGCTCTATGCTGTTGATGTAGTACATTATGTTGATGAGGTTTGTTTAAAAATAATAATAAATTTCATCCCAATAGCCCAGTATTAGTATAGATTTTTTGTTTTCGTACATTCTAAATATTTGGTGTGCACACGGTAGGGACTATCTACGTGTGTATCAGATTGTGCAATCGAGGATAGTATCCACCTTGTGTCCCACACACGCACTTTATTAATATTTTAATATCAAGACCTAAAACTAGGATAATTTATTATTTAATGCCTAGACATATTGCAGTTTTCCCATGGAGTAGGTGAAAATTTGACTTAGTTGACAAGAACAATGTTTGATCAGTTAAAATGAGATTGGATTTATAAATATTAAGTTGTCTTATATCCATGTTAGATTGGCACAGTATAAATAAATAGCACAGCTAATTGTATAGAAAGCATTTAAACATTCTTATTTGTTTGTAAATGCTAAAGTGCTTAACATGCATTGTTTGTTGTTTACTTAATTTATTAAACACTGTATGTCAACACAACAATAATTTTGAGGCCTTGGTACAAAATCAGTATAAGATTATTTTGTATAATACCTACATAGAAAATAAAACAAGGATCTAGAGAACTTGTTTACTGTGAATACAACAATCTAATCTTAGTGATTATCTGAAGAAAATTAGTAGCCTTTCGATATTTGTAACTAGGCAATATTGATAACAGTATCATAATACCCCTGCTGTATTTGATATTTATTTTAACATTGACAAAGGTTCATAATTAATCATAGAATGAATAAAGGTAAATTCTAACTATGTAAGTACCTTTTTTGTTTTACAGATTCGAGATGTATTAAAATCTTTGAATCCTGAAAGCCTTCTTACTCTAGTAAGTATAGTACCTAGTAAGTATAGTAGTAAGTAGTAGTATTAACACGTGTAAGTATTATTTAGGTCTTGTTCATATTCTAAGTGAAGACGTTCGACAAAACTTAACAACTGCTGTGATATAACTGTCCAACGGTTGGTTGGACTCCAACCCAACTTAATATGACATGATTATGAAGATTAGCAACTCGAAGAATGGAAATAGAATATCCCTACTAATTGTTAACCATAACATTAACTCACAATGCCTGTAGATAAGTTTAAAGATTTAAAGATTTATTCAGAACAAAAACAAGTTTACAAATGATATGATCGTAAATACTGGCTCAGTATCAACTGTGTTGCCACTGTTTATGCCCACCTCGGAGTACAATGTTTCATTGTACTTACATTTTAAACTTCATTCATACTTATATTATATACTATAATAATAGTATAATAATTTCCACATATATAATAATTTCCACATCCACCCAGGGTTGACTGGTGGACAATGCCATTAGGCATTAAGTTTGCCCTTTGTTCATCCTTTTTTATAAGGTGACATAAATTTTAAATAAATGAATATACTTTCATTCATACATCTTAAACTTTCAAATTATTCTTTCTACGTCTTTTTTTAAACGCTTTTACCCCCGGCTTCCCTCGCATTATTGGCAGATTTTCGGAGTTTGATATACTCGTAGAGTCACGTAACGGAATATATTACGTAAATCCCAAATCCGTGTTTGATCCATAAAAATGCTTTTTTGTTTACAGAGTGGACCCAATACTGACAGCGGTCTGACCGCTAAAGAAGCAGTCTTTGAAGGAATTGATGAGTAAGCTTCTATACTGCATTTTTTTCTAGCCTGAAGGACAGACGAAAACGCATACTCTGATGGTGGATATACCTGATGGTAAGTGGTCACCGTCGCCTATGGACATGAGCAATACCAGAGGAATTGCCAATGCATAGCCGGCCCTAAGGGCGAACTCTTTTTACACCTTTTTTAAAGAACCCCATGTCATACCACTCCGGGAATACCTCAGAAGGAAATTCATTCCACAGTTTGCACGTGTGTGCCAAAAAATGAACAATGAAAAGATATCACAAATGAAGTTTTCTTGGCGGTAAACGCTATTCAGATTAATACCAAATTAGCTCCAATTAACAAAAACAAACAATAGTACCTATAATAAACACTGTGTAACGGATACACAAAAGCCATCCACAAACACCTTGTCCAGAGAACAAAAAGTTCTGTTTATCTTTCACGCAGGGAATCGAACCCGGGACATTTCAAATCGCACACAGAGTAAATGCTAGCTTAAGTAGCCTTCGAGGCTGTAGTAGTGTATTGTAATTTAAAAATTTATTAAATTTCACAGAACTTAAAAAAAGATCCGTGTATAATGTATTTTTGTCCCTTCGTAGAAGCTGTCAATACAATTATTATAATTATGTATATGTATTAATAAAGTCGTGTATCTATTTTCAGATTCAATGTCGACAATGAAACATTATTTCCCATCATCGCAGAGTTGTAAGTACCTATTTATTGATAAACAATAATAAATGCCGGCCCGCTTGGTGGTAAGGCTTCGCATAGGGATTCTATTATTAATATTGTTATGAAGTCCGTCATATTACTTGCATCTTTCCGTGAAGCCTACATTATTCATGGAAATAGCCGGCAAACGAGCTGACGATCCGCCTGATAGTAAGTGGCTATCGTCGCCCATGAACATCACCAACATCAAAGGCATCACTAATGCGTTGCCGGCCAAGAAAAAGAGAAGAAAAAGAAAGAAAGAACTGGTTCTCAAGACCCCAGCCGGAACACGATGAGTTGCTTGGCAGCTGACCCACTCGATGCATGGATGGATAGTACCTTGAAGGTTAAGCCTTAAGGTTTAGGTACCTCAAAGGTATCTAAACAAAGAACTTTAAAACAAGCGGCCTAAATAAACGCATATAGCAAAACAAATGTACTTGAATAAGAAAAACATAATGTTTATATAAAAGTAAACAAAACCTATTTGCTTGCAGGCGTGTAATAAAAACGGCTGAGGAAATCGAAGTTATGCGATATGTTTGCAAAGTGTCATCCGATGCCCACAAGCAGGTAATTGACCTACTGAGTAGAAATGTTAATGTTGAATGTCCTACATTTGGATTTTATATGTGTTTTGTTTACGATTGTAAAGACTTACGCAATAATAATACATACATATACTTAAGAAAAAAGGACAAGGTTCTCATTTTCAGAGCCATTTTCTCCTTTGTATGTCGATCGATTTTTTTTGGTGGCTACTAAATACTAATTAATGTGTTTTTATTACATAACGGTACTGGTACTGTTTCATAACATAAGGGTGTGTTTTTAGACATCTTAACTTACCTACAAATAAAAAAGAAAATCACGTTTTCCTAAAATTCTAAATAACGATTGCTCAACAACCACGCAAATCCGAGTAAAATAAACTCTCCCGCAGGTGATGCTGTACACCAAGCCCGGCCGTCAGGAGTATCAGTGTGAGTCAGTGTTCCTGGACCACTGCTACCGGCTGGGCGGGTGTCGCCACGTGTCCTACACCTGTATCTGCGGCTCGGGGGACAACGCCGCCACGCTGCACTACGGACACGCTGGCTCGCCTAACACCAAGATGGTGGAAGATGGGGATATGTGGTGAGTCTTCTTCTTCTCAGCCGATGCGCTCTTGACAAAGCTGTCGTGGTCGTCACGTAGTAGTGGAGTTGGGGGCAGATGTAATTCGCCTCACGACGTCCCGCCATCTCTCTCTGCTGGTCGTCATTCTGGTGCACTGATATATGGTGAGTAGGATGAGGTCTTATATGTAAAAACTTAAATTAGAACAAGTAAAAATTGAGATTTGACACTTGATTTACACTTTTGTCCTAAAGTGCTTATCTATATATATAAAACACAAGAAATGTTTCTACAGATGTCTTTTATAGTCTCTGAAACCATCCAACCGATATGCCTCAAAATGGTTTCACATGAAAGGTAATAATCCGAAGGTAGTTTGAGACCACTAAAACAATGCATTAGACACATTCGGTCCATTGATAAAGTCGATTTTCAACTTTTCTCAAGATAATATTATGTAAAGATGACGTCATCAACGTCAACGTTAACACAAAAACTGATCTGATCAGAAAACTTTTTATGAAAATAGCCGGCAAACGAGCTGACGATCCGCCTGATGTAAAGAGGCTATCGTCGCCCATGGACACTTTATTGGACAGCAGCAACACCAAAGGCATTATTAATGCGTTGCCGGGCAAAAAACAGAAGAGAAAGAAATAAAGAATAGGGATGTTGACTAATTTTAGGATTCAATTTAATTTTATAGATAGGACCTTAATATTCACGAAAAAAATATTATAAAAATAATAATCTTCAATTTAAAAACAAAAATTGATAAATAAAAGTCATTATCAAATTTCCCACCAAAAACGTCACGTGACGTCACTAAACTATATTCAATACTGTCTGCTGAAGTTAGTTGAATTTGCATATAAAATACTTTCAATGACGTCATAAGCTCAAAATGGCGTTTGAGGTCACGTGAGAGTGAGTACAATTTTTAACATTTTAAATTAATGATATTTAATTTATTGTGATTGATTTCGATAAAAGAATCATATTTTAGGCCTTTAAATGTTACCACTAGTATTTTAGAATTTGTTTTTTTTTTATAATTAGTGTATACATCCCTATTACCCAAAACTTTAATGTAACTCCAGTCTATTCGACATGGGCGGCAACTACGCGGGATACGCCGCCGACATCACATGCAGCTTCCCGGCCAACGGCAAGTTCACACCTGACCAGAAGCTGATATACGAAGCCGTGCTGGAAGCTAGAGATGCTGTCATCAGGTAATGTTATCTATAAGCAATGATATTAAACTGTAGTTACATCATGCCCTTACAAATCAACCAAAAAATCTGTTCCGACCGAGCTACAACACACACACGTTTATCTTTTGTTTCACTATATCAATCGCTACGAGTATTACATTGGTAAATTATGTAAAAGGGATGGCACTACTAAAACCATAATAGTAAAAAAGACAGCTAGACGGCCTCACTCAGAGGCAGCTATCAACTGTCTGAATTAAAATCGCTCCACTTGTCTAAATTCGACTGACATAATTTCAGCGCCATCTTGGCATATCTTGTATATAATATCATTGTCAATAAGCAAAATTTCTTGAACGAAGGGGCCCGAGTTCAAATCCTGGCACGCACCTCTAATTTTCAAATATTTTGTGTGTATTAGAAGTTAATTAACACTTGCTTCGATGAAGGAAAACATCGTGAGGAAACCTGCACACCGGAGAGTTCTCCATAAAGTTCTCAAATGTGTGTGAAGTCTACCAATCCGCACTTGGCCAGCGTGGTAGACTATGGCCTGTACCCCTCACATTGTGAGAGGAGACCCCGAGCCCAGCAGTGGGACAGTGGGACAATTATGGGTTGTTGCTTTGCTTTTGCTTTGCTTTAAGCAAAATTGTACCTAAAAAATACTTGTAAATTTCAATGAATGCGTTTGATAAGCACCGCTAATATTATACCTTTTATTTTTGATGAGCTCCCTCAATCATATATCCCATCATCAGATTCGAATTCAAGGGACTGGGAACAATACGGAGTTCTGAGACAACATACATAAAAAAAAACTAAATTAATAACCTGCTCCTTTTTCTGAAGTAGGTAACAACTTTTTTAGAAGTTTTAATTTATCTTGTCTTATTCAATAGTTAGTGTTTTGGTCAATCTTACCAATATGATCAATATTACTAAAATAATCCCTCCGAGGACCCTGCCACCAGTGGGTCGGATTTAGTCGCCTCTTACGACACCCATTCGGCGAGGGTAAGTAGTAAGTTAGTAGTTTAAACCGCCCCAATACGGTTTAAGTATATTCCATAGATTTACGTTTTTTTATATCTATGTCACAGGGAAGCCAAGCCCGGAGTGTTGTGGACAGAGATGCATTTAGTAGCCAACCGAGCCATGCTTAAACACTTAGTGGAGGGAGGACTGCTCAAGGGCGATGTAGAAGAAATGATTAGGGTATGACATACAATTACATATCAATTTAACATAATAATAGCCGCGCCATTAAAGAAACGAATCTAAAATGGCGGAAATTATCATTCCTCTCACTCGGACGCTAAAGACAGGAATAACGTGCGAGTGAGGGGGAATGATAATTTCCGCCATTTTAGATTCGTTTCTTTAATGGCACGGCTTATACAATAATAAAACATAATAATAATTACTAAAATTGTAACGGATTTATCAAGCACCAATATAATGCTTGCATTTAATTTCTATTGTATTCTTTTGTATTTAAGGAGATGTTTGAAAATGGGTCAAACTGTAAACTGGGCGTTATCATTTAACAAAACCGTTTCTGAGTTGGGTTGCCATGGGAATACTATATCACTAACTCCCACGACCCAAGAACCACGCATCAGCAGTCACATTTTCAATTAGGGATGTTGACACTAACTATAAATAAATATAAATTTATGTTTAAAGTATTAAGGGAAATATTCAAAAACCTATAATATTATTCTTTTGTCGTAATCAATCCTAATAAATTAAATATAATTAATTTAAAAATAATACTCACTGTCACGTAACCTTAAACGCCATTTTGAGCTTATGACGTCATTGCACGTATTTTATATGGAAGTTCCACAAACTATAAGTAGACCAATAGTATTGCATATAGTTTAGTGACGTCACGTGACCATTTTGGTGGGAAATTTGATAATGATTTTTATTTATAAATTTTTGTTTTCATATTATTTTTTTCGTGCATATTAAGGTTCTATCTATGTAATCAAATTGAATCCTAATTCAACATCCCAATTAAACGACCTCTTATTTTCCATTAACTCGTAGTGCGGCATAAACGGCATTCTCCAGCCGCACGGTTTGGGCCACCTGCTCGGTCTGGACGTGCACGATGTAGGGGGCTACCTTCCGCACTGTCCGCCGCGGCCCGAGGGACCCCTGGCGCGGCTGCGTATGGCGCGCGTACTGCGGGCGGGGATGGTCCTCACTGTGGAGCCGGGGTGCTACTTTATACCGCGGGTGAGTGGAGGTTAAGGGTCAACCAATGATATTAAACTGTAAATACGTTATGCCCTTACAAATCAACCAAAAAATCTGTTCCAACCGAGCTACAACACACATGACACACACACGTTTATCTTTTGTTTCACTACACCAATTGTTCACATTGGTAAATTATGTAAAAGGGATGGCACTACTAAAACCATAATAGTGAAAAAGACAGCTAGACGGCCTCACTCAGAGGCAGCTATCAACTGTCTGAATTAAAATCGCTATACCTGACTAAATTCGACTGACGTAATTTCAGCGCCGTCTTGGCATATCTACCTCTTTTTTTATGCTTATAATATCATTGGGGTCAACGCACATTTATCCAGCGCCATTCGCGTTTCGCTGAGCGATTTTGGTTATTTATTCAGTTTCTATCAGTCGCGTACAGCGTCGTTGTGTGCAGTGATTACTGACGCAAACGACGCTTACGACGTGACTAACCCATAAGTCACGTCGTAAGCGTTTTTTTTATTGTATGAAAGGTGACACCACAAGCAAAGCTACGCGAACTCGGGATCGCCCTGAAAACCAGCGGTTGTAGTGTGCGGTCCCTTTTCATACAGTTTGACTGCAACTCAATACTATCATAGTTGTATAAGTTTTTTTTTTCATTTTTGTTTTCATATTAATATGAAATAAAAATAGTCTATTCTATTCTATTGATTACATAATAATACTAATAATTAATCGAATAAGCGGGAATTATACGGGTAACAATCTGTCGACAAGCGCTGTTCCACCGCGTTCGACGCTGTTCGCCGCGGAACAGCACTGAACGCGGCAGATAGCACTCGCATGATAAAACACATTTTGTCCTCATTTTCTACTCATTTGCCTCGAAAGCTGAATAGACGCGGAAAGCTGAACGGATGCGTACGCGTCTCCATACAAAATCGCTGTTTTCTATGGACGTAAGCTGAATGTGCGTTGACCTTAATGTGGTTTGTGTTGGTCAAAGTGGGTTTGGGTTATCAGTGGGTTTGGTTTCGTTATTGTGATTTTATGTTGGTCAAAGTGGTGAATGACTTTTTATTTTAGTATTACTAGCATTATATAAGTTATGAATAATTTTATATGTATAGCGTCATGCATTTTATATGTATTGCGTTTTATTAGTTTTTAATTTTTTAATAATCGAAGAAAACCGATTGTTTCCAGTTGCTGCTTAGAGCTCAGAATAACCCAGAGCAATCTCAATTCTTTAATTGGGATAAGGTGAATACATTCCGGGGCTTCGGCGGAGTTCGTATTGAAGACGATGTGCTTATAACAGAGACTGGTGTTGAAAATTTGACTTTTGTGCCTAGGACGTAAGTATTTTTACTACAAAATAATGACATAAGACATGACGAAACAAACTTTTGTTAGAATAGAATAGAATACTCTTTATTGTACACACCAAAAAGTAGTAATCTACATTAGAACATAACATAAATAGCATGTAGTACAAAAGGCGGTCTTATCGCTATAGAGCGATCTCTTCCAGACAACCTTTGGGCAGAGGACAAAGACATAAGTGTGAAAAGGGTAGAGTGCACATACAATATAATAAATAAGATAAACTACTTAAATAAGAATTACACATACAAGGAATAACTACAAATATGTTACTGCCTATTGGATTTCAAACTTCCTGTGATAGTGACACGCACTACTCAGGTCAAGTGTGTTTTAACTTATCGAGTCAGCATAAAAACATTCACAACAAATTGCAATAATTTCAGTTTATTATACGAGTACAACCGCCCTACTCTAAATAAATTTGTATTGTTTAAGAGTAGGTACATCTATACTAATATTATGAAGAGGAAAGCTTTGTATGTTTGCAACGAATAAACTCAAAAACTGAATCGATATTAAAAATTCTTTCGCCATTAGAATGCTACGTTATTCCTGAGTAACATAGGGTATATTTATTACTATAAAAATTAGGGATTTTTGCTAAAACTGCAGTAACGTGAACCAAGGTGTAATATAACATAAAACAGTAGAAAATAAAAACAAATATCTACATTTAAAAATCTTTATTGACAAATAACACATAATATCAAATTAATATCACCTTTTTTCTTTCAGAGTTGCTGAGATCGAAAACCACATGTCTATTGGTGCCAACTTTAAATAAATATGATAACCAAATATAAATTTAAGAATAATAATTATGTTGCGAATGTACAAAGCACACTTTATACATATAAGTAATATATCATGTTATTGTTAAAATATATTTCCAATTGTTTGTACCTATTGTTTTTAATTTCACCTGATTCATAAAAACTGTTGACACAATTGTATTTAACAAATAAATGCTCATAATGAAGCATGATTTATCAAGCTTACGAAATGCGTAATAATTACTAATTACAAGTTAGAAACTAAAAGTACTTAAAATAATATAATTTATAAAGTAAAGCAAATTATAACTTTATCACATTTTTATTATTTTTATAGCAATTATTGGACCATTCTATATAGCAAAAGTCTATTTTAATTTTTCTACACACATTCTTTCATTTATTATTTTATATGCTTATCTAGTAACATCAATCACATTCAGTAATCAACACACAAATATTAATTGATGGACAGATTAATTGATTTCTACCAGTGGCATGGACGACACATATTATAACACATTAACACCCGTGACTTGAGTACAAATATTTATCTGTCACATAAATATCTGCCCCGGCCGGGAATCGAACCCGGGACCCCTCGCTTCACAGGCAGGGTCGCTACCAACTACGCTACAGGGTCATCCCATAATATAAATTTAACCAATTAGGTAAAAGAAATCTTATACCCACAAACAATCCATTAAAATTGATACAACAATTTTGTTATATGTATATTTATATGACACACAGATTATTTACACATAGGTATGCCTATTTCTTTTTTGATCTTAAGAGCCATTTCGCAAAACTCGGTTGATAAACTATAGGTATTTGAAGCGGCTCCTAGACGTGATATTGCCTCGCCCGGCTCGCGTCGCGCTTGACCTCAGTTCTGTGCGAGTAATCTCCTTGATACTTTCAATCGTAAAAATTTTAAAATTATGAACATATAATTTTAATTATACACTTTGTGACCACATACATGTATCTGGTTTGTGACAATATAAGTTTATATAACAATTAAAAGTACAATGTAGTAGTACCATTATCGGTAACTTATTTACATAATACATTTTAGGTACCTACTTAGGTACATCACAATAAAGATGTCCAATAGATGCATATTGCAATAAAAAGTCAATAGATGCATATTGCAAAAATCAATATTTTGGCAAATCAACGTGAAAAATTAAAAATCACGTTTTTTCAAGGTGATCTATAAAATGCAATATGCGTCCATTTTGCCTGCGATATTCGCAGCGCGTCGAAATACATAGGTATACCTAAATTCAAATCAATCGGAGGGTATAGAACCGGGAAATCCCGGAACCGAAAATCCCGGGATTTACAAAGGAATACGGTACTTTTCAAAAGAACCGGGAAATAAAGTAAAAGAACCGGGAAACAAAATAAAAGACCAGGAAATAAAATAAAAGAACCGGGAAACAAAATAAAAGAACCGGGATTTTCTGAACTTTTGGGAAATAAAAATATGTCGCGTCGTGATACAAAAGATAACGTAAAAATAAAGGTAATTTATACAATCCATACACAAAAATGATTACAGCTTTAAAAAGAAGATATTCAGAACGTCGGCTACATGAAGCAGCTATACTAATATAATATTATTTACACAACCCAGATTGATATTTTTCTAATATAAATGAAGATGATTTAACTCTTTTTTCTCGTCCAAGCAGTGCTGAATTGTGCAATACAATTGTGTTGCTTTCATACAATTAATACGAAACTTATGTTTGCATGTAAGGTATAATAGTATGATGGTTACTCAATCACGGCAAACGACTATGCGGATTTGGGTAGAAAACAGTTTTTCCCTATTTAATGCTCCTGAGAGATAAAATAGGAGACGCGATACTAACTATTTTCACGCGGGGAAAGCCGTGGTAAAATAATCCCGAAAGAACTGAAAATCCCGGGAATCCCGGTTCCAGCATAGGCGAGTACCGAAAATCCCGGTAATTTAAAACAGGACCGGTTTTCGATACCCTAATCATTACCGTGATACAAAAGATAACGTAAAAATAAAGGTAAATACAATCCATACACAAAAATGATTACAGCTTTAAAAAGAAGATATTCAGAACACTATTCACAGTGGTCTTTGAATGTTAAAAACGAATTCTTTATTGTTTTCTGTTGGTTTACAAAACAAAATATTGACAATAGTCTAGTATAATAAATTATGAGAAACGAAATTCGCACTTTTCTCCCAAACCACTTGCTCTACAAGAAAAATGTATGGCACATAAAATGTCAATCTTTTTATGGGCTACAACTTTTATTCAATCCTTTCGGAAATCGTCTAGGACGCACCGTTTAGGAGATATAAGGAGTTTTCGGAAAATTTGGGAGGGGGGGGGTTAAGGTTGGGCCCAATAAGATTGGGTAATGTTGCAAGTATGAGTTCCACAGGGTGGATGGAAATTCAGTCGGAAATCGTCTAGGACGTACCGTTTAGGAGATATAATAATATGGTATTTTAGGAAAATTTGGGGGGGGGGGGGGTTAAAGTGGGTTCAGTAAGATTTAGCAATAAGGTTTGGGGCTTTACTAAAGGGGGTCGAAATTTCCGTCTAAACTTGTCTAGGACGCACCGTCTCCAAGATATCCGGGATTTCCGGTTTTCCAAAAATCTATATCCCGATGAAATCTATATACCTGATGAGTGCGGTATTTGCCCGGATGCCTCCCAGATTATCCCGACGCAAAATTCCACTTTTGGGTGAAGAACTGAGGGGGGGGGGTATAGGGGGAGGCGAGGGGTTGTGAAGGGAAAAAATGAGAGGGTGAAGAGAGAAGGTAAAGGGTGTTGTGTATTTGAGATACGTGAGTTTTGGGGAGTTGACGGAACTTGGGTGCACGAGAGTTTCCAAACAACGAATGTATTATCTTTGACTAATAATAAGTGACTATAGCTGACTAATGTCTGAGTTTCTATCATTCCAACATTTTGGCTTAGCAATAGGGTCCCGTTGACACCGTTTGGGTACGGAACCCTATAAAGTACAGATTGATCTAAAAGTTGTATAAATAAAGGGTATGTTTAGACAAGTTATAATTTTTTTTTTCTATGTAAATATGTAATTTACACATATAACAAAAAACCTAAATACTGTAAACAGTAACTAATGTCTAAAAACGGACAATGTTTTATTTCAAATTACAGCAGTGACTTCCAACCCAATAGGGGTTGAATTTCCAAAAATCCGATAGCCTAAAGCCTTCTTCGATAAATGAACTATCCAATACAAAAATAATTTTTCAATTCAAACCAGTAGTTCCTAAGATTAGCGCGTTCAATCAAACAAACAAACAAACTTTTCAGCTTTATAATATTACAATAGTAATAGTATAGATTAGCATAGATATAGTTATATTTTGTACATATGTATGTTCGTGATTTTCTCCGTTACTACTTACACTACATAAATTGGAAAGAAATAGTTACTTAATTTCTATTGTTTTCTTCAAACCAAAGATGTTTAAAGCAGAATATTACGCAAACGGACCCCTGAATTGAAAAATGGTCTTTTGAAACCTATAATATTTTTGAAAGACCTTTTCAACGATACCCCACATTAAGGGGTAGACGAAGAAAAAATCATACGGAACGGACAGACGGACGGACGGCCGGACGGGCTAGCCGGCCGGTTGAAATAACGAACGGACTAGACATGATTCCGATTTGACTACAAAACCCTGAAAATTATAGAAAACTAAAAATAATACAATTGACTGTAACTAAAAATTCTCACATGATCAAGACTGTTCAATGGCAATATAATTACGTTACTTTTACGAAATCTATTCCTTAGATGGCTAAAGCAAAAATTGACATAGGTCCGACCTCCAAGAGGGCTCGAGCCTAACTGATTTGATTCGCACCAGTTTGTTTATTTATATGGTAAAGTAAATTCGTTGTAATTAATTATTTTTTGCAGTAAGATAAAAAAAAAATTACGTGTCATATTCGACAAAGACCATATTTTATTACTACATAAATTTTTGATGGGAAATACGCTTTATTGAATACAAAAATCGATGGTAAAGTCATGGCATAAACCATGAAAATTGGTAATGTTATTGAATTAATTTGGAAACGAATATGATAGTAATCGTATATCTCTTGTATTAAATGCAAAATATAATATATGAGTGTTCTCTAGACATTTTTTTTTACTCAATTTAACAAGATTTAATAAAGAAAATCAGTGTATGAAATTGACTCTGTCGTCCTTTTGCTGAAAAATAGTTATGCTAGATTGACAGTTACGCAAAAACTAATTAATATTTTCGAATATTAGATTATCAATATCAATTATAATAGATTGATCTATTTTATGTGTTCATTTGCCAGCATTAATATCTTTCTTATGATACTAATTTTTTGACGTCAAATTCTTCATTCCGCGCGGACTAACCGCGAAATGGCTCTTAATAGTAACGCAAGTAATTTTTTAACATCCGTGGTAGTTTAATCTCATCCAATGTCTTCATAAATTGTCGAGTAGACTTCTCAATACCTTTCCTTTTCCTAAGCACATGTCTTATTTTTAGTCGAGATAAATGCTTCAAGGGGAAAACGGTGTTTGGTATAGATTCTACAGGTATCTTTGTGTTCTCAACACCAGTCATGGACAATAATGCTTCTTGAACCTGGAAGAAATAGAATGGACAAAAATGTACAATAAAAAAGCTTAGCACACACTGTATGTATCTATCATCTTTTTAAAGTCCACTGCTGGACATATACTGTTATGATCATTATTTTTTGTGGACATCTAGTTTAAAGGTTTCCACATTAGATACTTCCTCTTCTAGAGGAAAACACAAAACTTGATAATATGCTTCTGTAAATAATTTCCATGAGCAAACAAAATTTTTGTAGTATACTACAAAAACAACAAACATTAAGAACATAATACAACAGGGCTTACCGTTGATTGAATCCTGTATATCAATTTATTTTTTTGAGCAAACTTGAGCAGAAAGTCTGGATCACACTGTAGGCTGAATGGCAACATAATGGGTGCAGTGCTCGGGTCACTCTGCAAAGACATCAGGAAGGCGTCGGGTATGCACATATCCTTACCCCCACATGTGGAAGAACTGCAGTAATCTACATCACAACCATGCTCTATCAGTATTTTGAATACCTTAAAGAAAGTACAATATTTTTTTATAATTCATCATAAATTTAATCAATACATTTGCTTAATTTTGTTGAATTCCTACAACTCACCTCTTCAAAGCAAGTTTCATGTGAGCGTAACTGTATAAAAACTAATGGTGGGCATTCCTCGGGTATCAAGGCATTGGTAGAGAGGCCTTTCATAAGAAATAAATAAAATAAATCCCTAAATTTATCTGGTGAACATTTGTATACATATTCACATATATTAAAATATGTATTCAGTGGAGCATTTACCAAGTAACACAGCCTGTATTTACCAACGTTAGGCAATGCTTTTAAAAATGGTTCGTAATATTCAAAAAATTCTTGCCCCAAATGAGTTAGTAGCAAACTGACTATCTCGTAATTGAAATAATTTGGTTTGCAGGCCAGTTTAACAATTTCCTTGTTCAGTTTGTTTAAATCTGTAACTTGTATAAGGATTTTGAATAGTTTCGGATCCTCCATTTTTATAGCAGAGGATATGGCGATATCCCCATGCCAGTTCTGTACATTAGGATCTGCGCCATGTTTCAGTAAATACTTAACAATCTTCTCATCGCTTCCAATTGTTGCTAAGTTCAAAGCAGTGTCTCCATTGCAAGTAACCATATTGATATCAGTTATAAATTTTACTAAGTATTTTACGGATCTAGTGCATCCTTTGTAACATGCGAGATGTAATGGTGTATAGCTAGACTCATTCTTGATCTCCGGGTCTGCTCCAGCATGAAGCAAGACATTGACTGCATCCGGTTGAGTGGACCCGGCAGCGTCATGTAGCGGTGTGTCACCATCAAAGTCTTGCACATTGACCATAGCTCCATACTTGATCAGCAGTTCCATACAATCAATTCTTCCTTGACCACTTACGATGTGTAATGGAGTGATTTGTTCAGTGCTGCCGTAGTTTGCTATGTCTGGGACGCTGTCAAGCAAAGCTTGAATGGTTCGGAGAGATTTTGAATATCTGCAAGCAAGATACAGCGCAGTATGGCCCTCGTGGGACTCTGCTAGTGGTCTGCAGTCCGGGTGTTTTAGTATCAACATCATGCAATCATAGCTGTCGTTAGCCGCAGCTTCATGTAGACATGTCCATCCCCTATTGTCTATGCAGTTCGGATTCATTTTAGTGAGTAATCGCGTCACTGCTTCTACATTATTATGTCTTGCTGCGAGATTGAGTGCATTCGAGGTAGCTGGATTAAGCGAACTAAAATCCATTTTAATATCAAGTATTGTGTATAATTTAATCCGGAAATTAAATACGTTCAGATATTATTTTGAAGACGTTATTTCAGGCATTTTCACACATTTCTTGTCGTTAAACGATAACATACAGTAAGATTAATACGAAAGAATCTGTGTCATTGCATCTGTAGATATCCGGCAAATATCGATCTATAAGCGTGAGGAATAAAATATACAGAGCACAAATCGAATACTAAATAAATTATGTAATATAAGAATAATTTAATTAGTCGTTTAACTGAATAGCACAAAATTACAAGACCAAGTTTTCTTTTCTATCGAATTGAAATAAAATTGAAAACATGACATGACAACATTGACTTGACAAGAAGGATGAAGGATAGACAAAAGTCACCTGTCATAACTATCAATAACAACCATAGACAAATGAGATGCCCACAATAGGGCCGATGATTAAAGATGGCAAAATGGGGACAATGGGGTACACCTAATTAAAATTGGAGATAGCAATCACAGCAACAGTCCCCAGTGTTGGTGACTATAACTTGTTGGTTGTTGATATTTTTATCATAGTATTAGTTTCATATTAGGTAATGATAATGTGTGGTTTAAATTAGAAGAGTGATAATTATTAATACGTATTAATATTTCTCCTATTTCAATTAGAATCAATAATGCGTTATGGAACTTTGTTCCAAAAGTCAAAAACCAAGTAGGTATTCGGCAAGCAACATATTAGGTATTTTAATTCTTACAGGGATAAGATAGTAATATGCAATTAAAAGTCCATAATATTATGTATGTATTGTTAAACTTCTTATATTCATGATGACATAGATTAACATTTGTTTGAAAAGATTAATAAAAAATTGTAAACACTAAGCACCTGCATAAAACATGAGTATAATACATAATTATAATAATATTCATCAATAAATTCATACATAATAAAAACTGTATAACGACATGATGGAGAATCGGGAGACTTAAAAGTGTTCTAAAAATATATCTACAATTCAGTTATTTAAGGATATTGAATCCCTGTTAATTATAAAAAGTTAATAATGGCAAAAGTGAACAGGGTATTTTCAACATAAGATAGCACTTGCTTGGATTATAGATCTACCCATAATTAACTACTTTTACCTATCCTTACCAATTTTCTCACAAATTTTCGTTTAGCTAATACTATCTGGAAAATTTTAATAGTTGTTAAATGACTATGTAAATATCTATGAAGTGTATGTATTATGTATGTACCTAATACTAAAAATGCACTGTGTATTACGCGCGTAATAATATAAATTTGCATTTGTCCTATGCTAATTTAAGCATGGAGTCAAGTTACTTTTTGTTTTTATTGATATTTTCATGATTTAAAATTTTGTGACTTCAATACTCTAAAATTAATCTCAATAAACACAAAAAATCAATAAAAAAATAAATAGGTATTCTTGAGATAATAAATCTAGATAATCACATAAAGAATACAAAATTATTAAAAATTATTCCTTATTGGAGCATAAAATGGGGAATTTAAGTGGGGACACAGGGGTAACTCGGGAGAGCGAGTTTGACCGCGGGGAGTGCGGTGAGCGGGCGCAGCGGGCGGCGGGGTAGGGGCGGGCTCGCAACTCTTCCGCACTGCGGAAAGAGCCACGCACTGCGCGCCTTTTGAATAGTGATGTCACAGATGAATCTTGTAGTAAGCACCTGGAATGGGAGTTAATTTAATAAATAATGTCTTAAAAGCCACATTTTTTACAAAGATGTCATAGCAATCCACTAAGTTTAATTAATGAAATAACACAGGACTGGACACACAGAGAGTGCCATGCCATGGGATGGGACAAGGACGCGACGCGATGAGTTGTAAATGTTGTAATGTATCATATGTGACACGGCCATTAGCGTCGTAACAAGCTTTGTGTGACACACTCTTCCTTAATATCTAGTACCTAATGATTGCTCGGTGCTCGCTGTGTATCAAGCCCCGTCGAAGTTATCGTGCAAGAATTGCGCGATTTAAATTATAGCTTATTTGAGAGGGACATAATTTATAGATCAACGAGCAGAATACCCGCTTTAAAGAAGTTAATTTTTACCAATTTAGTGAAGCTTTATGGTTCATACTTCTCTAACTCAGTCAATTGTTGTTTAGGCGTAGACGCAGCAACGGGTCGCGCCTTGCCCAGCCTAGCGCGTGTCGTTTCAAGCATCTTTTGAGTCACCAACGGCTGCGGATTGTCCTTCAAAGGGGGCTTTGTCCTCACGGGGTTGTCCTGGAATAGTATCATAATTATTATTGTAGGAATGCAGCTGGTGCTGAGAAATTTTTTGATCATTTTAGTGTTGCCATAAATAAGGTAAGGTACGGTTGCGATGTACATTATAACCAGCTATCTAAAGCATAAGTAATGCATAAACGTACTTGAAGTAGAAAGTCCTTCCGCAGGTGCCCACGAGTTAAATAATACAATTTTTAAATACATAATATCATATCTCACTTCATTGTACCTATCGTATGGTATTATTATCCATAGATTAAATATTATTATCAATGAAAAAGCGGTGGAATTCACAGAAATTGTCTTTTCTGCTGAGCCTCTATCTTCAATTCACCCTTATTCGTGTGAAGCTGTAAAGGCCGATAAGGCCAACAGCAACAATTTATTCGAAAAAACATCTTACCACAAAATACATTCCCAATTCTCCAGTTCAGAGAACTGAGAAGTTCTTAATACCATAAGTATTAAGAACTCTATGTTCGCTATAATTTGTACACAAGTTTCTATCTACTCTGTAGTCATAAGCAAATTAGCACAATAATAGGGGCCTGTATGTACATTTAGTCACAGCCACGGTACATAATGAAAGCTATGTCACAGCGTTCGTCCACTTTAACCGTAGCAAGTAGGTAACAGTCGTCGTATCACTGCATACAGCTAGCCATACACGATCAAGTATATTTGTCAAGTTTACAGTTTGACTTGATGCGGCATCCAGTTTGCATGAGATAGCTATATGGCCAGATAGCTATACATACACCGTAAAGCTTACTGGATGTCGCGTCAAGTCTGCTGCCAACTTGATAAGTATACTTGATCGTGTATGGCCAGCATAACAGTAATAACATGGGTCGTTATGGTATGAGTATTCGCGTAGAGTTCCTCTCGCTACCATACTAATGTGTGCCAGGGAAGCGCAAAGGGAACTCTTAATTGAAACGCAACATAAATAGCTGAAGAGACGAGATTTCAGAGTGACGCGATGTCACAAGGTTTGCTGTACTTGCTTTCAAGTACTACATTACAACCTGATCGCGTCCCGCTAGCGCTGCTTCGCGCTACGGTTTTGTTCCTCTACTGTGTGGCCAGATCTAGATCATTTAAGTACACTAAACTACTTTACACCGACGCCTTGCAGTCCTTGCACCAACTAGGTAGGTATTCAGTAATACATACAAGCACAATGTGAGTAAAAATAACCACACCGCACATACCTACACGGGAATTTGCAGTGTTATACGTACGACGTTTGTGTTTATGCTAATACCTCTGAATCAGAAGCTCTGATTACCGTGAACTATCTTTTAATATTTCAAGATGAGTGTTTTTCCTAATTAAAGAGGCAATGACGTTCATCAGCAGAGGTAACTTGAAGTACGGCAATCCAATCAAATCGTATGGAACTTGTGCACCACTGCGGTATCTCCAAACCTCTCTACAACTATTCAGGGACTGCTTATTATACCCTATTTAATTATCAAAAGCAGAAGTAACCTATCATTTTATAAGCCATGCATTAATCATATAGGGCATACCGTAGGTATTCGAAGAAAATTATGCCTACCCATTGGTTACATGACGTTGACGAAGGCAAGCTTACGTTGCGTTTACGTAGACGTTAAGCTCATAACTTAAGGCAGTCCTAGAAAGATTTATTGCTTTAATAACTACATTACAAGTTTCTTAAAGTAGGTGTCATTACTTTGGTAACATTGCACTGTTTTAGAGTAGGTAACTTTACTTACGCTTACGCAAAGTATCGCGTTTACGAACCCATGTTTCAATCAACCCCAGTCGCCCTTGCTTTGGATTCCAAACTTGTATCATCACATCATAATTAATATACTGTATACTTTTAAACTAATTTTTGGTTATAAGTGAAGGTATTAGTTAACGTTCAAAACTAAATAGACAATCTATGTAAAATGTTAGAAATGAAAAAAATGCTATATTCACCTTTCTATACTTGCTACAGTTCATGCAAATATTAAGGGATATATAAAAATAACTACACCCAACGTGCGATATTTTATCATCGATGATTTTATTAGCTCGTACCAATTTCACATCATATTTTTATGAAAATAGCCGGCAAATGAGCTGACGATCCACCTGAGGGTATAGTGCGAGTTTTACATGACATAACGGGCTCGCTAACGTAAAGGAAAGTCAGCTATGCTATTGGCTACCGATGCATTTCTTTTAAATTCTTTTCACTGCCGCCAAATCGGTAGCCAATAGCATAGCTGACTTTCCTTTACGTTAGCGAGCCCGTTATGTTATGTAAAACTCGCACTAAGCCCACTGATGGTAAGTGTCTATCGTCGCCCATGGACATCAGAAACACCAAAGGCATCACTGATGCATTGCCGGCCAAGAAATAGAGAAGAAAAAGAAAGAACGAACGTCACCGCCTCGTATTTGACTGAGGAAGAAAAATACCGTGCTGGATTACGTAATTCCTGTATTTACAAGCTACCACACCCATTCACGTCAAAAACCATGCCGTTTTTGTTTTTCTGTCCGGAAGTTACTGCCAGAAAACAGCATGGTTTTTGACGTGGATGGGCGTGGTAGCTTGCAAATACAGTATTTTTCATCCTCAGTCAAATACAAGGCGGTGAGTTATAATAATGAACAGTCTATTAATTTTGCTATACTACAGTACATGCAACTCTAAATGTTAAGGAAAAAGGAAACAGAAATAACTAGAGCCAACGAGCAATGTTTTGTCACCGATGATTTTATTATCTCATCACCGATTAGTTAGATTAGTACCTTAGGTTTCCTCAGCTTAACATTAGCGATATCCTCGGGCGTGATGCTGAGTCTTGGAGCGGCGATCCTTGGTGGTGCGGAACCACATCGGGGTAGCGTGTGGGCTCGTGTCACCGCCGTCACAGGCTTGGTCGTTGATGGTAACGGTGGGGGCGGCGGCGGCGGCGGAGGGGGAGGGGGAGGGGGTGGTCCACAATGTTGAACCGTCTGTTGACTCGTCTGACGGCTGTTGAATTGAAAATTCAAATTCAAGTCATTAATTTTTGGAGTATAACTCCTTTAGAATCGATTTTCATATTTAAGCCCGGGGTCTCCGTTGCGTTATGCGTCAAGTAATTCGTAAAACAAAATCTAGATGGCGTTGTTACTGATCAGTAATTTATTTGATGAACGTTTTGTTATATCGTGGGATGAAACGGCGAAAGGAACTCCTCAGCACGTTTTAAACGAGTACTGACGGTGACAACTGACCATCGTGTGCCTGTCATGTCAGCTTAAAAAATAAAATTACTGACTTGGACATACAATTAAAATAGGTATTGAATGTATGTTTTAAAATATCGCACGAACGAACGTTACCATAAACCTAACTTTGAAACTATTCATCAACATTTTGATTGTAATGTTTTTTTTCTAATCTTACGCTCTACAAGTAAGTTGTGTTTTCTCCAGTCCTGGATTTGTCAATAGGTCGTATATAGTCCTAGGGGCGGCAGATTTCAGAAGATGATATATTATAGATGATTTTGCTAATAAAAAGTGTCGCAAAAATCGTAATTCTTGTTTTTTTAAGCACTTTCTTAGTGACTAATTCAGTGCCTACCTTACTATGAATGGAAAATTATTAGTTTAGAAAGGTAGATATAAATTGGCCTACACTCATAAAAAATATAAATCCGGCACTGGTTTTCTCACAAAATTTTCGCGAACGGTATACAAAAAGGTATTTACTTGCTAAATATTCGGTCAGTACTTGCTATATAATAAAAAGGCTTTTGCTGTTGCATATAGTTATTTATAATGTGAAAAGAATCTACAGCTGTGTTTGATTTGACAGGTACCACGACCGAGGCGAAAAGTTAATGTTTTGTCCTTATTACTCAGAGGTTTTTCATTCTTATTGTTGCGTTGCAGCTAAGAAGCACCTTACAGTTCATCAATTTTATTGAAGTCCAAAATATATGAATAGACTGTAGATATATACGTCCTTGTACTTAAACCTACATGCCAATTTTATTCAGTCTGTTTTAATTTTTGTCATTACGCTCATCACCACAGAACATTTAAATTATTAGATGTTCTGTGCTCATCACTCATGTCTTTGATACTAGGTACATAGTAGGTACGGTCCCCTGCAGAGAAAAGTAACCCATCTGTTAAACAGTTTTAATAGACAGATGGGTTACTTTTCTCTGCAGGTGACTGTACTAGGTATTACATAGTCAATAGGTAGTAGGTACCTACTGATGTCCATAGGCCACACTTACCATAAGGTGGATCGTCAGTTCGTTTGTCGATTCGTTACAGACAAAAAAAACAATAATAAAAAATCCCTCAGGTGGAAGTGAGTTCTTGAGTTCGTTTCGGGGCCGATTTTTACGTAATATCTAACTATACAATTATTATCTGTTCTGGGGTTGTGTTTATTTAATTGAGTATGTCCATGTATTGCATTAATTGTGAATGTGTGAACGCATATTTATTTATTCAATATTACCAAGTTACCTGAGCTTACCCTCGAGCTCATCAATCTTCGTCATCATATTCTTGATCTGCTGATTGAGAACTGCATTTTCCCGTACAAGCATTTCGTGTCTCTCGTCCACCTCCTCTATATATTTTCTGAGATCCTTTATATCTTGAGCCAGGTTACCCTCACAACACTCCTTATTGGCTGGTGGCTCTCGCAGCATATCGGAGTACAGACCTGTGATTGACTGATAGCCCTGTTGTAAATGGCATTAATTAAGTATTTTGCAATAAGATTCTTTTTTATTTGAGAAAATCAAAGTTCTGAAACACTTGACTCTAACGAAAGTTACCGTTACCATTACTTTAAAGCTTAATATTTCGTAGGTAAACGGATTTTTAATATTTTGCACATCCTACTATCCTGCTAAGAGTGAATGACCCTTGTTGGGTTGAATCGTTGATCTGTGTACCTAGTAAGTCTTTGTTGCCTTTAGTGTTACTGATGTTCATGAATAACAGTGACCACCATCACCTACAATCTTTGTTCGTATGCCCATTATCGTCTTCAGTGCCGGCGTTAGGGGGGGTGTGGTTAGGCTAGGGCCTGGGGCGCCAAATTTGGAGGGGCGCCACATTTAGGGTGAGGAGCAAAAAGAAAAAACTCTGTTTTGATTTATATTCTTGTCTGGGGTGTCAGTGGCTCTAACGTCTCCACTGTTTGTATGGGTTTCAATGACAGATAGGGGCGCCGTAGAAATCTCGCCTAGGGCGCTGGTAGTGTGACTCTATCGTCCGAGTGGGGTGTCTACTTGGGTTCGATACCCGATTGAGGCAGCCATTAGTGCGATAGTGCCTTTGTAAGTTTATATTATGAATGTGTGTTTATTTTATAATACTATAATATATTTTAGTGTCCTTAGCAGTTAAAACTTTAATTTATTTAGGCATAGAAATTAGGAAACATAAAAAATCCTCTATAGCAACTTCCCCGGTAAATGTAGTCGTAAATTAATGAGTTAAAATATTGGTTATTACAAGACATTATTTATTAATATAAACTGTAATATAATACCTTTTTGCCGATCCAGGCGCAGAGGTCCACAATCTTCCATACTTTAGTGCGGTTACTGCGACGCTGATTCTTGTCCTTTCGCGGGCTCCCACCTGATAACATGAACCATTGCACATCACTCAAAACACTAGTATCTATATTACACTCTATCTCTACTTCTAACTTAAGCGAATCCCCTTTTATTTCACTCATGTTACTTCTGTTAAGTAACTATATAAAAATATTTTGTTTATTTACAAATATAAACGATCGAATGTGTGCGCTAATTCGTGTCCCGAAAACATGTATCAACTTCTCTTCGGTATGTCTTTGCCGTTAAGTTTCAAAGTGCGGTGATGATGTCACCCTCTATATTCGAAGTTGACGCCGACTGGTTAGTATCGTTACAAATAAAAAGCAATAATAAGTAATCATATAAAGAAGTTCCAATGCTGCAATATTTAACCTTTTCACCTTGTCGTAATCACGCTTTATCACGTGTCGTATCACCGAAAATTATAATATTATACATAATTATATGAGTCGGTCAGTCGGTCGCAGTAGCTTAACTAGGGCTCCCGCCGCCCAGGGCCGTCCAAAAATATTATTAAAAATATTATTAATATTATTATTAATAAAAAATGTACTTTTCTTGTTTTCAGGGTTCCGAAGAAAAATTGGAACCCTTATAGTTTCAGTCCTTATAGTCCGTCCGCAGCATAGCGTCTAGCTAGTCTTAATTTTAGAAAGCTGTAATTTGGCATGGATATACATTATGCATTAAAACTTCAAAAGAGTTGAATATTTGTATTTATTTGACGACCCGTGTGGCGCAACGGTTACCATGCCGGATCGCCGCGCCAAGGGTCCTGGGTTCGATTCCCAGCGAGGCAGACATTTAAATGATGAGTTTGAATTTCTGTTCTCTCTAACTCTAGGTAGGTTACATCTCGTTGAAATATAATGGGTCTGCTAAGACCATTTTTCGATTTATAGGTCCTTTTTCGAAATATTTGGCTTTAAAAGGCTAATTTTGGTTAGAGTTCCCCTCCCCTGCCAGCTAAACGGTTGGAGCTAGAGCAGTGAAAAAAAATCACAAAAAATAGGTTATATGATGAATTTACAAGGAAACCTATCATGGTTATGTTAGCGTAAGTAGTTAATGAGTAAAAGTCGATACTCGAACTTCGGAACCCTACACTGCGCGTAGCCTGACACGCACTTGCCCGGTTTTTTAATTTAGCACTATGAAAAATAGTGTAGGATAATGGATAAAAAAATTAAGCATTTATTTCAGCGTTTTTGGGAAATCAACTCACCTACTAACTTTAGGAGTAGGTAAATGTAAATTTGTTTGAAAATCTGCCAAATTTTACTCAACTACTATAACGTATGGTACATACCACAGAACATCTAATAATTAATTAGAAAGGAGTTGTAACTAAATTATTAGATGTTCTATGGTACATACCTACTTTTGTCCCGGGAAATGTGGACGAAATCGCGAGCGGTAACCTACTACGCTAGGATATATCAAAAACTATATAATATAGCTATATCAATAAAATCACAAAGTTGTAACATGGTTAATAATTCAATTTTCTAGCAGAAGTTTAGCTATCTATTGAGAAGTATGTTTAGATGTAAATAGTTAATAGTATCTACATAAAAACGTGTCGTTTACCTGGTGCAATATGGTCAGATTTATGTTTACCCAATTTATCATTCTTCCTGGGCCTATGCAGTGCGTCTCTGATCAAATTTGTATCAGATTTTCGTCTTCTCTTACGAGTTTTATATGAGTAATTGCTGTTAACAGATTTAAAGGAAACCTCTGAACCGGTAGATGCCAAACACGATGACGACGAGAAACCCGATCCATGTGCTTTCGCTTTTGATAAGTCGGTAATACTAGATGAACTACTTTCAGTACATTTAATTTTTTTATAAGGTCGATTTTCATTATGAGAATTTTTTCTGTAGCGTTTATTGCGTATAGATTTGTCTGAATTATCGTTAACTGTGGTTTCCGGTGAATTAAAATCTTTGCTGACTGTGAAATTTACGTCGATAGAATGAGTTGGCTCAATTTCCTCAGTCTGCGTGAAACTGCTATATCTACTGCCCTCCATAGGACTTGCGTCAGTTGTCATTATTACGCTTACAAAGGGTGGTGTTGTATCACTTTCACTATTCTGATTACAAAAAGAAACAAAACTTTGTTCCCAGGAACTATTAACAGTTTTCTGAGCACATCTTCGTATCACTTCAATAGAATTATTTGTTTTCGTCTCTTCCAAGCTTGATGTTTCACTGTCATTAACTGTTTCCATTATTCTTTTTTCTTTCTTTGCCATCTAGTTGCAGACCACCTTTTTCGCGAAATGAATGCCAGTTATATTAGAAATCCTGTGGAAAAATCTTCCAATGCTTCGAGATGTTATCCGAATGAAATCAACATTTGACAATATTTTTTAAATATATTAAATTGCGGGTACCTACATAAAATAAAAAATATGAAGGCAGAGTATCAATGAATCGAAAGAAAAACTGATTTTGTAATAAAAAAATTTCGTGTCCTTAAGTTTTACACTCTTGCACAATTGTGATTCTAGCTGCATCCCAAAATCCTCATAAGGTTCATATTATTAATTTAATTCAAAATTTATCGGATAATTGTGAAGGTATATAATACCTTTTAAATTTTTTATAAACTTTTAAATATCAGATAGAGTAACATTATTCCATTCAATTGAATTATATATATTGGGAATATAAATTACAAAATTGGCAAAGGGTATGGGTACAATAGAAAAATATTCCGTATCACGTGATCGATCTTCAGTTACTTCTTCGAAGCTTGGAGTCCAGTTGTATCTATAAAGTTCTTGATCTTTAACTAGCCTGTCCTTTTGTCAATCAAACTATTATGTCAATATGTCATTGTTATTCGTTACGTCAATAGTTGTAAAAATGTCAACAAATTCAACAATTCAAAATTTCAATTAAAATCATGGATGAAATTTTGTACACTATTCAAAAATTATTTTAATTTATTATAAAACAATTTAGGCTTCCTTCTTATAATAAAAAGTATATGTAAAAATAAACATGTCGAATTGACGGGTGTTCTGCTAAGCTATTATTATATTAAAAAAGATATAATGCGTCATGCATTTAAGAAAAAGCTTTTATACTGCATTGTGGTTCTTGGGATATTGATTTTATTTCTGCATCCCAACATGAATGCGAAGAGATCTTACGAGTATATAGAAAAGCTTGACATTTTGAGCAGTATGCACGAAGAGACTGCTGATAATTATACGAGTACTTCCATTGCTGACTGTGATTACTACCACGTTCTTGACGACGAAACGACGTTATCAATAAGCTTGATGGATGCGGACTTAGTCGAGGGTCATAGAATACGAGAAGGTGGAGAATTTGAGCCAGTGGAATGCAAATCAAAATTCAGTGCTGCAATTATAGTTCCATATAGGTAAGATGATATCCAGTTTATGGATTCAACTTTTTTTCTGTAATTTACTTTTCATAATTATTATTGGTTGTTTGTACTGTGTACATTTGTTTACTATAGCAAATTAATAAAGCATGCCTGAACTGCAACTAAATATCTGATTTTATTTATTTTACCAGAGACAGACCAGAAGAGCTGCGTGGATTTTTGGTCTACATGCATACATTCCTTCGTCGACAGCACATCCATTACCGAATATATGTTGTGGAACAAGTGGATTCTAAGCCATTCAATAGGGCCAAGTTACTAAATGTTGGTGCGGTAGCTGCCATGCAAGCTGGCTTCCCATGCCTCATTCTCCATGATGTTGACTTGTTACCCTTAAGGCCTGCTAATCTGTATGCTTGTACTAAGAGGCCTAGGCATATGTCATCCAGCATCAATAAATTCAGGTGAATTGTCTTCATTATTGAAATCTATAGTATGCCATACCTACTTTACGACTTTTCTGAACTAGGCTCAGCTTTAGAACAGGGAATGTTGAAAAATTGGTTCAAATATTTTTTTTTCGGTAGATTATATTATTAAACGTCGATTACCAAAGTTTCACTTTACGGAAATTATTAGTTTAAGAGATATGAATTTTTAAAATATCAAATTATTCCGAAATATTTGCTTACATTTATGACTTAATACGTCAAAAATAATGCAACAGCCATCTTGAATGTCATGTCAACTCAAGGGGTTATCTGTCAATTTAGCTTCAATTTCTGACAGTAGCTGTCATAAATCGGCCATGACAGTCGTCAAATATGTCAAATAATTTCATCATTCATTCATTGTCTATACTCGCGTTTAAAAACATCATTGTGATCGCGCTTGAGAATTTTCGTTGAATACAACAACTATCATTAAAGTCAAATTATTTTGATTCCCAGACATCAGGTGACTAAAGCGAGGTCACTAAAGCTTGCCTCAGGAAAAACAACTGAACTCAAATCGAAAGAAGGATAGGTTAGGTTATGGTTGTCTGATTTTATTTAGGAGAAAAATAGGAACCCCGCAAAGCGGGGTTCCGTCGACATCTGTGGCGAAGCCCCTCGCCATGAAAAATGACTGAACTCAAATCGAAAGAAGGATAGGTTAGGTTATGGTTGTCTGATTTTATTTAGGAGAAAAATAGGAACCCCGCAAAGCGGGGTTCCGTCGACATCTGTGGCGAAGCCCCTCGCCATGAAAAATGACTGAACTCAAATCGAAAGAAGGATAGGTTAGGTTATGGTTATCTGATTTTATTTAGGAGAAAAATAGGAACCCCGCCAAGCGGGGTTCCGTCGGCATCTAAGGCGAAGCCCCTCGCCATGAAAAAAACAACTGAAATCGAAAGAAGGATAAGTGACATATTTGTGACCGATACAAACAGTTTAATGTACCTTTTTGTCATTTCTAGCGTTTAATTATCAATATTTTAGTACTGAGGTTAGAAAAGTTATTTTCCATTTTCTCGGAAATGGTGCATCGCTGAGAGTTGCGAATGGTATCGTTGTAATCAGGAGCGAATCCTTTATAAACTTATAATTAATAAACAATGAAATAGCCACGAAACAGCTTGATAAATTATCTTGATATTTTTTTTCAAAATTTTTTTTCTCGAAAACTAAAAGTTTCCGTAGATTGCGATAATCAAAAACATGTTGTACACCCCCCCTCCCCCCCCCCCAAAAAAAATTTCATCGAAATTGGCGTCATTCCCTGTTCTAAAGTGCTTCCCTGAACTATTTTCAGAAAAGGTTTAATTCAAACATAAGTTTCTCAGAATGCTTATAGAGGTGTGAGGGGTAAGTCCCTTGCCCCCTTGCCTTCTATTTGAGCATTCCCAAAAATTATGTGCTCAGTGCACACTATGCACAGTTTAGGAAGCCTACAATTTTTTGCATAATGTACCTATTACAATTGTTTTATTACAGGCAAGTCTATTCTTAAAGATATCCAATAATTTTCAGGTTTGTTTTACCATATTTAAACCTGTTTGGAGGTGCTATAGCAATAACATCAAAGCAATTTAAGGAAATCAATGGTATGAGCAATGTATTCTATGGATGGAAAGGTGAAGATGACGATCTATATCTCCGACTTGCTGCCCACAAAATAAAACTATGTAGGTTTCAACCAGAACTTAGCAGATACCATTTGGTTACCCATCATGAGTCACATAATAAAGGGTAAGTGTATGTGTTTGTATTTAATTAAATACAAACTGTATATAAAAGGCAAAAGTGATTGACTGATGTATCAATGCACAGGCCAAACCCGTAGGGTTAGAAATTTAAAATTTCGCACAAGTATTTTTCTTATGATCTTTCAACCCCCAAGCAGATGAAATGGGAGATAGATTTGATAAGCATAATTTTCGCATGCGAAGCTACAGGCAACAGCTATTTTGAGATATACTTTGGACTAATAAAATAAAATTTCAATTTTTAATTAATTTGACAACAATGAAAGCTAACAAATAGTTAATTGGGATTGTAATGTTATCAACGTGTCTTCAGTAGTTATGCTAGATTTCTAAAAGTGTAAAGTAAATTAACATTGTTTTAAGTTAAAAATAAAACTACTTTCCAGGTATAAGGGAACAAAGGTGTTGAGCAATACGAAAGAGAGAATGGAAGTAGATGGGCTGACTTCATTGAAGTTTACAGAGGTTGCAACAGTCTTGCATCCATTGTTTACTCATATCATGGCCGACTTGTAGCATATCTTATTGATAGAGTTGTGTAATTATCACAATTGAACTAAATTTTATTGTTGAACTATGCTTTAATATTAGACATATGCCATAACTTAGTTAGGCAGAATCAGCTAGTGTAGATGTACTTACATTGCATTTATTTATGAAAAATAGTCAAAAGTGACAAAAGTAGATAGTAACAATTATTATTGCTTTAATTTTTCTTAGTTCTAGGAATTTAAGTGCATTTTGTTTATTTTAATTTTTACAAAATGTCTTAGGCATCGTTTTTGTTCGGAATTATATTGAATGTTATTTGATGTTTATGCAATATTTTAAAAAAGATTGATTACAATTTTATTATTAACTTTACATCAATCACATTTTAACGAATCATCGAAAACTGCACGCTTTGTGTAGAATTTTATTTAAGTCTTATTAAATTGTGATACTTAGTAAGTAGTTTTGGTCCAAAGCAATGTATTATTTAGGTGTTGCTAGGTAGTTAAATAAATCCAGCCGCGTCAATATCTTAGCCCGTCCAGGTAATATTGTTAAAGTATACTGCATACTATGCGATGATTGGTCAGTGAACAAAAAATACAATTATTGTAAAACATATCATTGTAACATGTGGCTGTAACAATTGAAAGACAATATTCTTAGCATATAAAGTACAATAATTATGTAGTTGTACCAATTGTGTTAAATATTAAACTGTGTAGCAATAATATTATATTTGAATCTCCTATGCATTATTTCTGAGTTGTTTTTTATGTTATTTTAAAAGTGAATAACGCCCAAGGAAATGTACTTCTTATTCAGTTTTCATTTTATTACTACTTACTAATTAAGCTCAAAAGTAGCTATGTTCTATGGTTTTACCATTCCCCGTTTATGTACACTCTAGCAATTACTTCTAGTCAAACATAAGTTTTACATGTAGTTTAAACTTTTAAGTACGAATCTCGAATTTTAAATGTTTTAAATTAATTAGCATAGAAAATATTGTGTCCAGAAGTGAGCGCAGACAATACTAATCAATTTAATGTACCAATTAATAGTCAATTTTAGGTACATAAGTAATTCATGTATATTTCAGATAGTGTAGGCAGTTCCTATTTATTGGCCTTAAATTTATCTTTAATAGTAGTAAGTAGTTCTATATCACAAATTAATAATATAATTGGTGCACATGTCACAAACATTACTAGGTAATTAGTAGGTGCTGCTATTTAATTAGGCATAGGATTTTTATAAAGCCATACAAGAAATATATGGATAGTTGATTTTATTTTACTTTCCCCACAATTTTTACAAAATCTGATTTTATGAATTGTTTCTGTGATCGAAAAGGATATAAATGTGAACAAGGAATTAAGAAGTTTTAACCCATGCAGTTTGTAATTTGCTCAAGAATTATTGTAAGTAGTATATCAATTATGGAGTTCTTAGTTAACTTGGTTTTAAAATAGTTACCACATTAAGTGGATGGTCTTGTTTTTGCGGTATAAGAAATAAAAATGGAACCTAAACATTCGTTTTTATTCGTTGTTGTTGGCGTATTAAAAAAAAATCAATCTTATAATTAAAGATAATAATACAAATAAATATCTGGACTCTTGACTCACTGTCACTATCATCAGTTATAGAGTTCCATTGTTCGTCTCCGGACCGCATCCTCAATTCCTCACCATATTTGTATGGGATCACCTCGGTATACACTTTATAACAAAATAATATCCACGTAGATTGGCCCAGAAATCGGAGAAATTATTTTCATATAACTGAAAAAATACGCGCATAACATATAACCTTCTTTTTTGAAGTCAGTTAAAAAAGAACGACAATTTTCAGACACGTTCATGTATTTGGCTTGCATAAATTTACAACAGCTGGTCCCAAGTAGCGAGACAAACAGTAATATTACATGTAAGTAGTTGTAACATCAATGTCATATGCAGATTTAAATTATTTACATCAAACAGTAGATATTTCATTTAGGTACCTACTTAAATACAGTTTTGAAATTTGTACATGTAATAGCATTCTAATTCAATGATTCAATGGAATCTAACAACATTACACATTCAATAATAGGAAGTATTGTGTTGTAAGTTATAAGTATACAAAAAAAAATTGTCTCAAATAAATTGGTATAAGAGGTAAAATGTAATTACTAGATCATATAACCAAACAACTCGCACACAATATTGCTTCATAAGGTAAAATAAAAATCTTATAATATTTAGAATTTTTATCAACTAAATAAAATAATTTACCTACCAATAAACAATATATATTTAAATATCACAACATTTCAAACACCAGTAAGAATATTAGCGCCTAAGCTAAATGAAGTAGACATACCCCTTAAAATTATATTTAACCATTCCATAAAATTTTGTCAGTAAACTCAATCCACCTTTTTTAAACCTCCAAAACCTACAACATAAATAATATTATGAGAAAATTAGAATCTTCATCCACAAATTTTAAAAGAATACAAAATTTAAACATTGGAAAGATTAATTTAATTATTATGTAGTGCAGTTTTTACTGTAGTTTATTTCATATATTAGTAAAATAAAGCGATTTTCAAATTGCAAATCTTTCTTCTAAGAGTCATAAGTTTCTTTTGCAATATAAAAATTTAATTTGGCCTCAGGCTCCGGCCCTGAGTTATTAAATATGAACTACCCTAAAAAGTGATTTTGTCTATGGTAGCAATAGTAGAGAGGCGTCTGTCGGATCAGCCGCAAATCAGTATGAAATACGAGTTTATTTCAATGTGACATTTTGGAATACTTTATGGATTTAATTTTACACCAATACCATTTTATTATACCAATCCCAAACACACTTAAAAATCTTGCAGTGCATAGTCATTCACTATAAATTGTTTATGTCGTCTTAACAAGCCACATTTATTTACATAATTATGTTGTACCAGTGAAAGAAAATTATACAAATTTGGAATAACATTAGAGGTAAATAATTTCTTTAACTTAAGTAGAAATATGCACAAACCATGCATTCACACATCTTGGTCGGTTTTTTATACTATGTCATATTCATCCCTATTGTTAACTTAAGGTATACAAAAATGTGTAATTATTTACAGTTGTTTTCAAAAAAATATACATTTAATTAGCAAAATTATGAAGATAATGTCCTCATTTTTTATAAATACTTTCAATGAAAAACAACAAGAAAAGTCTCTGTCACAAGAATCTAAAAAATACTACATTTACAGCTTGCTGCTATGTAAAGAACTTTGTAATTGAGTAAAATAAATTGAGAAGTAGCATTAAATTAAATAAATTTTATTCCCCTTTAAATAAATATATTTGAAAGGAAAAACTGGTTAAAAAACAAATAGCACCTTATTTTTAAAAGCACAATAATTTGAAATAGTTTAAAATTTTTGTATATTACCTCCCAACCTCAAGTCTCTGCCATATTAATGACAGTTGAGTATGCAATAAATGTTTTAAGTAAGTTCATTCTTAGCTCTTGTGGCAGTGATTTTGACATGACCAGCAATACAGATAAGGTAATATGATACAGTTATTTTTATGGTCGTAGTACTAACATACTAACAAGTCCTAAGACAAATGAAAACACTAGTTTGAGATTAGAACCAATGTGCAGCCACTCTGGCCACTGAGATTTGATGACTTGTTCTGGCTGTGTGGGGAGTAGCAGAGCAGTGATACAGCATATGCTCACTGCAACGGCAATAACATTCACAGGTTGTTGTTCTCTGAAATAAATATTTTTTCAGTTAGTTTTATTTATAAATCATTGTTCTTTATTTATGTAACAAGCTGACAATCAATTGATGGTAAGTGGAACACTATAGTCCAGTTTACATGTATTAAGTAGTTAAGTAGATAACTAAATTTTAAGTTAATTAATGTGTGTAAACAGACAATTTAGTAGTTAAAATTTAGTACCCAAGTAAACAAGTAATTTAGAAATTTTCTATTTTTCTGTTAGTTAAGTAGGTGGGCAGGGCTTATCACTTAACACGTTTGGACAGGAACTTTTTAGTTAAAATTTAGTAAAATGCATCAGTAATTAAGTAGGTTATGAAGAATTGTATGAACTAAAGAGCTTTACTAAATTATTACGTTTGGATGTGCATTAAAAATTATTCACTTAAAATTTAGTTCAAATTTAGTTATCTACTTAACTACTTAATATGTATAAACCGGACTTAAAAGTTGTTTGGCAGTTAACTCAAGCGAGAAGGTGATATCTAGCAAAGCA
The DNA here is from genome assembly GCA_963932265.1 of Thymelicus lineola. NCBI lineage: Eukaryota > Metazoa > Arthropoda > Insecta > Lepidoptera > Hesperiidae > Thymelicus > Thymelicus lineola. Next base: position 5,574,181 of record OZ010695.1, on the reverse strand, counting down.
GGTTTAACTGAAAACTCACAGAAAGATAATATTGTTATTATAATTCTCATGTGAACCCCTACCACCAAGCAGGCCTTTTGTCGCCTCTTACGCCACCCTAGTATGCATCGGCATGGCATTAAGGGCAGTATTCTAAGCCACCTCAATATGGCTTAAAATATTTTTTTATTTTACTTTAGATGCATAAGAAAATTATATCCCTGCTGTAAGGAATGGTAAGAGACTTAATTACCATTCCTTACAGCAGGGAAACCAATAGGAGACTTATTGAAATTGGAAACAAACCTAATATTATGTGAATGATGATTGCACATAACTCGTGAGTGCTCTTCTGGGGGCCTGATCAGAGCAGGCTTTGTTGCCAGCGGGTGGAAACTGTCTCCTAAACTTTCAGGGTTTGTATTTGAAGGCTCCCCTTCTATTAATTTTGTAGGAATATCCCTTTTACCTAAGGCCTGCAAAGTATCATAAAAATTGGAAAAGCATTAATAACATAAATATTAAAATAAACAAACTTAAATTTTAATATGAGAACTTCAAAAGTTTGAAATTAATATTTGATAGAGAATATGTGTTAGGCTTTTAGAAGCTATGTCAATATTAGGTATATGAAATGACCTTGAAAGAAATAATGCCATGGTCATTTAATTTTTTTTTAATTCCACATATATATGTTATAATAGAAATGTAACACAACAAAATGCATTAGAAATAGTTTAGTTTACCTGTTGCGTGTTCTTGTCATACATTGTTATTCTGAATTTTTCAACTGTGTTGCAGTGGGATGCGGATGGCTGTGTATACCGCACGACAATATCTATGCAACTCTGTGGAGCTATCACCCCCTCTGGATCGATCACGGTGAACTTGTTCGGAGATGTGCATAGTACTGAAAAATGGACTTATTTACTTCAAAAATATCCACCCATATGGTAACAAAACAAAAAAAAACAAATTTCCTGCCACCTTTGAAATTCACAGAGAAGTCGTATGGATTATAAACTGTCAACAATTGTTTGTGAGTGTGCCTAGCGTTTAAATAGAATTCTAAAGAAACTGGGAACACAAACACGGGAAAATTCTTCATTTTCGTTCAATTTATTATGAAAAAGGACAAAGCAAAACACAAATAAAACAATTCTGCATCTCGTTATTTCAGTCAAATTCACAGCTGCTGAATTGACAATTGATTGACATTATTGAATTTGACAGTATATGTTCTTTGATTGACATTGACATGACAATATATGCCATAGACTAAATATTTAAATACGTACCATAGACTCTATGGTCTATCTATGTGACAGACTTATTATATCATAGATATATAGAATCAGGAGTAATAGTGTTCTAGAATTCTCGATTGTTATCATAGAGTACAAAGTTATAAATTATTGCAGTTGATTTAAACTTTAATGCATCTGCCATATAACCCTGAATTTTTACCTTCAGATTTCCACCTGTTTCGATCACTTCAGTATTCTTTAGGCAATGTTAGGAAAATCAAGAGAGGACTGCCAAAACTGCTTGTCGCGTTTTATTGATCAAAAGCAATGATGTTTAAATAAATATAGATACGTTATGCCCTTACAAATCAACCGAAAAATCTGTTCCGATGTCCGCAAGGCACGCTTTATTGCTTTATCACACGTCTTTATCGCTCTCGCGTCAAAACTACATCGCTATCTCTTTCTTCACCTGAATAAGAGTTCCCAATTGGGAACTTATTGAGTCACACAACGCGCGTGCTTATGACATATCTGCCTTTTTTAAATATCTAATATCATTGATCAGAAGTCCCAAAAGTTCATTGCAACGGGTTCATGTCACTACCGGCAAGATGTCAAAAAGTTAACAAACAAAATGGCACATACCATACAATTATGATAAAGTACATTTTGAAAAAAAAATCTTGAATTTTCATATAAAATGCGAAGAAACTTTTTTCCCAACCTATTATGTATTAATAGATTTCAAATAGATTGATTTTCAAATCGGGATATCCTATAGTGCCTTTAGGAGCTATGATGCCGCAGACAGACATACAGATACAAAGACACGTCAAACTCATAATACCCTTCTTTTTAGTCGGGGTTAATTCTTTCCTAGGTGTAGCTTTTCAACTAAAGCAGTTGGGCGCAATGTTGGTAGCATTGAAATAAATGTCTTTTATATCTTAAAAACCATTATAGGACATAATAATAGCGATGTTTAGTTAATAAACGGATAATGGTTTTTAACCATATGTATATTTTGTGCTAGTAAAATAAACTAAAAAACTGTAGTCAGCAAAATACTTTTAATTTAATCTAGTCAATAAATACAAAATTAAATACAAATACGCTTCGTTAATCAACAATATTCTCCTAAGCATCTTATTGAATGCACATTTTATATCTAATTAATTGTATTAACAATCACAAAACGTTTTATGCTAGCAAAGTAATTATATTATTTATTTATTTTATTAGTTGCGCCAACAAAGTGTACACTATGACTTACAATTTATATCACTGTTTATAATTACTCCGCACAAAAGTAACAACAAATTCTTTAAAATAAATCGGTATACAGTGGAATCCGTTTATAATGACATCGAAGGGAATTGACAAACACGTCATACTAAGCGGACGTCATACAAAGCATTTTTGTGAAAAAAAAACCAACCTAACTTTTTTAGGTAAATAAATACTTATTTTAATAAAGAAACATAGCATATTAAATAAAAATTAAAATTGCACGTAATAAATGCACGTACGTATGTATATTTTTCATTTTTTGAGATTCAAAACAAATACAAGCCACGTGCGGAACGTCATCGGGAATCAACGAACATTGCCGAAGGTGTAAAGAATCATGTCGGTCACTATAAACGGGCAAAATTTATTAAAAATGGGTCATAATAAGCGACATGTCACTGTAAGCGAAGTCATTATATCCGACTTTGTTAAAAGAATTTTATATGAAAACCAAACTTCGTTTGTAATTACGTCATAATAGGCGGTTGGTCAATATAAGCGGAGTCATAATAAACGGATTCTACTGTATCTATCAGTAGATACTATGTTAAGATAGCTATTTTTAAAAACGTATAAAACAGATGTAATGCTATAAAGACATTTCACAAAATCTTTATATTGGTACAACTTTAAATAGTAAAATAATTGTGGACACATAAGTCTACTTATTGATTTATTTTTTGCATAACTATAAATTAAACACTATAATTTAGACATTATATTATTTCATACCCAGCATTGCATAGCTTTCTTATTATCATACTAGTTATAACAACCAAATTCGTTTAGGAAGCTATGTATACAAAGTTAAACAATAGGCATGATGACAGTAAGTAAAAATCACTAAAATGATGTACATATTTATTTTAATGAAACCCTATTGGATCGCAAAACACTCATTTATTTGTATTATTATTAGCGAGAGTAATAATATTTTGATAAAATAAAACGGCATGTCGCCATGTTTTGAACAACAATAAGTCTCAATCAGAGCGAATTACGTCACGCTTAAGTAAACAAACGAATATTAATATACTGACAATGACATCTAGTCTATCACTTTATTTAGACGTGACGTCACAAGCGACGCCATGACACTTTGAAGTGTTTTGGTGCGAATTTTAAACTTAAAAATTAAAGTGTATTTATTTTATACTATACCTTATTTTTTTTGAGGAAATATGATATACGTTGTAATTATAATATATTTACCAACACCATAGAACCGTATTTCAAAATCATCATCAGTCATCATGCCCGGTATTTTTCTGTTTGACAAGAATAATCATTATCTTAATATTATACATATTTACAAAGAAAAATATATCAGAATACTTCCTACAATAACATAAAGCAATTTCACACAAGAAAAAATATACTTTGTATGTATTTATTAATTTTATTACTTCCAAACATTCGCTACTAAATTATACTTTCCACATTATTGTTTGAGTCATGTTGAGGAAAGTCAAGATTTTTATTAATATGAAAGTATCAAAACAGTTTGTTGTCCACATGGTGTTAAGTTGCCACTACATCTATTATGGCGGAAATTATCATTCCCCCTCATTCGCACGCTAAAGACAGGAATAACGTGCGAGTGAGGGGAATGATAATTTCCGCCATTTTAGATTCGTCTCTTTAATGGCCCGGCTTATGCTAACCATAAGTAATACAAGATGTTTATTACAAGCCGGTTATTACCTTATTACTCCTGAGGATTGAAATGATAGAGAGTGTTAACTGTAACTTTCTTGGAGGTGTTCAATAGTAAATTTACCGTAATTTATGTTATAGTTTATCACTTACTCATCAGGGTTTATTGATAAGGATATAACATGGCTACCGCGGGGTCCTCTGTCTCAAAGGTGATGAGAACATCTTTAAACTTGTCAAGAAGTTGCATCAGTTGGGAACGCGTTACATTTTCCATAAACATTATTTCTTCCAAATGTTGCTCGCCACGGAAATAACCTGTAAAGTGTTATATTGTCAGCGTTGGTTTACTCATACCATATATAATATAATCATAATATATAATATTATATAGACGCGCCAAGATACGTCGGCCGTACTGTAAAGTCCGATTTCAAGTATTAAGTAGTTAAGTAGATAACTAAATTTTAATTAAATTAATACGTGTAAACAGACAATTTAGTAACTTTTTAGTTACAATTTAGTTAACGTTTACTTATCTACTTAACTACTTAATACGTGTAAATCGTACTTAAATGACATGAAAAAAACCACCCACACCCACCTTTCTTATGCAGTTGTGCGAGCAACAGTAGATCGTCAGTGTTCTCGGCGGCGGGTATGGTGGCCAGCATGGCACGCTCCTCGGCGGTGAAGGTGTCCAGCAGCGACTCCGTGGCGGGCGGCTCCACGCGGCACGGGTCCGCCGCGTCGCAGCCCGCCGGCGCGCTCCACACTGTTGGCGGTTGGAAGCTGGGGAAAAGTGGTTCTCTGTAAAGTCGGTTTACGGACGGTAGTTTAACGTGACAACGTCATGACAAAACATTGATGAAGTAGTGCTCGAATATAATATTATCTCTGGAAATTAACTTACAATTAGAAACTTTTATCTTTATACTATGTACAACGCCATCTAGAACTCCTGAACTAAACTATTTTTTCAGCAAGTTTCTTCCTGATTTAATTGTGTACATAGTTTTGTTCATAGATGGCGCTTTCTCCATTGTTCGCTCGCTCGCGTAACGCACAAATGAGTCATCATTTTTCATGCGTGCGCCCGGCATCGATTTAATAGACGTTATCACGTCAAAAATATAAAATAAACACTTAATAATAAATACATAAACGCTTACACACCCACGCAGTAGGTTTTTATCTATGTGTGTACCTTGTTGTGTGTCAATATTTTTTTTTTTATATTTTAAATTGATTTTTTTATTGATGGTACAAAATTACAGAATATTTTTTGTTCTTGGACGATGGTGTGATCACTATTCGCTTATCTGTGTATGACCATCCATAGTCAATACTTCCTCAATCAGAGTATCCTCACGCGCGCCTTATATGATTTTCCTCAAAATACTTTGGCCTCTTATTATTTTACTTGAAACAAAATAAAATTTTCTTTACAATTCCGTAAATAATAATGTATAAATTTATAAATAATTAATAAATAACATTGAATTACCTCATTTCACTCTGCAATTTCAAATTCAACGAGACCCCATTTTTTTTCTCTATACAATTTCCATTAACAAATCCATTACGATTCTTCATCTTCGGCGAAACATCCAGATCACTTTCGAATCTGTCTTCATCGCTGCTTAAATCCCTAATCAATAAATTATCAGTATCTTTGAACGAAAGTTCAGACAACCTCGAAGGCAAGATTTTCACAACTTTCTCCGTTTCTGATTTGTCTATGCCATTAACTAAATCCCCATGACCATTTAATGCCCCATTTTCCGTGCCATTTGATCCATTAATGTTATTAGAAATGCCACTATCCACCGAGTTGCCATGTAGCTTCTTCTGTATTTTCTCTGTGCCATTGAAATCACATCCATTTACTCCGTTGGGTTTAATCAGACCGTCGACCACATCAATCCCATCATCGAAAGAGTGATGTGCCGAGTCGGTTTCGTTGTATGGGAATTTCGTGTGTTCTGATTCGATGACAATGGGTTTCGTATGTGAGAAGTCGGTCTGATTGAGGTTGTTTTGCGTCGGATAGTCTTCATCGGAGTCCGGGAACGCGTTGGTACTGCCCCTAGATTCGACCGGTTCAGGTACGTTCAGTTGGACTTGGTTGAGTGATGAAAACGAAACGCTACTCGAGTTGTAGTAAATGTCATGTTTCTCGCAGAAGTACTCTTTGCCATCTGTAAACAGAACAATTATTTTTATACAAAATTTATTTGGATGCTTTTATGTCCTAGGCCGCTTGGGTGACCGCTAGTGGCAAAAAAATCTTGAACGTTTCCGTGCTTCGGAGGCCACGTAAAGCCGTCGATCCCGGTTGTTATCATAAGATAACACGCACCTTCGGTGCAACAAAGTCACAAATAGCGAAAACTGTAAAATTGAGTTAGTATGCCAAATTGTCTATAAAACAAGCATTTTACGTGAAACTAGCAGAAACTATATACAATTAATAGTATTTATATTTTTAACCTATTACAGATAGTAATCCAGTAATATGAAAATAAATGCGAATGTGAAAAAATCTTAAAGTCCTCTCATGTAAAATTACAAAAAAAGCTGTTGCGCCTTTGTTGCACCGAAGGTGCGAACAGTCGTTAAGCCATGTCGGAGGCCCTCGGGCGGTTTGAAAACTTCCGACACACGGGTTGGCCACTAACCCTTCCACCAATCCGCACTGGAGCAGCGTGGTGGAGTATGCTATAGGCCTCCTCAAGGGGAGAGACCCGTGTCCAGTAGTGGGCCATTAATGGATTGAAGCCATGTGTACTAGGCGGAAGCTTCGGAGCTCGATGGACTAAAAACCTTTAGGAAAAGAAGTTGCTTTTTAACTAAGCGGACTGCTAAAAACAAAATATAGAAAATAGAAAGAAAAGGCTCAGAGACGATCAGAACATCGCAAGTGTGGTCCAGATCTAGCAGGCTCAGAATTTCACTACCCACAGACGTCAGTAACGCCAAAGGCATCAACGATAAACCATCCATCGGATTTTGGAGGTCCACTGCTGCACATAGCCTCCCCTAACTTGCGTCACTCTGACCGGTCCTGAGGCTTCTGAGTCTATGCGCTGGTCCCACATAAATAACAGGTGGCTACATAAATACTCATAACTAACTGACCGAGCGCATGATGTCTGGAATGCGGCGAGTTGAACTGCACATAGGTATGCAGTTGCAGCAGCAGCCGCCGCCGCAGCAGCCACGCCACCAGCCGCGCCAGCCGCGCGCCCCCCCGCCCCGCCCGCGCCGCCGCGAGACACGTACCACAGCGGCGCGGGGAGAGAGAACGAACCCAACATCTGGAATACACGAATTCATGGTTTTAACTCCCGTTTGTATCGACGCTAGAAAGGAAACATTGACTTAAGTCCGATTTACACATATCTTAATACGTGTAAAGTAGTTAAGTAGATAACTAAATTTTAAGTAAATTAATACATGTAAACGGACAATTTAGTAACTTTATAGTTAAAATTTAGTTATCTACTTAACTACTTAATACGTGTAAACCGGACTTAGGCGACATTGAGCTAACTTTACAAGAGTGCAGTTTAAAGTTGGAACTTTTAGAAAAGTTTTTGTATATCCCACAATATAGATGATAAAATAAAGATTCCAAAACAGTATAAATAACGTTGGTAGGAGGATTACAAAAAAATATTTGATTTTTTTCTAAAAATTCCAACCTTAAACTGCTCTCCTGTAAAATTAGCTCAATGTCGCTTGGTCAATGTTTCCTTTCAAGCGTCGATATGTATTTAGTAGTTAACCGCCCCAACTCAAAGTCACTAACGGTTACTTTAATCGCTCCTTAGTAAAAATCACCGTATAGATTCTGTACTAAGGAGCGATTTAAGTAACTGTTATTGACTCTGAGTTGGGGCGTAAGTAGATAACAAAATTTTAAGTGAATAATTTGTAGTGCGCGTGCAAACGTAATAATTAAATACAACTCTTTAGTTCATACAGTTTTTCACAACCTACTTAATTACTCAAGGATTTTAATAAAAGTGCCTGTCCAAACGTGTTAAGTGATAAGCCCCCGCCCACCTACTCAACAAAAAAAAAAGATTCTAAATTACTTGTTTACTTACGCGTTTCCAAGCGAACCCCATGGAGAAATAATAACAGTAATAATGGTATTAATTAGCAATTAAAATCAATATTACCTATATTGGTAATAATGGTAATCCCTCGAGGGGCCCTACCCCAGCGGGCCGGGTTTGGTCGCCTATTACGACACCCATCCCTCGTGGGATTGGAGTTAGTATTCTATGCCGCCCCAATACGGCAAAAACACACTTCACTTAATTTGGAAAATTAGAGGTTTTAAAATGTCTTACTTGTAAAAGGCACAGTCCTGGGAACTCCTTCGCAAACTCGTCAACTATAGGTGAGTTAATATGGATGTTAGCTCCTGGGGCCACTACATAAACATTGCCTTCACACAACGGATAGATCACTGTTGCTTTTGCCCAATACACCAAATGACCAGTAAGTTGGAATGCCTGAAAAGAACAGTTATAATTAATTCATATTTTATTTAATGTATCACTTGATTTATTAATCTATACAAAGAAAAAAATTGTCTATTAATAGTATGTATATTTATGCATCATTTACACTGTAATCATAATTAGCTAACTTGTTCAGGTTCTGAAGACTGACTTCACTTTGGTAACCATGCTGATAATAATCTAAAATTTTAACAAAAAAGAACCGACTTTAAATGAAGTACTTCCAATAAAAAAAGAATCATCGAAATCGGTTGGCGTGATATTGAGTTATTCGTCCATTTATCGCACACATATTTAATGTAAATTTAAGACTTATATGCTTTTGACATGGATGCCATTATCAGATCTCGCTTAAATTTATGTGGGACCACACGACAAGAACCAGCTTTCGATTAAAAAAAGAATCATCAAAATCGGTTCACCCAGTCCAAAGTTCTGAGGTAACAAACATAAAAAAATACAGTCGAATTGAGAACCTCCTCCTTTTCTTGAAGTCGGTTAAAAATCAAATAACAGTGTTCCGAATATATTTTTCCATGTGAATTAATAATACCTGCTTTAATGTAATATCCGCATCAATAGCAAGAGTTTGAAGGCTTTTGAGTGGGCTGTAGAGCTTTATTAATCTCAAAAGCGCAGGACTACCGTCAAGAGGAATAGATGCTAACAGTTCATTAGGATCTACCTGTAAACACCATAATAAATTAAATATTATCATTTATGCTAATAAGGAGGACCTGTGTAGGTCAGTAAATGAGACGAAAGTTTTTAATTCCATAAACTTGTTTACAAAAATACAAGTGCATTAGATTCCACACTAGGATTCCCTGTGTCGTGGGCACTTATGGGAGACAAGGATATACCCGATTGTTGTGAAAAAAAAAACATAATGTTAATGACTTACTTTTTTTATGCTTTAAGCAGGCAAACAAGCAGACGGGTCACCTGATGGTAAGTGATCACCGTCGTCCATAGACATTAACTTAGCAACACCGAGGGCGTCACCAACGCGTTGCCGGCCAAGAAGATGACGATAGACCCGCTTATACATTATATATTGTAAAAATCTTACCATAAGCAGTATACCATGATAAGGTCTCAGTTTTTCCACACATTTGTCTATGGTTTCTGGCTCAATGATCATGCCTCTGTTGTGTATTTGATGTGCTTTATGAGGCAAACAAAATGATAAAAGAACCCATTTATTTATCCGGACTTGTACTATTCCTGTAAAAAAAAGAATTGAACTCGTAAAAGTAAATTCTGTTAAAGATTTTCAAAACCTGAAACTTATCCACTACATTTTCAGTTTTCACCAATGATAGAGTGATTCATAAGAAAGGTTTAGGTATATAATTTCTCAAGATTTTGTGTAAAGTCAATATACCTGGGAGTTTTCATCCAAAACGCTGTCTAATTCCTTTGAGATATAACAAAACAATGCATGTTGATGTGAATTAAATTGCAGACCAATAATAATTAGATTTCAAAAGCTTGGACTGTTTCCTCACTGACCTGTACTGCTAAGTTCCTCAAACACAGCCTTCATAGACCTGGCGAGAGAACTCCTCTGCAGTATGAGATGGAAGGCAGACTTTGGACTGGTGTCGGCTCTGTAGTCTGAATTATAATTTAAGGAGTGCCTCGGAGTATCTTCCTCTTCATCATTCTCACCCGAATTGATTTCATTATCTAAAGCTGATACTTCATCATGAGCTGCAAGCTGAAAAAATAAATCATTATCATTATTCATCAATCATCACATCATTATCATTCTTTACAATTCTAGTTCTTTTTTTTTTCTAGACTCTTTGATACTTTAATTTGATGAATAAATGTTTGTCTAAGTGTTCAGAATGAATTTTGTGTTGAATTAAGCAATATCTTGTACTGTATTTAATAGTAGTAGTATTAATTAAATATTAGTACTTTGAAGGACTTAAAAGGATACATCCTTATAATATGATGTTCATTGTACTTCATTAAATTACACATTTCGACGCCCCCGGGGAATAAAATGGTAATAGAGAAAAGTAAATTTTACAGGAGAAGCAAAAAACCAGTTTTGTTTTATTCTAGGCAGAATAATTATTGGATATTTTTGAATTATATATCAAAACGTGCGTTATTTTTTCCGGAATTACATTCCATAAAAAAAATAAAAGAATATATTATATCTTTTTAATTATCACCAAAAAACAATAATACATACTGTTATTATATGGAATTGTGTAGCAAGTAAGTGTATTTAACAATTTTATTCCCGTAAAACTCTATCATGCTATCGACAGTTTTCATCACTTACGATACACTTTTATTGTACTTTTATGAATTAATTGTAAATGTATTACACTATTACAATTTTCTTCCGGTCAAAGTTAATACTCATCTTTGAAGTATTGAAATGTAACGATTTTATTTAGGGAAGAATAAAATGGTATAAGCGTGTTACTGATCTAAAGAGATAATAGTTGTTCAGTAATATATGATTACGACTTTATTATGGGCTATAATTTGTACATGACTTCCGAGGAATAAAAGTAAAATGGCTCTAATTTTATTAAATTCAAATATAAAAATCTAAATAATATTTAGCAGGTGTATATGCCAAAAATGAAAAAAAAAACTTTTTTCGGTAACCGTCGATTACAATTTTATTCCCCGGGGGCGTCGATTTTATATGTTTACGCACACCTTTAATATGTTTACTATACTATAGATTGCTCTTTTATGTTACTCAAGGATTTTACTGAAAAAGGCCATTACTTATTTCTAATCCCAATTTATCATTTACTGAATTAATGAACTATCATAATTTGTGAATAATTACCATTATCACCATTTGTTCAGTCAAATAGGAGCATCTTTTTTCTTCATGTCTTAGTGCTTTGCCGAGTCTCTTGCTTAAATCGTAGTAACATTTCACTGCAATAAATTTTTAAGAATTATATTATATATATTTTTTACTATGTTATTCACTAGCATAAAAATATCTTATGTTTATAATGCTTCCAATTGTGAAAGTTTTATTTACAAAAATGAAATAAGCTTATCACTTTAAAATTGCCTATACATATAATATTGACAAGACAATATTGTAGCCAAATCAAGAACCTTTCCTTTAGAGCAGGCGGCTTTAAATCCTAGCCAATATCAACACTATTGTAGCAGATAAAGTATTGCATCTTAATTGGGGTTTATTGAAATTATACCACAAAAGACATAATAGTACTTAAGTTATAATAGTACCTCATTAGCAGTGTTGCCAAGTTAGCCACTTTTTGGCTAGATCTGGCTACATATTTAGCCACAATTTTAGCAACTCATGACTTGACAAGCTAATAACAAGTAATTATTAGCTAATAACTAGTAATTATTAGCTTGTCAAGTCATGAGTTGCTAAAATTGTGGCTAAATATGTAGCCAGATCTAGCCAAAAAGTGGCTAACTTGGCAACACTGCTCATCAGGCACGTTTGGAAAAAATTACGAGAGTAAAATTTTTCATCACACGGACAGCCAAAAAGCGACATGATGAAGTTAGCTGATAATTATTTCTCAAGTTTCCGTGTTACGATGCGCGCGTAAACCGAAAAATCAACATGATAACTGATTCCTTTTACAAACAGAGTTAAGGCATACTGCATTTTTTGATTAATAGTCTTGAATTTTATTTAATAGTCTATTTAATAAGACAAACCAATAGAATGACTTGCAGAGGCTTGCAATGCAAACACAATATTGATAAGGATCATAGCAGCCGTGTCGTCTTTGTTGGTCCTGTAGGGCAGTAGTGTGGGATGCCCTACAAATCTGACATCATTTACTTTTAACTCAAACTTCCTGTTGCACAACTCCGCTTTCACTGCAAACAAGGTTGACAGCATTTTGTCTGTAAATCCACTCAGTTGACCTGCAAGGAAACAGTGGCATTGTAAATAAGGAATGTTATCTCCAATTAACTCGACCTTCGGTAGAAGATATCAAATAACACAAACATTTACATTAATAAACATCATTCATCAGACTATGTCAGTAGTTCAAGGTATTTATAGGGGTATTGATATAAACATTTTAGTGTTTACATTATAATCTTGGTATGATGGTTACAATGTAAAAGTTAGGAGTAAAAAAATAGTCATGAAAAATGATTACCTTTACAAATATTAGAGGTTTGTGTCTGTGTGTTTTGTAGAAGGTCCTCTGTAGAGTTGATAGCATAGGGATTGTGGCGACCACACTTTTTCTGTTTATTTTCATCTTTATTCTCAGATGTATATGGATATCTAAATAATAATCGATCCCCTTTACTGTCTGATTTCACAAAGAATATGTTCAACGGATTAACTTCCATGATGCGTAATAATTATTATTTACAACGTGGATTGAGATATATTATCAAAATACTAGTAAACAACGTTTATGTGCAGTTTGGTGACAAGGACAATGGATCTACAAATGTTTTTATAACACTCATTTTTCGTTGTTCCAAATATAATAAACAAATTTAGCACCAGAGTCCACAAGTATACATAGAAAATAGAAAAACGAATTTTATTTTGTTCTACGATTTGTTGAAAAATTGTAAATTAAATGTCAAATCACAAATGACAAATCAAAATGTATAATGTCAGAAACGACAAGAACTATCGCACGTACCACAGAATACAATTATATCACAGGCTAGTCAGATAGACTATACCAAAGACATTTTAGTATGTATAATTGGTCTAAGTAAGTGTGGACACCGTACAATTATGAAGGAACCTTAATTCGACCTAGGATTGGCCAAAAATGGTCACCAAATTTTACGTCATTCGTCTACAGGTACGGTCTCCACGAAGATTGTTATCCAGTTAGACTTTATTATCCTTGTGTATTTGCTCGATATATTCTGTTCTTTAACTGATGTCTGTAAATCTGTCAAAACGGTGTCAATGTCAAGTGTCACTGTCACCGTCAATCATTTTGCAGTATACAATTCGGTTCCACTCAGAAAAGTAGAAAAATAATTTACAAGATTGATTCTGCAAAACTCTAACTGCGAAAATGTCGGCAAAAAATGGGACTAGCTTAAAGGTAAAACCAGAAAAAGTTCCATTAGAAACTGACCAAGGAATCATTGAGAGTGAAGAACGGAAATGGGGTCTGCCTTTGAAACAAGTTTATAAACATGGAATTGCTTTTTATAAAGGTACGAGCGTTATACATTTTTTTATCGGTTTATCTAAGCGATACAAGCCTTGAATATTCAATTCTTTTATCTAAAATAGTAAATTTTCATGGCTGTGTTAATTCAATGAATCACTTTGAGTACAAACAACGAGTTTCAATGAAAAAATTGAAATGAATTCGTCACTAGTTATTGATTTTATTTGACCAAGATTGCATTGTTAATATTTAATGGAGTGGCTTGAGTTACTTCATGACTACTCATTTCGGTACAACTACTATCACTTGAATCAAAAGTGTTCATGTTACTTGAATTATTTACACAGATAAAGATGGCAAAGCAGTGCACCTAAGTTATGAAGACCGACTGAAGTTGGTAGCTTATACTCAGCAGGCAATCCACGGTCCTTTTGATGCTACCTCACAACCACCATTAGGAGTCCTGGATGTGATCGGTCGGGACAGACGAGCAGCATGGCAAGCACTGGGACATATGTCACAAGTACAAGCCATGGCTGGCTTTGTACACACTTTGGACAGGTAAGAGGAATAAAACATACCTATCTGACAGGGTGAAAGAGAATAAAAGACATTGAACAAATCTATACACTTAGGATTATCTTTCAATGTTATTATTAAGTTATTGATAATTTTACTGGTATTAAGATCTCTTGGTAAAGCCTTCCTGGTAAGCTACTTTTGCTAGCAGACTCTTGCTAGAACCGCTTAGCAACTTGCTGTGTTCAGGTTGGGGGATTGAGAGCACAGAACATATAAAAAGAGGTTAGAAAGTAGTTGTGGGCTGGGCAAATGCCCCAAGGATATGAGCAAACGCTCTCTACAGAATAAATTCAAACTTACACATAAGCTATTAAAATGTACAACGGTATGGACACATGCGTATGATTAGTTCCATTTGAAATTGCATGATTGCAAGGCACTAAGATTGGCTGGATTTGAAATGGCAAATATGTGCATAAGCTTCATATGTATTTTACTTAAATAAAGCAGATGTAATGGAGGCGAAAGGTTGGGCGGAATCGGCGACGCCGATTTTCATATGAACAGCGCATTATCACCATTCTAACCTCTTTATATGTGTTCTGTGGTTGAGAGCCAGTTAATTTCTGTCTGTCTCTTCTTTCTGGTCGCCAACACATTGGTAATGCCTTTGGTGTTACTAATGTCTAATGACTAGTTACATAAAAGACAACACTAAAATAATGACTATTATAATGTTAATGAACCCTGCTACACATCAGTAATAGTAAGAGACCCAAGCCTGGCCAGAATATTTAAAAATAGCTGTACATTGTAAATTACAGGTTGTGTCCTCTCTTCAAACCATATTTGGAGGCTATTCAGAAAGACTTTGAAGATAAAAGGGAACAAGAGTGAGTTTTTGATTGTTAATATACTAATCTATATAATTTGAATACAATTGAGTACAAGAATTACAAGCATTAAGAATTAAGACTGGATAGTGGCAGTGGCTAGATAAAGCAAAATAGTTGAATAAAAGTTTTGATGTTTCTGCAGTAATTCTGCATGGTAGATCAATTGATGAAACAAAAATTGCTAATTTGTGATGTACAAATCTACTGCATAAGGATTTCCTATATTATATTTCCTATATTATCCTTCCAATTTAGTTTAATAACACAGATATGACTATAATTTGCCTCTAATGCATAGAAGAAAACATTGTAAGATTAAATTAAATATCCGGATGACCGAGCTTTGCTCGGTTTAGTGTTGCTTAACAACGCCATTTACTGAAGTAGCTTTAGTATTGCTACTTGCCAATAGATGTCAGGAAGAGCATATTGTAGAAGTTTATCATTGCCTGAAAACACCGATAAAACCACATTTTCTAAAAATGAATCCTAGCTAGATCGATTTTTCGCCCCCGAAACCCCCTGTGTACTAAATTTCATGAAAATCGTTGGAGCCGATTCCGCGATTCCAATTATATATATATATACAAGAATTGCTCGTTTAAAGGTATTAGATTTTATTAAACCTTAAGAAATTTTCATCAGATCTGAAATCAAAGTTGTTTAAGACTTGTCATTTCATCTTCATTATCATTGTAACAAGTTATTATCTAATTACATCAATGCTATAATTGAAACAATTGAAGATAAGATATGTATATGATAATAGGATTTTTTTATATCTTATAAGTTAATGATAGTCTTTATTGATGACCCAAGTGCTTTTTATTCCTTCAGAGACGGTCTAGATCCGAATGAATGACTCAAATTTTTTTTAATGAATTATCTGATTTCTTTAACAATACATCATATCACATTACTAGGTCAGAATTAACAACACTGATATCTATCTTAAATTAAAGAGCAATACGATGGTTAAGAATCAATAGTAATAATAATAGTCTATCTCAAAAAAGTAAACTTCATAGGAGATATGAACAAAAATATCTTTACTTTTCTAGTGATAAGGTAATTGTCTATTATTTATATATTACAATAATCTTTATAGTATGCTCTTTATTTATGTATTGTAAACTTTTTCAGTATCCTTATCAATGAACAGTAAATATGTATTATACTTTTTATCATCTCCTGTGAAGTTGACTTTTTTTTAAGACAAAAATTATTGATTCTTAACCATCAAATAGATTGTCTTGAAAACCATATTTTTTGGAGTTTAACTCCTTTAGATTTTCATAAAGCTCGGTGTATGAAAATTTATGAGGAGTAAAATCAAACTTTCTCAATTACGTTATGCGTTACGCGTTATGTTTGTAATTCGTAACAAACAATCTAGATGGCGACTGATTTGACGATCGCAAACTACCGAATTTAGGTGGCGTTGTTACTGATTTGACGATCGAAAACTAGATGGCGTTGTTACAGATTTGACGATAACGTCATGTTAAATTAAATAATTAGTAATATAAAAAATGCGTTCATTTACCCTGATTTACTAATCTATATTTTTTATAATCGTTCGTAAGGAGAAAACTGTCGTGCTTCGGAGCTGACGCACACATTTTTATTATTATGTTACAGATTAAAAAGGGAACAAGAAGAAAAAGCACACATAGAGCTACAAAACAGGATCATGCTTGAGAAAGAGAAACAACAAAGTGCAACTCCCACTGAAGAGCAGCAAGTGTAAGTCATTAGTTCATCACCGGTACAGTTTGCTGCTGAATTAATCATTATTTCTACTCAAACTTTTATCATTTATCAGGGGATTTTTTTAATTTTTTTTACTACATAGGCTAATGCTTGACTACAAAAACATCTTATGATAAGCCACGATGATGTCATGGATAGTAAAGCGCAATAACTTATCCATTTTTAATACTCCCCTACACTATTTATGGAAT
The DNA here is from genome assembly GCA_963932265.1 of Thymelicus lineola. NCBI lineage: Eukaryota > Metazoa > Arthropoda > Insecta > Lepidoptera > Hesperiidae > Thymelicus > Thymelicus lineola. Next base: position 5,556,936 of record OZ010695.1, on the reverse strand, counting down.
ATCTGTACATAGTTTCATGCTTCTATGCTCACTGGTGTCAGTCTGTCAGTCAGCAACATTTATCATTTTAATAATTACTAGCTGATGCCCGCAGCTTTGCATATGGAATTTATGTTTTAACATATTCAAACTTTTATCCTGTTTTCTCAGGAAACCGTTTAATTTTCCGGGATGAAAAGTTGTCTAAAATATGACCCAGAGTATCAGTAACAACGTTACCAATTTTATCGAAATCCATTCAAGGGTTTTTATGTGATGCTGGACAGACAAACAGACACTTTGAGTTTTATTATAGTATAGAAGTAATGCAGATGATGAGTACTCCTAAATATTTTCAGACAAAGAATAAAGGATGCTTTAAACGCACAAACATATGACCAGTTCCTTCAATACGCACAGCAGCAGTTTCCTGGCAACTTTGACCAGCAAGCGATATTAATAAGGCAGTTACAAGATCAACATTATCAACAGTATGTGCAACAGTTGGCCGTTGATCAAAGGCTTGCTAACTCCAATATCAAATTTGAGGAGTCAGATGAAACAGAGAATGAAATACCACAGGAAATAATCGAGGAGTTTCATCTGAATGATGATGAGACGCTTGTCAACAATAAGTAAGTAGGAAAATAGTTATTAAGTCTTTGTATGTCTTCATTTGGGACTTTGTGTTTAAAATGGTGATCATGTATTAATAACTTGAAAATACCATAAATCTATACTAATATTATAAAGAGGAAAGATTTGATTGTTTGTTTTCATTGAATAGGCTCCGAAACTACCGAACCGATTGGAAAAATTCTTTCACTGTTGGGAAGCTACACTATCCCCGAGTGACATAGGCTATATTATATTTTTTTTTTACTATTTTGCCCGAAGTGAAGTGAGGGCGATTTCCTAGTAACAAATAAATATAGTGGTTTTGTATGTTTATATCATGTTTTTTATGTATGGTAGTGTGAATAATAATGTTGTATTCTATATAGGTGAATGTGGTTTTGTATTGTTTTTATAGATCAATGCAAACGTCAGGAAAAACTGACTGTGCAGAGTACACAGAAGAATCAAGGGAAGAAGAATCCGATGGTAATAAATTATTGCTTGTTTATTGTATATTGGCTTCATTCCATTGGGGAGCACAGGTCTCTCCCCTTTCGGACTTTACTTTTATCGGACTTTACAGATGGGTTCCCCCCGGTGGAGGACGCCCATATGTGGAGCAGTGGGGACATGGAGCAGTTCAAGCAGACTGCTCGAGAGGGCGGGGGGAGACTCACGGTGGGGCATGGGGAAACCATCACCATCCGAGTTCCCACGCATTGCCGCGCGCGTTCACTTAGCTGGGCCTTCGCTACTGACCACTATGATCTGGGTTAGTAAGTTTTATGTTAGTAGCTGACATAATGAATAATCTAAAATTTTAACAAAAAAAAATCAGACTTCAAATGAAGTACATCTTTTCCAATAAAAAAAATCAATGAAATCGGTTGAGCAGACTCTGCAGCTCGGCAGAGTTTTAAAACATGAGAAGAGTGAATAGGCACCATCACTTTGCTATCTTATAACTCTCTTCAGTTACCGTCAGGTAAGATTGTAAATTAGATTAGAAATTCCAAAGAACCATTCTCTCTTACATATAAATAAATATTTAATTCAAACAAATATACATATTTATTTATTCTCAAATTGTATTAAATATACATATTTTATAATATTTTATTCAAGGTTCCTTATAATCTTTATAACATAATCGAAGTAATAAAAAATACACATTGACATGCATGCAGGTTTCGGGTTATACTTTGAGTGGAGTAAGTCTTCCACTGAAGAGATGACCATTCACGTCTCGGAGAGTGATGATGAGGAGGTAGAAGATGATGGCTATGGCGATGATGGTATGTACCACTTCTGATTTATGAATTTTTTAGGGTTCAGTTCCAAAAGGTACCAAAGACAATATTCGTAAGATTTTTCTGTCCGTTTACACGGTTATAGTGGACACTTGAAATTTTTAGAAATATGCAATTAATTACTATAGCCGCTGTATTATATTTGTTAATACATAAGATTTTTTTTTTATGTAGTGTAAGTTGAGTCGGCTAGAAAGGAGATCCCCAATTTTCGGCCTCGAACCATATGTAATCTGTGCTAGAACATCGGACTAGACAAGTGTAAACTATATACCAAAAAAATCGTCTTATTTATAAGATAAACATATTTAAATCTTAGCTTCAGCTGCTCTTGCCAAATGAACTAAATAATGCAAAAAAGTTTTCTCAGTATTTACCTCATTACATACGATTTTATAATCGATTGAATCGATTGATATTGATCGATTGATGGAACATAATAATATATTTTATATATTATTTATTGATTATAATTATAATATTAATTTATTTCTTACATATTTTCGTATTCCATATAAATCAAAACTATGTAATATATTATAATTACCATTTAATCGTTATGCTTATTTTATTAAATTACATTTCGAATATTTTGACATCGATTAATCTATTGACAACAAAGATGATGTAATCCCTAATAATGTCATTTTGGTAACCATAGTATTTATAAATAACACCACTGTATTGTCATATTTCTCATCGATCTTTCATCTTTCTACGCGTGTTTTGTATATTAAACGCTTTTATTTAGCTTCACTTCGGAGCATCAAAGCATCAAATCTTCAAAGCATCAAATCTTGTAACGTTAATTTGAATGACTTCCCTTTAATGAAAATTGATGAAATTTGGCAGACATGTGTATTTCCGATGACAATACACGAAAATCATATTTTAAACTAATTTTCATTGTTTATTTGTTGTTAAATTAAAAAAAAACGATTTTCAGACTTTAGACGCATAATTCTCTATGTTCTATTTTACGTAGAGACTTGAAATTTTCACAACTTGTAGCTAATTTTATAAACTAAACATTATTGAAATAAAAGCGTTTAAAAAAAAAAATTTTTTTAGGATTCAACTTATTTTTACCTCAGATTAAAGAAATAAAAGGCAGATGTATTCATCCAACTACAATGTGAAGCTACCAAAGCAAATACAAACTAAAAAAGCAAATACAAACCCGAATCAGTACTAAATAAAGCGTCAAATAGCTTGCATGTCACAATTGTCAAAATTTATTAAATAATTTTCTCAGATAAAATGCCGTCTTGCAATTTTAAACAATGCTAAAGTTGTTCCCAAAATCAAGGAAAAGAAAATTAGATATCTTTTCACAGGTAACTGTTCATTATTTTATTATTTATTTATAATAATATTTTTGCGGTGCGCTCGGAACACAAAACCTCGACAATTATTCAATTTAATACCAGCTTTATATGAAAATCGATTACCCTAAATTAAGGGAAATATGCATGGGTTATTGGAACACTGATCGATTATAAAATATCAAAAAAAATATTTTAAAAGTAAATAGTTGTATTTATTTAAATCTAAAAATCAGGAAATGCAGCCAATGCATAAATACCTGTCGCTGGGTTATTACAAACATAAGATAGATTGTACAAGGGATTAGAGGGATAAAATAAGGATTTTAACATAGGTAAACCTGGTTGATTGTAAATATCGTATTACGTTTGCCTACGATAAAATGCACGATTGAAAGAAAATATTATATTATATTTTAGTTCCTGTTTATCCTAATCAATAAATTATTTTATTTTACAGATTGCCGACAAATGCTATTATACGAGATGAATGGGCTTTTATTATTCGTCAAAGTAGACAAGATAATGATTGGCCATCCAAATTTTGCTTTGTTTATTCATTGCATTTTAATGAAGATGACGTATATTATATATATTTCATGTATTTTAATTATAATAAATGTATTAAAATTTTGATATTTTTCAATTAAAAAACTACCCAAAAGAGAAAAAAACCATAAATTAAAACAATTCAACATATTAAGTACTGTATATTAAAAGAACATTTGACATATTTAATATACTTAATACTTTAATACTTTTAATACTTTTTGATAACTAGTGATATAATAATAAATAATTTGCCAATTTAATTGTGCGTAATATTTCAAGTTGAAAATATGGTAAAAAATATTTACTAAATTGCGGGAGATTGCGACTTTTTGTTTTCAATGTCTGGCAACTTACACACAATGTGTCTCTACGATGCCACTGCTATTTGTCAATATGGTTGTCATGCACACATAGTGAAAAAGCGGCTTCATGTCATTCGCTCAGATTAAAGAAATAAAAGGCAGATATATTCATCCAACTAAAATGTAAAGCTACCAAAGCAAATACAAACTAAAAAAGCAAATACAAACCCGATTCAGTACTAAAGAAAGCGTCAAATAGCTTTCATGTCACAATTGTCAAAATTTATTAAATAATTTTCTCAGATAAAATGCCGTCTTGCAATTTTAAACACTGCTAAAGTTGTTCCCAAAATCAAGCAAAAGAAGATTAGATATCTTTTCACAGGTAACTGTTCATTATTTTATTATTTATTTATAATAATATTTTTGAGGTGCGCTCGGAACACAAAACCTCGACAATTATTCAATTTTATACCAGCTTTATATGAAAATCGATTACCCTAAATTAGGGGAAATATGCATGGGTTATTTGAACACTGATTATAAATTTATATCAAAAAAAAAATTTTAAAAGTAAATAGTTGTATTTATTTAACTAAATCTAAAAATGAAGAAATGCAGCCAATGCATAAATACCAGTCGCTGGGTTATTACAAACATAAGATAGATAACTACAAAGGATTAGAGGGATAAAATAAGGATTTTAACATAGGTAAACCTGGTTGATTGAAAATATCACGTTTGCCTACGATAAAATGCACGATTGAAAGAAAATATTGTATTCTATTTTAGTTCCTGTTTAGCCTACTCAATAAATTATTTTATTTTGCAGATTGCCGACATTATACGAGATAAATGGGATTTTATTATTCCTCAAAGTAGGCAAGATAATGATTGGCCATCCAAATTTTTCTTTGTTTATTCATTGCAATTTAATGAAAATGTATATGTTCATTGCAATTTAATGAATATTATATAATTATTTATGTATTTTAATTATAATAAATGTATTAAAATTTTGATATTTTTCAATGAAAAATAACTACCCAAAAGAGAAAAAAACCATAAATTAAAACAATTCAACATATTAAGTACTGTATATTAAAAGAACATTTGACATATTTAATATCTATACTTTTTGTTACTAGTGATATAATAATAAATAATTTGCCAATTTAATTGTGCGAAATATTTCAAGTCGAAAATATGGCAAAAAATATTTACTAAATTGCGGGAGATTGCGACTTTTTGTTTTCAATGTGGCAACTTACACACACAAAGAAGTATGTGTCTCTACGATGCCACTGCTAGCTGTCAATATGGTTGTCATGCACACATAGTGAAAAAGCGGCTTCACGTCATTCGTTACATTTCTTTGCGAAAGTTATATCTGCCTTTTATTTCTTTAATCTGAGGTCATTCGTTGCATTTCTTTGCGAAAGTTATATCTGCCTTTTATTTCTTTAATCTGAGATTTTTACTATCAAATATTTTCAGCGTATTTGGAGTCCTATTTACTATTGAAGCTCATCGACACGCACACAGTGATTTTAATTTTCTATTGTATTCGCTTTCGTACTTGTGTTTTGGTGAATGTGTTTCGCAGTTTCGCTACAATTTGTTGCAAACCAATACTATATGAATATGGACTCCTTAATCGCCTGTTTTCTGACTGACAAAGGTTCAGAATAAGTCCTGAACACTGGATAACGTACCCTATCCATCTTTAGAAGATCAGGAAGTTGCTGTGGCCATACTTACAATGAGTATATTATTATGGTATCTTGATTGGGCAAGGTACTAACGAAATATAGCGCCTCCTGCACAACTACACGAAATATTAATATATTATAATAATAACTAATAAAATATCTTGAAATATGCAATAGCTTTTATTATACAACCTTTTTATGACATTCGTTTTGGGTGAAAACCATTGAAGTAGTAGATAGTATAATAGACACCCGCCAACTTAGTTTTAGCCATTAAACTCGTAGTTTAAGTGTTAGTATTTGTGAAAAACTTTCATTTTTATGTTTGTAATGATTACTCGTAGGTGTTAGGTTTATAGTAAGTGTAACATACATATTAAATAGCACTGTGACACGAGTATGACATAATCATAACCTTTAATTAAGGTGATTCATTCTAGGATTTCCTTAGTTGGCCATTGCTGGCAGCCGTGAAAATTGGAGAAATTGAACCTTTTGCAATAATCTAATTAACAGACAATTTCCAGTCTTGTCTATTTAGGCCTGAGTTTCTATGGAAACTGGGGTTCTCCTTTTCTTAATTAGAGTTCAGTAGTAACGTATTTCGCGTACCTTAAAACTGGCTTTCCCCTAGGAGTATATTCCCATCTATATATCAGGTTTACCCTTTGACTAAACCTGATATACATATGATTTTATACTTAAATAATCGCGGACAATGAACATTTAAATGCAACAGGTACTCACTCATTTTATACGAGACGTGAGACTTGTCTGTTAGTATTATAAATTGCGAATCGTGAGTACCTCATACAGACTAATTGACAACAATGTTACAACTACCTGTTATAATATAAATTACTAGCTGTTGCCCGCAGCTTTGCATACGGAAATTATGTTTTAACTTATTCAAATTTTTATCCTGTTTTCCCGGGAAACCTTTTAATTTTCCGGGATGAAAAGTTGTCTAAAATATGTCCCAGGGTATCAGTAACAACTTTACCAATTTTCATCGAAATCCGTTCAAGGGTTTTTATGTGATGACCAGACAGACAACCAGACAATTCTAGTTTTATTATAGTATAGATTTGTATTCCCCAGAGTTCAACGAATCCAATGACGTGGAGATCGGTGGAGAAACTCGCGCGTTGAGCGTTCAGAAGCCGCCCGTCAGTCTGATCGTGCCGATATATCGCCGGGATTGCCATTTGGAGGTAACTTTATGTTGTAATTAATAATATTTATAATGGCCTATATCTTAGTATTTGTGAACCGTTTGATATATTATAAAATTAACACAAAATGTTTAGTCTTTTGTCTCATTAGCCCCATTAACTCAAGCTTACTATAACATATCAGTAAAAACCGCATTCAAATCGATACAACCGAATCTGAGAATAGTATGAAAAAGGAAGTCACACGTATAATTATTATAAGGTTTGACTGACTTCCGAATTCAAATCTATAATGTAATTACCTATGTAATCGTGTTGTAATATATGTACTTTATTTTTGTTACAGGTATATGGCGGATCTCACACATACCCGGGAGAAGGAGTATATTTACTTAAATTCGACAACACTTACAGCTTATGGCGAAACAAAACGCTATACTATAAAGTATACTATACACAGTAAGACACTGAGACAGTGTTCTGCTAGAGCCATGACATAACAGCCTTAACCAACGTAATTATTTATACATATAATAATTATATAATATAAAAAATATTGGTGTAAATGGTTGGTTTCACCACCATACCCGTAGTAGTGCAATATGAATTTAAATAGGATAATAATTATGCTTGGTTTTATTAATTCTAAATGATTATGTTTATGACATTTAAGTTGTTAGTTTTAAAATGTTTTAAAGACTAATAGCAGCCATTTATTTCTACAAATAACCAGGCGTTGATTATAATAATTACCAAACGGTTTTATCTATACACGCGGTAGCGTGTCCAGCCAAGCTCAAAGAAGAACTGGTGACGCAGCGCCATGTGTAATATTACACGAACCATATCGAGCTATTTTGACCCCTTCACAACTCGAGACCTATTTAACATACATACATGAAATTTAGTACATTTATTAAAGCCCCTTAGTTTATCTAGAATACAAAATTTCATAAATTTAGCTCAAACTGTTATTGATATAAAAATGTTTAAAAACCCGCAATTTGATGACTGACTCACTGACATAGGATCAAAAACCTAACCTACTTCCAGATAACCTAGAAGCTTGATATTTGGCACCAAGGTAGACTATATAGGTACGGTAAAATAGGTTATCTCATCAAAAAATTTATGTGAAATGAGAGCCAAGTTCAAAAAAAACAAAGAATTGAGATCTAAATGGGTGCCAAGTTTTGTGTAGAAAATCCTAAAATTCATGGAAGACTATTCGATATAATTCTATCGTTAGGCGCAAATTCTACCCTCGTTAAATACAATGGCTGCTAAATATTTTAGGTAAAGATAACATTAATTTTGACCAGTATTTATCTTTTGCTATTTTCTTAACCCAGTATCATTTTTAATAGTAAGGTAGAAAGTAAAAGTAAAGTATAACATACAATATAAATCTATATAACTTAAACCTTTATTTATTTAAAAAAGTCACAAAAATTATTTTGTTCCTAATGTGACTTATTTGTGAATTAAAACCAAACGATCACTTTTTAAGTAAATAAAAGTTTTAAATATTTAAGGTATCATAAATAAGGAAAGTATAAGATGTGGATTTGATAAATGATAATTTTTATTGTAAAGCACATGTACAAGGAAAGAAAATGAACTTATAATGTATTGAATGTAATAATCGATTATAATAGTTGCTATAACATTTTTTTTTATGGAAATAGCCGGCAAACGAGCTGACAATCCACCTGATGGTAAGTGGCTATGGACATCAGCAACACCAAAGGCATCACTGATGCGTTGCCGGCCAAGAAAAATAGATGAAAAAGAAAGAAACATAAACATATTATAGTAAAAACGAATTGTCCATAGATGTTTAATACTGTCATAGTACCTACTCTATGGCATTGTAGATTACTAGAGTCTTATCACTTCTATCTTCGGACTTGATGTAACATCTTGTAACAGCAATTTTAGTATTTTTAGGATTTAATACAAAAAGTTTCGTACAGTAATTCTGGTGTTAATTCATAAATGCCACTACATGATATTATATGCATGCAATTACATGATATTTCACGTCTAAAACAGACCTCTAGTGATCCGTTGTGCTTGTTACAAGCCTTGGTATGATTGTTTCGTGTTTTTGCCTCTTGTATAAAAGTTTTTTTGCAATTAAGACGTGTCACAGCTAGACAAACATTATTATAGTAATACTCTCATAATTATCGAGTTGCTTTAATCGTAAACATAAATATTTGCTAACAAAATTATTATTTTTATGGGCATAATACCTGCCCTTATGAGTCCGGCAAAATATATGACTGCTCTACTTTTTTTATTTTATTATTTCATGTGGAACATTATATGGCTATACATTGAAGTATAGAACAGACATCTCGAACAAAATGTGTTTCATCACTCTGCATTTCTCACGAGTTTAGTATTTTAATTAATAAGTTAACCAATGTAATTTTTATAATATCTTGGTGTACTTAAATTACTATAAGTGCGCTCTAGAATTAAAATATTGTATATTCCGGTGATTAAGAATATATAAATCTTTTAATTAAAAATGTATCTATTTATGTGTAAAAATAAAATAATTATTATAATAATGTTATTGATAACACATGGTATTTGGTAAAACCATCAGAAAACAGTCTATTAATTGCAAGATAAATATTAAAATACAAAGTAATAAATATTATGTATGATGTAATACTGTGACTGATATATTAATTCCCATTTAACAACAAGTACATTTCTGTTTATTATGATATTGTATGATTTTTGTTAATTTATTATATTTCCAGATTAACTATGATTCATAGAAGTTGTATGATAATTATGATAAAATAAATATTGTATCTATATTATTGAGTGTTTTAAAAGTATAAAAATGTTAATTTAAAGTTTAGACGTAATAAACATCTCAGGTATGAGTAGATACATAACAAAACAGAATAAAACCGCAGTGTGTTTCACTATAATAATTATATGTAATAAAATATATTTTGTTGTTGTAGAATATGTAGGGCATCGAGATATTTTATTATTTGAGTAAAATAATGTTATGTACCTATGCTATTACCGTACCGTCATTCATTAATAAAAATGATTGAAACAATTGTGTTTGTTTAATTTTATCCTTAAAACAGTGCCGGTTTTAAGGTTACTAGCGCCCTGGGCGAGATTTATACGGCGCTCCCAATGAACTAATATACTACGTACTAGTTCATTGGGCGCTCCCTATCTGCTATACGTATTACCCATGCCATACACCCATACGAAAATACCAAGTTACAGCTTTCCAGCACTAAGGGTCTCGCTCGACGCTATGCTGCGGACGGACGAACGGACGGACATGACGATTGACGATAAGGGTGACGATAAGCCCCTTCAAATCTGGGGACCTGAGCGGCCGCCCAACCGCCCAACCCCACGCCGCACAGTGGGACGAAAATAGGGGTTTCATAGACTTAGGATTTTTATGTTAAAATTTGTTTGTTTATTGTCGCAAACTGACGTAGAACCGTTTTAGAAGCCACAACATTATCATATTTATGCACCGCAGGCGACTATAACACGAAAAAAAATTTTTTAAATTAAATTTGTATGGAACACAACAGAAAAACCGATTTTATTCAAGACTGAGGAGAGTGCCCCTAATTCCCTCTGGTACGATTATTGCCACTATTTTTCTCTATTTTTTGACATATCGCACGTTGCGCGCACTCGATAGACTTTGGGTGAAAAAAAATGAAATATTTTTTTTTATTATTTTTCACATTGTGCACGTTATTTTCTATGCTTAAGGGCCTTCAAGGCCCTATAGGCTATTAGGTACTTGACACGTTGTCTAAAACGAGCTACTGCAATGCCTTACCTATTTAATAACAGTTTACCGACTAACCTGCCCTTGCATAATAGGTTACATGGTTATTTAATCAGTTACTAATGACGATCCCTGTGTTCATGAATTTAGTCAATGAGCTCGACTTAATGTTGTCAGTACTCGGCTCATTATTGTTACTATTTTTATTATTGCACCTACTTATCAACCTATCCCCTAATAGTCCCAGTCCCATTATGATGGGTAAAAGAAGTATAAATACAGGGAGCACTGTATATTTACTTTAGTTAAATTTTAACTAATCTCTGTAAAACTGTGCCAGTATTAATTGTGAATATGGAAACTTCTATTTTAAAAACAAATTTGGACCTATATTTGATACTGAAGCAATCTGGAAAGCTTGGAAACTATTTAAGAATGTTTGAGACTATTCAGTCTCAGTTAAGTCCAAGTTTGTCAGAAGAAGATACAGACATTTTCCAGGAATTCTGTCGAAGATTTAGCCAGTCTATATTGAAGAAATGGAAGTTGGCGAAATTTAACACAGACTATTTCCGAAAACATTACGCAGATTGATTGGAATAGAACATTGAATAGCCAATTTGCGTACGTGAAAATCTACGGCCACAGTGGTTTTTTACTGGACTTCAAGTAACGAGTGAACCCGGTTCTTGTCTACCTTCTAAAAGTGCATCAGTTGGAACACCAACTTTCAACTCTAAGTCCACGCAAACCTTTTACAGATATTGGAACGAAACAAGATACGAAGGATTGAAAATTTACAATATCAAGACCGAGAAGGCTTTGAATTGGCGTATGCCATTTGCTAAATTTAAACAAGAAGGTAAAGATAATTTGGCAGCAGCAATATTCTTTTAAAAAACCAAAAGAGGCTGATAACATTGTTCAACAGACAAAAGGAACGAAGAAGTTTACACTTACTCCTGCGAAAGCACTCGGCATATTAATATCACTTAAATCATCTAGTAGTGGCAGTATATGACTTTGAAGGAATCTACTCTTCGTGAAGATATCACAGATAGATATCCTACGTATTACAAAGTCTAACAAGCTAAGTTGGATTGTTATCCTCCAAAATAAGCAATAATGATAACAGACGTAATTGCCAAAGTGTCTCTTCAAGCACTTTTAGATATTACTGCTGCCAGAATTATACAAAGTTAACCACAAGAAACTTTTTTTTTTAAATCTTTATTTATTATGGAGGGTTTGATCAATTATGATCATGCCACCCTCATAGGAGCATAACCATCTTACAATCTGCGCTTAACAGCTAAATTAACCAATTTGTATAGCATCCTAGCTTCTTCCGATCGAGGGAAAGCCAGGATGCTATTAAATCTACCAACTTCGCACCGATTTACATTGTATTTTTGGATATAGTTTGTTCTTTCAGCCTCAACCCGCACACATTCAACCAGAACATGGTACACATCTTCGGCTATGTTAAACTCTACACAGTTTGGAGACTCAGACTTTCCCATCAAATATGCGAACATGCCCAGTGGAATATGACCGGATCGAAGTCTGAAAGCCGTCACTATATCCGATCTAGACATCTCTGTTCCCGAAAACCAAGTGGACCGAGTGAGGCTCGGTTGTATGGTCCTGTACCATATCCCCTTGGTTAGCGACCGCTCGTCAAAGTACTCCTTCCACATCGCACTACATATACTTCGAATCTTATATAAGTAATCCGAAACCACAAGAAACTAAAGGCAAGTGTATGATTTTGATTTCAAAGTGGGTATAAACAAAAGATCGAAGGGGAAAAAAGCAGCGGTGACAGTGATTAATCACTTTTTATGACAACTTTAGTTCCACTAAAACTTACTGTTGCGGAAGAAGTCATATGGGAAAACCCGGGACCCTGTTCGGCGTATTACCGTCCAATACAGTTCCCCTTTTTAAAGAGTCTAAAGTTCTAGTGCAAGAACAGTTGGCCAAAATGGAAGACGAAATGAGGAGCCTTAAAGTTACCCAATACGACAATAATCAAATCACTCATAGTCACAATGACCACGATCGATGGGGAGGTATGCACCTATCTTTCAGATGCTAAATCTCCTGCAACTTGTTATTTGTGCTTGGCAAAACCTTCCGAAATGAATGAATTGGAGACAGTTTCGCAAAGACGTGCAAACTGATGTCTACAAATTTGAATTATCTTCTCTGCACGCTCGTATCAATTGTGTGGAATGGCTGCTTCATATTTCATACAGACTATATTTGAAAACTTTGTCAACTCGTATAAGTGGAGAAAACCAGCTTATATTAGAGGCAAAGAAAAAGGAAGTTCAATCTAAATTCCGGGAAGAATTAGGTTTGCTGGTCGATAAAGCAAAACAAGGATCAGGAGCAACAAACGATGGGAACACAGCAAGAATTTTGTTTTTTGAGTTTTCAAAAAAACTGCTGCCATTATTGGCTTAGATGAAGAGCTCATACGAAGATTTGCAGTAATTTTACAAGTGATAGCATCGGGCGAAATTATTGACAGAAAAATTCAAAGAATATACTCGAAAAACTACGGAAAGGTATTTCGAGCTGTACAATTGGCTATAATGACAGCAACGGTACATAAGATCCTTATGCATGGTGCTGACATAGACAATGTAGCAATTGTACCCATCGGAAAACTTTCCGAAGAAGCCTCAGAAGCTAGAAATAAAGATTTCCGCAGGTACAGGGAGTTTCATTCTCGGAAGTCTAGCAGAGTTAATACTAACCAAGATCTTTTGAACATGATCCTTCTTTCATCTGACCCATTAATTTCTTCCACTAGACATGTACTCGATGCAGCTCAAAGGAAGTTAAGCCCTAGGACTTTTAAAACTTTGTACAGAACATATTGAAATAGAATTTTTCGATGTAGTTAACATTGATCCTCAAACAGATAGCGATTCAGAATACGAAATGGATGGGTAGTTGTATCAATGTGTTTATTTTTTTTTCTAACATAGTCACTTGTGTTGTTACTACGGTCCTTAGCTTTTATATCTTAAGATTTTAGAAATGAACTTTTTGGGACCAACTTTAAATAACCATACATAATTTAGCCTGTTGTAGTAATTTACCTAGTGAGTAACTTGTAGATTATATAAGTAGGACCATTTGTAGTTTTGTAGGTAATTAATTTTAAACCTTAAAAAGTAATGGGATTTATAAGGTAATGCCCATCATAAAGTAATTGGAACTATGAGATAATGGTTGATAAGTAGGTGCAATAATAATTAAAATAGTAACAATAATGAGCCGAGTACTGACATCATTAAGTCGAGCTCATTGACTAAATTGATGAACACAGGGATCGTCATTATTAACTGATTAAATAACCATGTAACCTATTATACAAGGGCAGGTTAGTCGATAAACTGTTATTAAATAGGTTAGGCATTGCAGTAGCTCGTTTTAGACAACGTGTCAAGTACCAAATAGGGCCTTGAAGGCCCTTAAGCATAGAAAATAACGTGCACAATGTGAAAAAAAATTAAAAAAATATTTCATTTTTTTTCACCCAAAGTCTATCGAGTGCGCGCAACGTGCGATATGTCAAAAAATAGAGAAAAATAGTGGCAATAATCGTACCAGAGGGAATTAGGGGCACTCTCCTCAGTCTCGAATAAAATCGGTTTTTCTGTTGTGTTCCATACAAATTTAATTTAAAAAAAATTTTTTCGTGTTATAGTCGCCTGCGGTGCATAAATATGATAATGTTGTGGCTTCTAAAAAGGTTCTACGTCAGTTTGCGACAAGAAACAAACAAATTTTAACATAAAAATCCTAAGTCTATGAAACCCGATTTTCGTCCCACTGTGCGCCGCGGCGCAGGCACTGTCTTCATATTATAACCCTGTTATACCTAGGTAATTTTTTTTTTATTAATTATTGCATAATTCATTGTAATTCTTTTTTTTTTGCGTTGTGGCGTTTTAAGTGGGGTTTAATTGCGGGCATTAAAAATTAAATTTAAAAGTCTCTGTTGTGAAACAGTGTCCGTAAAATTGCGTTAAATCCTCCATGCTACATTCATACCCACGTATTCCGTGTTCATACTAATACCATACCCTTTGCCTACGCTAGCGCCATTATGGAGGGTTTTTGAACTTTCATGTTATTTACTGCTTACAGCTGGACACTTTTTTCTATTTGTTCGAACCCTGGCACGCACTTCTATTTTTCAATAAAATTATTCTTAATCTTCGAGTTTCGTTCTTGATATTAGCATGGCAATACTAGTAGTATCACGTCATGGATTCGCTATTTCGTACTGTAGTTTGGAGGTAGATAAAAATAAAATTTAAAATTGTTAATTTTTGTAGGGTAGATTTATAAAACCTCACTTGGCTGGGACGCTCTCCTCTCCGGTTTGCCATTCACGTAATTCACGTTTGAGTGCTTCGCTATAAGTCTATGCAAAATTGTAGTTAATTATGTTGTGAGAGGGTACCCAGAGTCCAGCAGTGGGTGAATTATGGTGAAACAAAAACGAATGTGTGAGAGTTATAGTATGGTATATAGTAGCTGTTATACTAAATTCATGACATATTTTATCGATTTTTTTTTATCATAGATTTACATTTATATTGAATAACGTGTGTGACACACGGTGTGTCACGTGATCCGTCTTCAGTTACCTATTTGAAGCTTGCCTTCCATTCCATACATGCTTATAAAATTCTTGTATGACACCATAGATATTATGACACTGACATAACATGTGATCGTTTATCAATGTTTCGTGACAACTTAACTGACAGTTGTGACATGACAGAATGTTTTTATTTTCATTTGGTGTAAAACTTTAAATTGAACAACATGTTACAAAAATTGCTTAATAAAAGTTTAGATGTAAAAATATCCAGTAGGTGTGTTAACTTACTTTTCAGAATCCCTATCCGATCGCATTCATGTCATAAGTGTGGATTTAGGTTATATTCTTGTAACAAAACGAACATATCATTACGAAATAATTACGAAAGAACTCTTTTCGGCGGAAATGATATTTTCTGTATGAAAACAAGGTTTTACACAAGCCAAGTAGACGCGGAGAAAAAAAATGAAACCATCGAAGGTGTTGGTGGTAAGGCTGCGATATCGACCTCCAAAAAAATAAATGCTAAGTTAAAACCCTCTGATGTAAGGCGACTGCTTAGCTTAGCTGAACCTGAAAAGATGACACTGACGGGTAAGCAAGTTGTTTCTTATGATTTATAAGTGTATTTAAGCTTTAATCTCTTATAAAGTTAGTGGTTACTTATTGGCTCTTGTTTTGTCTTCAGCTGCCATCGGACTGCTGATTATATCTTCTAGCGTTACAATGGCAGTACCCTTCGCGTTGGGAAAGGTTCTGGATATAATCTACGGCAGCACCAGCGACCTGGGTGCCGCCAGGGAACAATTGGACACATTGTGCTTAATGCTATGTGGAGTTTTTCTAGTCGGTGGCTTGTGTAACTTTGGAAGGGTCTACTTAATGTCGATTTCAGGTAAGGATACAAAAAATAATACACCCTCAGATACTGTGTGAGCTGTATTCCACACAAGTAAAATCAAGACCAATACAACTCCAATATAATGAGTGTATGTTTAATAGTTATTGTAGAAAATTTATTGTCTAAGCGTTACCCTGGTGCATGTTGTAAAAGTAATTAATTATTAATAGCAGTTTAGTTATCTTTGGTAGGTATTGTGTATAGAATCACTGTTTGCAGAATAATATAGTACAGTATAAGAGTAATAGGTATTATCACAGATACATAGCGGGTAGGTCATAGGTCATCAAAATTTTGTGGACGTCTTGCGATCTTGCAGTCTGGTGGAGTGGTAACTTTATTTAGGTGCTAGTACTGATATTTGTAAGAAATTTTTCAAGTATTCAAAGGCCAGTTAGGCCGCTTGTTCAAGGAGCCAATATTTTCTGTAGGTTATTTTTTATAGGTTACTTCTGAAATGACCAGATGTGCCAACTGAAAGTAAGAGCCACCCATGGATATCAAAAACATCAAACCTATATTGCCAACCAAAAAAGATTCAGAGTACACAAATTATTACTTGCAAGTTGATCTAAGCAGCATAAAAAATATGTCTAAAACACCCTTGGTATTTAAACCAAAACGTGGAGAATAAAGTTTTTAAACTAAATCAACATTGCAGAATGGTGGAACTAAGAATAACCCCATAAATACACACTAGCTTTCACCCCTGGCTTCGCTCGTGGTAGAGTGGTTTCGAAACAAAATTTTTAATTAATTAATTTAGATTTATATTTTGGGCTTCGCGCATGGATATCGATTTTTTACAAATCCCTCGGGAACCCTGAATTTTTTCGGGATGAAAAGTAGCCTATGTGTTAATCTAGGGTATAGGCTATCTCCATTCCAAATTTCAGCCAAATCGGTTAAGTAGTTGTGGCGTGATTGAGGAACAAACATCCAAACATCTTCACAAACTTTCACATTTATAATATTAATAGGATAACACATATAAAAATGTCATAACACATTAGAAATGTAGCACTTCATAGTGAATTTTTCTTAAATGAAATGAGTATTTTACTGGACATAAATATGATAAATATTTAGTACATAAATATTAATGGCTGAATAATTAAACATTTTACTGTCTCAAGTGATATTGATTTAAAATTCAAGGACAGTTAATACAAGTGTGTATTAGTAAATTTTATATTGAATATTGTATTTATATTTTAAACAACATAATTTTACATTTCATCTCCTAGAGATTAGCGATAAGATTGCAACTAGGCATAAAGTCCATGAATTTAAATAAATAAAAATACCAATTACCATTATTATATTAAAATACACTATGACCTAAACATGTACGCACTTAAAAGTCACGCCCATGCGTATAGTAGCCCTTTTCTACACGGTCTGAAAATTTCCTATAGATGTGTAAAAAAGGACTTTAGTGGTCACAAAAATTCGTTTAGGTCACACTGCGCTATAAAATAATATACGATATTTGTGACGTAAGTAGTCTATTTGCGCTCGGGCGCTAAAAGATACCCGTGCAATAATTAGACCACTTAACGCACGGTATTATAAAAAGCTATTTTTAGTATTATTAGGTATAAAATAACAAAAAAGAATTTTTAATAACTATAAGTATTATATAATTTTTAAAACGAAACGCAAATATCCACAGGTCAAAGAATGACTCAAGCGCTACGCAGAAATGTGTACTCATCCATAATGAGGCAAGAGACAGCTTGGTTCGGCAAGACCTCAACAGGAGAGCTTGTGAATAGGCTATCTGCTGACACTCAGCTGGTGGGACGCAACTTGAGCCAAAACGTTAGTGATGGCTTAAGGTCCTTGGTCATGGTTGGTGCTGGAACTGGTATGATGGTGAGTGACTTTAGTGATAAAAATAGAAAAAAACTTAAAAGCCCTTGAATAATTTTAAATAATAAATAAATAAACAAATAAATAACGCTTCACACTCATAGTTATTAAAGAATAAAGAATAAAGCCTCACACTAGGATTCCCTGTGTCGTGGGTGCCATGGACAACACACAAGACAAGGACACTCACACCCAGACCGAGAACAGAAATTCAAACTCATCATTCAAATTTCCGCCTCGCTGGGAATCGAACCCAAGGCTCTTGGTGCGGCGATCCGGCATGGTAACCGTAGCGCCACACGGGTCGTCATATAAATTCAATAATAATTTTATGCCACATGGCAGTTGTTGATCATGAAGAATTTGAACATTCTTGCTTTGTTAATAGAGCTCATAATTGTTGTTTATGAATACAAGTACTCTTCTATGGCTTTGTAGCAGCAATAAATTATACACACTTTGTTTAAATGCAGCCTTATACAAATAAATTTGAATTTTTTTGTTCCTAGTTCTACATGTCTCCATCACTAGCACTCATTGGTTTGTGCGTTGTGCCCCCCGTTTCAATGTTGGCTGTGACATATGGACGTTTTGTGCGCAGTATCACATCCCAACTCCAGGATTCCTTGGCTGAAACTAGTGAGGTAAGATTATGACCGTCGACTAATGTCATGGGAGTTACCCTTTTATACCATGCTTAAGACAAGACAAACATTCACGATTATACGAACAGTTCTATCATAATTATCTAAAATGCTTCATCCAAAATTATTCGTATATTTCATACGCAAAAATAAATTACGTATTTATTTCATTGGGTACTTGAACTCTTAAGTATTAAAAGATATGAATACTTTTAGTTGCTATATAAAATGAATTAGTCTGAGATACGGTGATTATGAAAAAATACCTATTTGGTGCTGACAAAGGTTACAGGTTAGAATTCGTTAGATAATTTGCAGATTGATAAATTGCAAGTCGGTTGCCTACCTAAATTAGAGGCAATAAGTGATAAAAAATATTTACTTTAATTAATTGCCGTTAGTAACAGTAGTAACAGTTAGTAACAGTATACTTATAAATCATCAACTTTTCTATGTATTATGTACATATCTCTTATATCAAAGTAATATGTCGGTACAATAATTGAAATTTAAATAATTCAACATTAATATGTTTTAGAATTCGAAAACATTTAAAGTTTGTACCTGGCAACTTCATGGTATTTTGTTTGTGTTATTTTTTCAATTCTTCGTGTTACAAATTGTTTTGACTAATGCTCGAAAATAATAAATAACAAATGGGGAAAGTTGATCAAAAAAACTCATTAAAGTTTATCATTATTGGCCCTTGATTTAGATAGGCAACCCAGTTGCAACTAATCAATCTACATACTAACTTATAATCTTTATCATCATCAAATAACAGAAGAGGGTATATTTTTATGAATGTATATCATATCTCCTACTAAATGTAATCTTTTCATAATTTAATCGCAAGACCGTGTGGGAAATACTCCCATAACATTGTAGTTATAGAATCCTAAAATACATATTTATGTTAATTAAAATTCCACAAACCCAGGAATAAATCCTAAATGTAATAATAACATTTGAATGTTAAAAATTGATTTATCTTATATTCACTTCGTCGAAAATACATTTTCTTTGGTTAGTGGTGTAAGAAATGTAATCTATACTAATATTATAAAGAGAAAAGTTTTGATTGTTTGTTTGCATTGAATAGGCTCCGAAACTACCGAACCGATTTGAAAAATTCTTTCACTGTTGGGAAGCTACACTATCCCCGAGTGACATGGGCTATATTATATATATTTTTTTACTATTTTTCCCGAAGCGAAGCGAGGGCGATTTCCTAGTTTTTGTATAAATAGACGGTAATCATATAAACAGGCTGCTTATAATAGTTAACGTCCGCCACCGAAAGTTCATGGAAACCTTAACAAATTTTTTTTACTGCTAATTGCAATATATTTTTTCTAATTAATTTGATTTAAATTCTTACGACTATTAGCATAATATTTACACTTATAACATTACCTAGAAAATGAATATCTAATTTACAGTTAGCAGAAGAGAGAATATCAAACATAAAGACTGTGAAAGCATTTAGTAAAGAAAATAAAGAATGCGAATTATATGCGAAAAGGATAGAAAATCTGCTGAAATTGGCTTACAAGGAGTCATTAGCTGTCGGGAGCTTTTATGGTATGGTGAGTTAGTTCCAACAAATTAACCTATTACAATTATTGGTAATCTTCTATAGTGCTATTATATTTATCTAAGTTTACTCTGACAAGCTAAACTTGTTCGTTGTTTTTTTTATGTAGAGAACATTTGATTGGTCCTTCGAGCCGGATTACATAATTTGTATGTTTTTTTCCAAAAACCCTAAACCAAATTTACAAATATCATAATTGAGTATATATCCTAACTTGGTTAAATTTGTTATTATAACTGTTGTTAGTATACGATAATGTATAACTGGTACATATTATCCTATCAATAATAATAGTACATTCATGATATACAAATTAAATACCTACTAAAACATATTTAATATTTGGTATTTTTTCAGACTGGTCTCTCCGGTAACGCAATAATAATATTAGTACTGTACTATGGTGGAGGTATGGTAGCTAGCGAACAGTTGACGGTTGGCAACCTAACCTCATTCCTATTATATGCTGCATACGTCGGTATCAGTATAGGAGGCCTTAGCAGCTTTTACACTGAGTTAAACAAGGGTATGGGAGCTGCTACTAGATTGTGGGAGATTATGGATAGAGAGCCTAGCATTCCAGTCGCAGGTATGTATGAAACACTATTTTGTTTATTAAGACCATGTTACTATACGGGACGGCCATGCCAAGGGTTGGGTTCTATTTCCTTAGAAGTGGTTTGAATGATAATTGATAAGTTTGAATTTCTGTTTTCAGTCTGGGTGTGTGTTCTTGTCTTTGTGTATTTTCTATATGCTTAATCTGAATCTTTTTCTTTCTTTTTCCTCTCTCTTTCATGTCCGGCAACGCATCAGTGATACCTTTGGTGTTGCTGATGTCCATGGGCGACGATAGCCACTTACCATTAGGTGGATCGTCAGCTCATTTGCCGGCTATTTACATTAAAAAAAATCATATGACACAGACACTTGTAATTTAATTTTCTTATATCTATTGACTTTTAACAATCAAATATAATCAACTACATTAACTCATACTTTCAGGTGGCCTAAGACCCAAAGAGAGACCGAAAGGTGAAATAATATTGGAGAACATCCATTATCGTTATTCAGGTGCACCCCTTATTAAGGGTATAAACCTTCATCTTCATCCCGGGAAGTCAATAGCTCTAGTGGGGAGGTCGGGGTGTGGGAAGAGCACGGTAGCTGCTCTCATACTGAGGCTGTATGACCCGGATGGTGGGAGGATATTGTTAGATGGTGTAGATATAAAGCAACTGGATCCTGTGTGGCTCAGAAGCCATATAGGTTATGTTAGTCAGGTAATTTTTTTTTGTTTATAATATTCTATGTAAGTCATAATAATTCCATGTTTCATCATTATCCATATTACTAGTTTCGGACTCGTCGTGTTCCGGCTGGGGTCTTGAAAGCCAGTTCTTTCTTTCTTTTTCTTCTCTCTTTCTTGGCCGGCAACGCATCAGTGATGCCTTTGGTGTTGCTGATGTCCATGGGCGACGATAGCCATTTACCATCAGGTGGATCGTCAGCTCGTTTGCCGGCTATTTCCATAGAAGAGAAGAGTTTTCGCAAAAAAAATCAATTAGAATTTTTATGTTTATATATTTTTTTAACCTTATGAATAAAATTATGTAGAAATTAAAGGACCAATGTGTGATTTTTGTGGATTCGAAAACGTATCTAGCATTGGTATTAAATCAATCAATCAATCAATCAATCAATCAATGCTTTATTTGCAGGATAAGGTTACATGCATACAATGTTACATAGGTGTTTATGTGTTCTTAGACCTCCTATCCTAGCCTATTAGGCGTGCTTTAATTCGGTAGCATGCATTATTAAACAGAAATTCATTAAATAAGCATTAAATATTAATTACAAAATATAAATCAATTAAAATTTTAGAAATAAAATTCAAAAGTTCAAATATTTTATTCAAAATTGGTTTGGTTTACCAACAATTTTTGAAAGTCATACAAGCTATGCCAATGCTTCAACAAATGTTTGTAAGAGTTACACTGATAGCCACATGATTATAATATAATATTTTTCAAATACAAAGCGTTTTGTGATATTTTCATTATATTACTTTATTTTCAGGAACCTGTACTTTTCAGTGGGACAATAAAGGAAAACATTTTGTACGGTGCATTAGATGACCAGGAACAAACTGAAAATGGAAAGGTACCTTTAAAAATATAATAATAGAATAATTGCTAAGTAAGCAAGCCAATGGAAGCCTGAACACAATTCGATGATATCACACGATTGACGTATATTGAAACTATATACATATAAGCTTGCTTTGTTTTTACGTGTCAGTATCACCATTTGACTGCACATAACTTTATATTTTTCCATCGCTGTTATTAATATAAATAATGTCGGTTATTACGGGCATACGAGCCGTCATAGACATCAGTTATAGACATTAGTTACTCCAAGCACCTATTAGCAATTGTCGACCAAAAGAGAAGTAAGAACTGTCTCTCAAGCCTCCAGCCGGAGCACGACGAGTCGTTTGGCGGCTGACTAAAACGAGTTGCTAGCCATTTAGTTATATAAAATAACTAATTGCAGTAAGACCACTTAAGGACGCGACACGTAGGTCTACTGACCTTCAGGCAAATTTTGTCGTTCATCCTGAACTGTTTATTAAAAATACTACTTTAACATTATTTAAAAATACTCCTTTAATGTGACCTTTAAACTAATGTAGGCCTTCGCAACACGACTTCGGTTCTTCGCCTTCTTAATATGTTGTAATCCGGCTCGAAGGACCAAATTCTATGTTGAACAATGGGGTTTTGTTGTCCGAACTATGAATGCGTTTATTATTCGTTATTGAATATCGTTTAATTCGATTGTGTTAATAAATGCTGTGTGAATATGCAACGTGTGCGCTCGTAGATCGCAGAGTGTAGCGTCCTACGTAGGTTTCTTTCACGTGCAAGGGTTTTCCTCGGCAGCCCCTAGATGGCACTGCCTACAACAGGCGGCGACAGAGTGAATTGAACCTTATTGTCAGTTTGTTTTCAACACTTTTATATATTAACAGTAGCATTGATAGCTTAGCGGTTAGAACGTTGGTTTCCCGAACGTGGGGGCACGAATTCAAATCCCGGCACGCACCTCTAATTTTCAAATATTATGTGCGTATTACAAGTTAATTTTCACTTGCTTCGATGAAGGAAAATATTATGAGGAAACCTGCACACCGTAGAGTAGTCCATAAAGTTCTCAAAGGTGTGTGAAGTCTACCAATCCACACTTGATCAGCGTGGTAGACTATGACCTGTATCCCTCACATTGTGAGAGGAGAGCCTAGCAGTTTATTTATGGTTTCAGTTTGGTTTGTTTGGTTTTAGTTTATGGGTTGTTGCTTGCTATACCTACATTAACATTAAAGTTGTATAATACTGACGTGATAACGTCTATTAAAACGGAACGCCGGCTGCACGCACGATAAATCCTGACTCATCTGTCGGGTTACGCGAGCGAGCGAACAATGGAGAAAGCGCTATCTATGAACAAAACTATATACACAATTAAGTCAAATTACACAATTAAGCCTGAAAAAATAGTTTAGTTCAGGAGTTATAGATGGCGTTGTAGTATAAAGATAAACGTTTCTAATTATAAGTTAATTTCCAGAGATAATAATATATTCGAGTAGTACTTCATCAATGTTTTGTCATGACGTTGTCACGTTAAACTACCGTCCGTAAACCGACTTTCTGTGTTTCTGTTTCTGTGTCTGTACAACCATTTTATTTTTATGTTTAATATCGCACCAGGAGCCAGCGTGGCTAGTGGCGGCGCGCACAGCCCAGCTGCAAGAGATGGTGAGTGGCAGCGACGGCGGCTGGGAGCGCGCGGTGGGCGCGGGCGGCTCGCAGCTCAGCGGCGGACAGAAACAGCGGGTGGCCATCGCACGAGCCATCGTCAAGGTTAGTACACATTAGGGTTGCCAACGCTGTTGGTTGGTTGAAGCGCTCATAGCCCTGCGGCTTGCGTCGATCTTAAGTGATCGACAAAGTTAAGCAACAGCGGGCGCGGTCGGTAGTTGGATGGGTGACCGCTAGTGGCAAAAATTCTTGAGCGTTTCCGTGCTTCGGAGGGCACGTAAAGCCGTCGTTCCCGGTTGTTATCATATGATAACAGTCGTTAAGCCATGTCGGAGGCCCTCGGGCGGTTTGAAAACTTCCGACACTCGGGTTGGCCACTAACCCCTCCACCAATCCGCACTGGAGCAGCGTGGTGGAGTATGCTCTAGGCCTCCTCAAGAGGAGAGACCCGTGCCCAGTAGTGGGCCATTAATGGGTTGAAGCCAGCCAGCCAAGGTTGCCAACCTCAAATTTTAAAAACCAGATTTGAAGTTGGAGAAACCAGGAAAATTCAGTTTGAAAACAGGACGCACTAATAGAGTCGCAATAGTGAAATTAATATCTAGTGAAAATAGGTGAAATGAAATTCAAGTAACTAAAATAATCATATTTTTTAGTGAGACCGCCCGTAACGTAAGAATTTTAAGAGGCGCACGAATTTTAAAATTTAAAAACCCACTCTGCTAAAAACTATTCAGGACGTCTCAGGACACTACAAAAACTAGGACATGTCCTGAAAAAACAGGACGGTTGGCAACTCTAGTATACATACATAGCTCGCGACAAACTTAATAGGGATGTTGACACTAACTGTAAATTAATATTAATTTATATTTAAACTATTAAGGGAAACATTCAAAAACCTATAATATTATTCTTTTGTCGTTATCAATCCCAATAAATTAAATATAATCAATTTAAAATCTAAAAATATAATAGTATCGAACTAATACTATCATATACCTCACGAATATTCGTCCGTTCACGCTTTGGTGCCGGATTTTCACAAGAAAAAAGACGAATAATTCGTCTTTTTGTGCGGGGGGTTTAGATATTGGTCACAGTTTGGCGAGATATTCGGTGAACATCGAATATACAGGGTGAATTTTTCAAGTGAGCGTGGCGTGGTTGGCCAAAGGACCCCGCACTAATTGTTTGAAAATTGTGTTTCAGCGGATTGGTCTGAATTTTTGGTATGTTGTAGCCCTAACCGTACTGATCAAAAGTCCCAATGGGCACGACCCCCTCAAATGCGTATTTTGTCCTCCAGGGGGCACTTTCCCCCAAAGTCTATTTATTCGATTTCTTCGGAATCATTCTGAATTTTTAGTATGTTGTAGTCCTAATCATGCCAAACAAGAGTCCCAATGGGCACAACCCCCCCAAATGCGTATTTTGTCCTCCAGGGGGCATTTTCCCCCCAAAGTCTACTTATTCGATTTCTGCGGAATCATTCTGAATTTTTAGTATATTGTAGTCCTAATCATGCCAAACGAGAGTCCCAATAGACACGACCCCCCCTATTGCGTGTGTTCTACTTCCGGGGGCGCTAACCCCCCCCCCGTATTCTATTTATTTGATTTTAGCGGAATAATTCAGAATTTTTGGTATGTTGTAGTTCTAACCGTGCCAATTAAGAGTCCCTATAGGAACGAACCGTATTTCGTAGGCGTATTTCCGCCACCTGGAGCAAGAAACACCCCCCAAAGCTAATTCATTTAAAACCTACATTTTTTCAATAACTTTCTGAGCGTTTTTTTCGCAAGGGGCAACCTCCCCCTACCAAGTTCATTCATGTGATATCAGTGGAATCGTTCCGAATTCTTAAGTATGTTGTAGCCCTTACTAATACAATGTAAATCCCTAATGGGCACGATCTCTTAACTGCATATATTTATTCAGAAATCCTGAAAGTCCTTAATGCCCTGTTTTTTGTGTGAACTTCAACATTTTTCTTCATACTCAAAATCCAGATCTTGTTGTTTAAGATTTTTAGTGTTATTAAAGCTTTGGGGGGTTTTTCTTTCTCCAGGTGGCGGAAATACGCCTACGGAATACGGTTCGTTCCTATAGGAACTCTTGATTGGCACGGTTAGAACTACAACATACCAAAAATTCAGAATTATTCCGCTAAAATCAAATCAATAGAACATGGGGGGGGGGGGGGGGTTAGCGCCCCACGAAGAACACACGCAATATGGGGGGGTCGTGCCTATTGGGACTCTTGTTTGGCACAATATACTAAAAATTCAGAATGATTTCGCAGAAATCGAATAAATACACTTTGGGGGGAAAGTGCCCCCTGGAGGACAAAATACGCATTTGGGGGGGTCGTGCCCATTGGGACTTTTGATCAGTACGGTTAGGGCTACAACATACCAAAAATTCAGACCAATCCGCTGAAACACAATTTTCAAACAATTAGTGCGGGGTCCTTTCAAACTATGAGGAATAGCGGAACGTGCTCAAAGAAGTCTCGGGGCCGTTTTTGACAAAAACTAAAACTGCATCATTACATTTTTTCAAAATTAATGTTTTGATGAGGTACCCAATCAATCGAACCCGATTATTTAAAAAAATCGCATCCTGTATTTTTACACCATTCGATATTGTCTCTAATTACATACGGCAAACTTAAGGAAAATGTTGAATTTTAAGAAACTGCTTAATTTTAAATGCTTCTAATTAGCTTACCTTGTTTGTTTGGGTCAAATCTTGCAAGCTTAATCAGACCTACTTCCGTTCCGATGCAGTTTTACTTTTTATCAAAATCGGCCCTAAAGTCCGGTTTACACGTATTAAGTAGTTAAGTAGATAACTAAATTTTAAGTAAATTAATACGTGTAAATGGACAACTTAGTAACTTTTTAGTTATTTAGTTATCTACTTAACTACTTTACTTGTAAACCGGACTTAAGACTCCTTCGTGCTACTTTGTGCTATTCCCCATAGTTTCGGATAATTATGGCCATCGACGCACCTGAAAAATTCACTAATGTATGCAAGGGGCGTTACATATTACCGTGCCATGCGATCTCTATTACTTGAATATTAACCCTTGCGAATTGCTAATAGATCATAGTTTTCTATATTTTTTTATACCTTAACAATTTAATGTTTTCTTTGTTTCAGAACCCAAAAATATTGATCCTAGATGAGGCTACGTCTGCATTAGACTCGTATTCCGAATTCTTAGTTGATAAGGCCTTGAAAGAAATAAGTAGGGACCGAACAGTCTTGACCATTGCACACAGACTGAGTACTATACAGTCAGCGGACGAAGTCGCGGTTATAGGAGACGGGGTTATAGTCGAAAAGGGGCCATACAAAGAATTGATAGCGAAACCGAAAGGCTTTTTCAGAGAACTGATGACGCATCAAACTTTTGCGTCGAAAGCAACAGATAAAAAGGAAGTCCAAAAAAGTTAATGGTTCATTAAATTATAGTGAAAAAAATATGTTTCAAAATAAGATTTATATTGGTTGGACGATGGGAGACTCAGGGTGAGTAAACTTTTCAGCAACTAATTATTTTACATTTGTTGAGAAGTAGTTCAGAAAATGTATGACAAAATAATATTTCTGTGATAAATTATTCCGATACAGAAAATTCTTCAGGAACTGCAATTTTTTCAGTTCTTCCACCATGGAAAAAAATGAAGTTTTAGGTACGCAAAATGAGAAACACTTTGATTCCAATAGAGCGACTGTTTTCATCTAACATGCAATATTAAAAAAATGTTATCGAACTCTGACATGTGTATAATAAAATTATGCCACCGTTAATTCGTAATTGTTATGCTAATATCTGGATATTTTAATATAAATTTCCTAACCATCAATTGTTATATCTATGAAAGGCTATGTTGTTATTTATTCGAGTTACAGTCAAATTATTTAAATATATGTAATCATATTATCATTGTTTTATTTTGTGTTTTAATAAAAGGTCAAATACATTATCGTACGTGGTGCTCTTTGTATATTAGACCCTTGTTTATTTATTTGTTGATCGAACTTGTACTTCACTTCGATGTGTTCTATAAATTAATGTAAAAAGTTATCTTAGGATAAATAATTATATATTAAAATAATTGTATAAAATTTATTTTTGTTCTAAACTAGTTTAAGAACTTTAAATTTAGTGTCGAACGGGATTGCTATGTATAGTATATGTATAATATAGCTTCTCGCTTTTTTGGTCGGAAACACGTCGGTGATTCCTTTGATGTTATTGATGTCCGTGAGTGGTGGGGACCACTTACCTCATGCTCAACTTACTATGAACTCGTTGGCGCTTTATTAAGCTATTTCAATAAACCATAAACTAATTAAATTGCATATAAACGAACCGTATGTAATAAGTATAATAATAACAGAGGAAATTCAGAATTTTTGTTAGCAAATTAAAATTTTCAGTAAAATATCTTAAATTTTTTTGTGTAATGAATTAAAAAGTTAATGTAGGTAATATATAATAAATAACAGTTAACATTGTTTAATGACTTCAAAATATTAAAATTGATTAAATTTAACTTTCCTGAAATTAATAAACAAAATTAGTCTTTTCTAACTATTAACATTTAAAAAAATATGTGATTTATTTGGATTTCATATTTTATAAAAAAATTAAGTTATTAAATATTTACTGTACTAACTTAATTTAAATATCTACCGCAAGTAATGTAGGTGAACACTTTAAAACTTTAAATATAAACCTATTTTTGTTACCGTAACACACTTTGTAATTTCTTCTTCACTTTGTAATTTTTTCTTTGCCAAAAAATGACGTGCATAAGTGTATCAGTGATACCTATATGAATAAAATATTTTGACTTTGACTTTAAATAAATAGGTGATAAATAGGCATTACTGATTAATCGTGTTAAACATATTAAACTTATCTACATGTAAAGTTATGATTACTGTTGACTAAAATTAATAAATATCCAACATGTTTTATAAATAAAAACAATGGTGCAGGTCCTTATTTATTTCTTTATAATTTTATTGTACAACAAGAGTAGGACTTAACAACAATGTAAAATTAGACAAAAACTTATTCTAGAGTACAAATAAATACTTTTATGTAATTCATTGAATGTATTCTATGGTAATTAATTTATCAATAGGAAAGTAAATTGTATGTCTAATTGATTAAAAATAAATTATCTACTATTTTGTTATGCTTTTGTGATATAAAAGGTGTTCTGTATAATGTTTTGACAATATTAAATTATGCTGTAATGACGGGTATATCGGTGTATTATAATAATTTATAATCGTGGAGGAATAAATGTTTGTTGTTATTTTTAAGCACGCTTTTTATTAAATTTCCCTACATATCAGTTAGAAAGTTTTGATTTATTTCTATTTGAACTTAAAATATATTACACAAAAATATACAGGGTGGATTTTGCAAGTGTGCGTGGAGAGCTAAATCCGACTACGAGGAATAACGAAAAATGCTGAAGAGTCTCGGGGCCGATTTTGATGAAAACTAAAACTGCATTATTACATTTTTGAAAAATCAATATTTCTAGCCAGGAATCGAACCCGTTGATTTTGCACCCTGAATTATTACACCGTTCGATAGTATCGCTATCAAGGATCGATTTTTGGGAAGTAATAATTCTAAACTTTAGAATGTAGCCATCCATGCACACTTAAAAATTTACCCTGTATAAAATAGTTTATATATTTTAAAATATAAACAGTATTTATAAAATACAATAAAATCTTATTCAGTTGTCAGACGAGTTCGGAGACCCTAAAAGGCAACCTCACAGTTTTTATTTTAATTTTTTGTTCATTTGACAGTAGCTACCAGTTAGAGACAACTAGTCAGTAGTTATAGAGTTCCTAGTTATACTACTATTATGTAAAACTAGTCTGTAACAAATCTTTACAAGCAGTTCTATAAATAGTATGTTATACTATTTAATAAGCATCCTTAGTATGATTTACTGGGGAAACATCCTACAACCTCATCTAACCCAAATGATTTATCAACAGTAGAGGGGATTTGGCGCTCTGCAGCATGCAAGCAAGCATGGCTTTTGTCACGGCTTCGGCGCTGCGGGGCAGTCCCATGCAAGTTTATCGTCGCAGATGCTTTCAACGCTCACCACCGCAGCTCCTCTCGCCTCGCCTCTCCACGTCTTCACGGGCTTACATTACACTCTAGGGGTAAGGCAGACAAGACTACGTGAAATCGGTTTTGCAGCGATTCATTTCTGTCACTAATGTCAACGTTAACATGTAACCGCGCAATGTGAACTGCCGAACTAATTATCGAACTGCCAATTCAATTATTGCACACTGGGGTATTTTTTGAACTGATTGAAATAACTAGCCAATTTTCTATATAAAACTGTTCATATTTTACGGACACATTGAACATTCATATCATTTCATATATTGCCAAAACGACCCAGGTATTAGGTATGTACATTGCCTAGGGATTGTATAGAATATCACAAATATGCAAATTACCGGTAGGTAACACATGACTCTGACAACCCTGTTTGAGTAGATAATAAATTATGGTATTAGGTTAAACAATAGATTAAGCTTCAACAATAGATAATTTAGTACCTACATAACAGGCATGATTTGCAGTCTTCTTAAATGTTAATTGCTAGTTTTACAAACTTCTAAAATATAGTATCTTACAAATTGTTCTCAGTGAGAGCCCGAAGTGGACCTTGCTCTCTGACGGTTGCGGTAACCGCGCCAAAACATATCAGTAGAAGCGGAGGCGCACATTTACGCGCAATCGCTTCGCGGGAAAACATTCTAAACGGAAACATGTCGCATTTGAAAATCTTGCGCGGGAATTTTGCGCGGCAAATTGTAAACAGTCTATATCCACAGTGTAAAAACACAAAAAGGCCAAAAGCAAATCAGTTGTTAAATTTAGCCCGTAGCCTTTCAACCAAAACTGTACCTGTGCTCGAAAACAATGTTTTGAACTCTCCGTGGGGTGAGATCCAAGTCGGGAAAGAAACTTTGACTGAACACGTGTTTAAGGATTTTGAGGAATGGGCGGACAGCCCTTCTGTGGTAAGTTTGTAGTAAATCTATGTCCGATTAAATTAATATAGGCTACGTTTTTTTTAAATTAGGTATCTAATAATTCGTGCGAGTTAAATAAAAATAATAAACAATTATTAAAATTTTATTACATTTGCCTTATCAAACGCGACTAGAAATACTTAAAAAGTTTTTATTACTCTATTATTTTCACGTCTATTTATTTATTACCCGCACGTACCTTAATCTTTTTTTAAGGTCTGTGATTACACGTAAAAAAGTAAGCAGACATTAGTTTATTAGTATAGGCTACGTTTTTTAAATAAGGTATCTAAAAATTCGAGTGAGTTAAATTAAAATAATAGGTAATAATGATTTGAACAATCATTAATATTTTTTTACATTTGCCTTATCAAACGCCACTAGAAATATCTATATTTTCCTATTTATTTACTACCCGTAAAAAAGGTTGGGTAGGTAATCACTATTATACAGGAGGTTGCATGTTGACTGGACTCTGGATTTAATTGGGGTTAATAAAAATGACAGATCATTAGTGTGTTATGTTGTTGCGTTTTATAGATGGTTTATTACTTATTAGTTGCGTTACCGATGTAGCCCTGAACCTACAATCAATTAAAAGAGCTGTTCTTTCAACAATTACCACGACTGCAAGTCCAAAGTCCTGTGATACAGCGTACGCGTCGATAGAGACTGTATTATAAATAGTCGCACGAAGGTTGAGACTGCCCAAATAGATATTTTGGCACCAAAGATACAACTCTTCACTAAACACGGAGCATAATGACAATATGCATAATAAAAACTATGTTGTATTGTCGCAGGGTTCCAGATAAATATTAGTGATCGCTTCCAAATCAAAGTTCATGCTTTATCACTGAAATTTTGTTACACTGAGTATACACAATAAGCCTCGAATGATAGAGGCATGGTATTTGAGTTCGTCTGTATCAGTCAACTAATACGTAACGTAGTATGTATATTCGTTCACTGGTCTGTATTGGTCCCTTCATGCAAAGACTATCAAGCATAGTAATATCTTGATAACGTTGTGTTTATTTATCTTGTTGTTCTACATCAGTATAATTAATTCTGCAACGTAGCCAGTTACTCTAAGTATATACAGTCTGAGGCGATTTCTATTTATAGCCTTGCATTTCAGTTTCTAATGCTAAACATTTTTGCCATTTCAAGTACAGATTTGATATTGAAAAGAATAATTTGAAAATTATAGCTAATCTGCTTGCGATTTTTATTTTAAAGGTTTCCCGAGAAACTTTTTAGATGGTTAATGTTTTACACCAACAAAAAAGATTTTAGGGTTCCGAAGTAAAATCGAAACCCATATAGTTTCTTTATGTCCGTCCGTCTGTCTGTCCGAAGCAAAGGACCGAGACCCTTAGTCCTAGAAAGCTGTAATTTGACATGGATATTTATTAAAACTCCTGAAAAAAATATATTGAAAAACATTTTTTCAGGGTACCTCCCATATAGGTAACGAAAGAATGAATTTTTTATTCGTCGCGTACCCTATAGAAAATATTATTAATATTACGTAAAAATATTATGGGTCTTCTAAGATCATTTTTGGAATTTGGGGTCCGTTTGCAAAATATTTGGCTTTAAAGTACTAATTTTAGTTAGAGTCAAGTGTGTCCCCCCTACTGGCTAAACGGTTGGTGTTGGACAAGTGAAAAAATTTCAAAAATAGGTTATAAGTTAGGTATGATGAATTTACAAGGAAAACTATTACAGCTATGTTAGCATATGCAGTTGCAATGAGTAATCTATACTAATATTATAAAGCTGAAGAGTTTGTTTGTTTTGTTACCCGGTTTTTTTATTTAAATTTTTTACATTACAAAAAATAAATAAAGTCAGGAAATGTTTTTACTATTCCGTTTAGTTGCTATACTATTTAATTACCGGTAGTTCTCAAATTAGAATTTTATAATTCATGCTTTAGTACCATACTACGTCGTATTCTACATGAAACATACATGCAAGATGGCATAAAATTTATAAAAATAGTCGATTCGATTCGAGTGCTTGAGAGAATAAAATGGTTCACCATCCCTGCTGCTAAAGTTGAGGCAAAATCGAATAGTGGGTAGGTACCGTTCCTATCGGTAGATTGTATGCCGTATTGGGGCGGCTTAGAATACTAATTCCAATCCCACGCCGGGTGAGAGTCGTAAGAGGTGACTAAATCCGGAACGCTGGTGTTAGGGCCACTCGGAGGGATTATATTGGTAATATTGATTTTAATTGATAATAAAATTAATACCATTATTATTTCTTTAAGGGGTTTGCCTGGATAGCTACCACCCTTTTGGCTGAGTCAGCCGCCAAATGACTCGTTGTGTTCAGGCTGGGGGCTTGAGAGCCAGTTCTTTATTCTTTTTCTTCACCCTTTCTTGGCCGGCAACGCATCAGTGTTGCTTTCGGTGTTGCTGATGTTTATGGGCGACGATAGCTACTTTCCATCAGGTGGATCGTCAGCTCGTTTGCCGGCTATTTCCATAAAAAAAGATTGTGAAAAACATGTTGACGTTTAATTAATCAACTGTTTTCCAATCTTTTTTTGATGTATATACAACATGTTGATTGTATATACAATCAACTGTTTTTCACAATCTTTTTTTTTTTCAACTATAGGTACATATAGTTGATCATGCATGTGTGTAGGTATGTATGACAGTGTGTGTATTATGTTTACGTCGTGTTTTTAGTAAAGGAGTTACCAAAGGGTTCAGCTGTAGGTACATAATATCATTAGCACCAAATAGTTGGAGCATTGTCGTGAGCCCTACCAATGATCTTGTGCTAAATCGTTATCTAGTTATTACATTCATTTATTTGATTCGATGTCAACATTTTATTTCATACAAAAAGAATATTGTCAAGAAGGTACCTAACTAAAAAAACTTTTTTGATCCGGCTCGAAGGACCAAAATATTTATTAGAAAGGGCGAAGACTTCTAGTGTAATTTTAAGAATAGCATTAATATTTCCTACTCAGACATGTGGCGTCACCGGTCGGTCCTACGACTATGGGATGATGCGAATGATGATAGAGAGGTGTGCGTGTGCGATGGTGGGCCACTTGCGGCTGGCGCCCGGCGAGCGCGTGGGGCTCATCCTGCCCAACTTGCCAGAGTTCGTCGTACTCATACACGGGGCCATACGAGCCGGCCTTGTCGTCAGCTTTGCCAACCCACTGTATACTGCTGGTAAGATGATGTATTGATCTATGTATTTATCTTTTTATACGTTAAGGTATTTGAATAGCTACAGGGCCTGGAGGTTACGGAAATAGGCTTTCAGGTGTATAATCACCTGAGAGTGTTATTGTAATTTATACTAATTATCACATGCAATAACAAAAAAAAATATTAAAAACGAAGAACAATGTCTGTTCGATCTTTTACTAATACATAGGTACCTACTCGTATTTCTATGGGTATTAAATCAATACAAACAATAGATAATTGAGTCTTATCTTATCTATAGTTGTCTATTATAAACATCACAATCATCTTAGGTAGGTAGGTGTATGTAGTAACGTTACATACTATAATTAATACGAGAATTAATTAAAACGCATTGTGTAGTTAGTACATACTTACCTAATGCAAATGATTTATGCATTAATTATGTCTTCTGTGGTAATAGTCGGTTTTATATTCAGGTATTTATACCTTTACATCCGTGTTCAGGTTGGGGGCTTGAGAGCCAGTTCTCTTTTATTTCTCTTCTTTCTTTTCTTTAAAGCATTGCATTTATAATTGCATTTGTGATAAATGCAATGTCCATGGGCGAAGATGGTCATTTACCATCAGGTGGATCGTCAGCTCGTTTTCAGTTTAGTTACATTAAAAACATCCAAGGTGGCCAGAATCAGCTCGTTCGTCGGCTATTCATATCTACAGAAAAATCTATTTACATTGTAGTTGTTGTGTAGATAAATAAATAAATAAATAATAATAATAATAATAATTAATAATAATAATAATAATTAAATAAATAACGGTTCACACTCATAGCCCCACACTAGTTTTCCTTGTGTCGTGGGTGCCATGGACAACACACAAATACAACAGACAAACGCATCATTCAAATTTCCGCCTCGCTGGGAATCGAACCCAGGACCCCTGGTACGGCGATCCGGCATGGTAACCATTGCGTCTTAGAGCAAGATTGCTGATGCAAGATGAGGATGTACCTATGTTGTAGACATAACCTGCACTTATTGACTTATCTACTCAAATTCAAATTCAAAATAATTTATTTATATAGGTATCACTGATACACTTATGCACGTCATTTTTTGGCTTTTCGGAAAGGTGCTTAGTCATGGAGGAGAAGAAAAGCCGTAAAGAAACTCCTCGGTACATCTTTTAAAATAATGAAAA
Organism: Thymelicus lineola; assembly: GCA_963932265.1. Lineage (NCBI taxonomy): Eukaryota > Metazoa > Arthropoda > Insecta > Lepidoptera > Hesperiidae > Thymelicus > Thymelicus lineola. The sequence continues at coordinate 5,521,171 of OZ010695.1, read as the reverse complement.
GTTACATAATATGGTCTTACCTACGCGGAACTGGATGCAGAACTAATTTCCAGGCGTCTTTGTCATTAATATATTCATTTATACCATAGTATCTCTTGCCTACTAGCTGAGATTTAACATATTTCTTAAACATTTGGATTCGCTACTCGTATTTGCTAAGTGTTATTTTGTTACCCCATTACCCGCAGAGGAGGTGCGGCGTCAGTTCTCCGACTGCAATGTGAAAGCCATTGCTACAATTGAGATGTTCATGCCGGTCGCGCAAGAAGTCAGCAAGTCTCTCGAAGACTACAAGGGCACCATTTGGGTTGGCGGCGACGATGATAAGGCAAAAGGTATCAATAGATGTACCTACTATTGTGTAATGTGTTTGTAAACAAAATTAAAATTACTCATTGAATTCGAAAAAAAATCTTTTGTTTATCATTGGATTGAATTTTAAACAGCGGTACCTATGTGAAAATAAGTTAAATAAGTAAGAAAATTGGGAATCTGTTGGTACTCTACATTTTCATTGTGTAAGTAGGTAAAGGTTTTATTAAATGCGCTTCTCTATTTTTTATTGAAGAACATTATCGGAAGATGAATCCTACCGCTAAAACCGCGTTAAGATACCGCGTTAAGATCCTACCGCTATGCAGATACTACTTTAGCTATTTATTAGGATTAGGAAAGTTATTATCGCTTTTGAACTCTTTAATGGAAAAAAATCGTGAGGAAACATACCTATAAACTGATAACAAAAGTGTGTATAGTTTGCTAATATGTCCTTTATTAGCGTAGTTACATGTCGTTATCAAAATATAGCATAATATTTTCTTTATCTATATTCTTCATCAGGTATATTCGGCCTGCGATCCCTTCTAATGGCGGATCACAAAGCCGACTTGCCAACCCTCAACTGTGATGACGTGTGTCTCATCCCGTATTCGAGCGGCACCACGGGAATGCCTAAAGGTGTGATGCTCACACACAAGAATCTCGTCAGCAATCTCAAGCAAGTGCAGTGCCCGAAGATGATGAAATATGAAGGAGAAAAAGGTATGTTAAGCAAATGTGACTAGACGACGACGACGTAAATTAAGTTACCCTCATCTCGGATAAAAGAGACTAGCGCGAGCGCCCCAACTCAGAGTCACTAACGCTTACTTTAATCGCTCCTTATTAAAGAATCACCATACAAATTCTGTACTAAGGAGCGATTTAAGTAACCGTTAGTGACTCTGAGTTGGGGCGTAGGACGCCCAATCAGGTGGATTGTCGACCTGAAGCAGACAGCGGGCATGTATTGGACCGGTCAGAGGTCAAATTACCTGAAGCAGACAGCGGGCATGTATTGGACCGGTCAGAGGTCAAATTAGAGGGGTCCAGTCCAGCAGTAGACTTCCATGTTGGATGGACGAATGGATGGATAGAAGTAGCCCACATGCCAAAGAACGAGCTTCCTGATGGTGATTGGTCATCGTCACTCAAGGAAATGTAACACAAAAGGCGCCTGATAAGTTGGCGGTCAAAAAGGAAGCTGGAGAATTAATAAATGCCTTGATATTTATCCGCTTACGTCTAACATACATAATTAGGTAAAAACCACGGAACACAGAGACAAGAGGTGGAAATGGTATAAGTGTTGATTAGTATGGGAACCGTTCTAGCCAAAAAAACACAAGTAAATGGATAATCGTATTACTTACAACTAACAAACTTACATTTTGATTGGTTGTTAGTTGTCAACTACGAATAGTCCGAGAAACCTGCTATTTATGTTTGAAAATTCACTTTAACATTTGATGTTAATTCTTATTTTTCAATGTCATATTCAGTGAACTTAGTACCTTTATCAATTAAGATCATAATACTTTTCAAGTTCTGCTATACCACAGCTATACACCGCTAGATGGCAATATTCTACGTAATAAATAATTCTATACTTAATATATAGTAATAAGGTTGACATTGAATTGCAGTTGGTTGTATTGCAATGTCAATCTTATTGGAAAATGATTAAATAATTCCGTCTTCTGAACGCTAGATGTCGTGACTGGAATCTAATATCAACCTTAAATGTATAGCGGGAAGGTATATTTTTGGTTAATTAGGCCTAGGGATGTGCGTGGTGCTTTTACCGCGTTATCGACAATTATCGATATTTATCGAAACTGGTATACTACAAGGTAATGTTGGTACTTGTTCTTGTACAACTTGTGTGTGTCTATGTGAAAACGTGCTCAAAATTTTGAAAGCTTATATCTATTACAAGGCGTAGACGTGGCCGTAGCTTTTTTATTAACGTTAGCTAACTAAACAGTATGTCGATAAGTGAAATTTCAATGTAGCTCAACGTAGCTTAGCTATAAAAACAATGATGTGAATTAGGATGAATTTCAACCTTAACGTTATACAAAAAAGGTAAAAAAGAATGCCCATAGCCAGTACCCTCAAAAAAATTATTGTGTCACAATGATTTTTGGACAAAAAATTACATTAAAATATTTCAAGTATATACCGTATTCGCTAAAAAAATCCTCTTTGAGAATAATTTTCTGAAATTAATAAGTAACTTTACTTCCGTTTTACAAAAGAAAACCATTGGGCCATTTATGTTTGGATAAGGGCCAATCAGAAATATTTTAAGATCCTTCGGATCAATAGGTTACATTGATTCCATTATGATTATGATACAAAAAACTAGATGACTTAAGGGGACTGTCAAATGAATTAGAAAATTATTATAATCAGCCAGGAGTAATAGTGTTCTGTGATTATTGGCACCCACGACACAGGGAATCCTAGTGTGGGGCTATGAGTGTGAAGCGTTATTATTATTATTATTATTATTATAATACATTATAAACTACATGGCGTTTTGGGACTGTCAAATGAATTTAAAACTTAAAAGAACGACATTACATACGCAATCGACTTTAATACGCCGGCATAGGCTCCATATTACTGTGAGTTTACTATAACCTAAATTCAAACTAATTTTGTTGAAAATCTCGTATTTCCTACTATTAACACTGACTAAAGTTAGTATGTGTAATTTATAAAGATAACATAATCAAATAAAAGTATTTTTATCAAGACACAAAAATGTTAAAGTCAGTACATTTCTCCATACTAAATGGACATTCTCCTTTTGTTCGACCTACAACGTTTAATAGTAGAACCAATTGCGCCATCTAGTGTCGCCAAGGAATAGTTTAAACACCTTTATTTTCGTGGAATTATATTTCCTAGCTTTGAAGCTCTCATAGCCCGGCGGATTGCGTCGATCCTAAGCGATCGAAGAAGTTAAGCAACAGCGGGCGCGGTCGGTAGTTGGATGGGTGACCGCTAGTCCAAAAATTTTTTGAGCGCCTTTGGAACATCCAAACTTACAACCTTTTTGCTTCTGCCCAGCAATGAGTAAGATATACTAAAAGATCACCAGCTGATCTGCCGTGGCGGAAACCGTATTGACGGTTACTGAAACTATGAATTCTTCTTGTAAAAAATGCTCTGAGCATGGTACTAGATTTTACTGGGAACCAATTGATCCGCCCAGTAGTTTTAAGCCAGTGTTCTTTTCTCTATGCGTCTTTAGGAAATCTAAGAAGTAACTATAGAAACCAAAATAAGCATAATATTCAAATAATTATTATAATTATTCATAATAATATTATAATATTGAAAGTTCACTGTTAGAGATTGCCAACTGGCATTAACTATTTATATGTATTAACTATAGGTTACGAACATATTTTCTCTATAAATAGCCATTTAAACCCTAATCAGTCGGGTCTTGGTCGTATAATATTACATCGTAAATAAAATTACAACACACCGATATCGATAAATTTATCCCATCCCTTTCCGAGTAGCAAAGAATGTTTTCAAAGAATGTTCTGGAAAACAATAGTCGAGAAGCAGTACCATTTAAAACATAAAAATAACCTTATTGCCATGTAAATAGAGTAGCTTTTTGATCATAAAAATGTATTATTTCCTTTAATTTTACGTTTTGAATTTGAATTAATACAAAATAAATATAAAACTAGGCTTAGCTGTGAGTGGCTGTGGTATGAAACACTGCCATTAAATAAATTCTTAGCTCTGCTATCATTTTTGCACACAAAATTGCACAATAAGTCATATTATTATAATTTAAGTCAAATTTTAATTTATGTAAGGCACAACCGACGCAGCTCAGTGACAGATATGTTATGCGGGCAAGTAAGCGGAGCTACGCTTACTGTTAGTCGCTGTGCCCCGCCTACTTCGCACTTCCACCTCTTGTCTCTGTGTTCCGTGGTAAAAACAAATGTCTAAAATGGCTTTTAACTCTCTCTTATGATGAAACGGAAGAACTTGTAAAATCTTTTTAGTTAAACACACACACAAATACACACACTAACACCACAGCTAACACATTAGGTACTTACACAATGTAATATTAACACTCTAAGCTTACACACTTATTACACATCAATCTAAATCACTAACGCACTCATTCATCCATAATGTTTTTTGTACTAACTTGTGCATATTAAAATCTTTGAAATATTGTGGAACTCAGTGTTACTGGAAGGCGTTGATCACTGCAACACAGTTTTAAACTATCGCAGGATCATCGTTATCATTATATTTATTGTAATTATGTTTTTAAAATGCAAATAAAGTTTTATTATTATTATTATATTATTTCTGGCTCTCCGGCACTGCGACCGAGACATGAAAAACGATTTTACGCTTGATTTTGAAACGGAGGGTAGGAACACAAACTGTTGGGTGTTAGGAACTAGCGGTAGAAGTTAGGCAGTTAAGATCCTACCGCCATGCAGATACTGTCGGGATTAAACTGGGTGGTACAAAGTCCAGTGACCTCCCAATAGAGAATAACCATACGAATTGGCTCAACGATAGCTAGATGGACTATGCAGTTTTTTTCTTTTTCTCTCTCTTTTAGTTAAGGAAAATGTAAGCAATATCAGAATATTTAAGTAATATGTGTATTTTTTTTCATTAAAGACTTTTAGAATTGAACGCAAAGCTGAATTACTGATTTAATGTGTAGCAAATTAGTAACGAGGTTTTAAAGAATTTTGTTAGTGTTAATGTATCATAACATGCCCTTTTTCAATTCTTTTTTCAATTTCAGGCAAAGGTGACGTTGTTCTCACTGTGCCGCCATTTTTCCACATTTACGGCTTCAATGGAGTTCTCAACTACAACTTAACCCTTGGATATCATTTAGTATCTATCCCCAAGTAAGTTACTAGTTAATAAAATTACCTATCTTAACTATTTTTTTCATCAAACATCAAGCATATTTTCAAAAGAAAAGATGAGTAATAACAGCTTATTACGATAATTATTGAAACATTCTCACACTGTCTAAAATCTAAGTTGTCGTATGATGAGTTTTCGATTAGATAGTGAAAAATTATAATATGTAGGTACTTACAAATTTATAAAATATCACTAACTAGTTTTTTTATCACCGAAACGTTATTGCAAGTATCAACGTTACATTGCTATGCCGTGAATGTAAATAAAGTCCTATTTTGTTATCTTACGCCATAGACGACCGACAAACTGGAGATTTGTGAACCATGTTTATTTGGTCATGTTGCGACAACCATCCGATAAAGTAGGCAGTAGGCATTTTATAGCAACTAGACTTTGTTTATTTCATAAATCAGGAAACATGCATGTCTATCTATGTATGTATGTGTATGTGTATGTATGTATGTAACTACCGAAATTTTTTAACCAACTAGTTTAGTGTAGAAAATAATATATTCATATATATAATATATTTATAATTAAATAATATATAATATATTAAATACATACAGTTTATTTAACTTTTGCCCAAGGTGGAGAGCGATTTTTTACAAATCCCGCGGGAACCCTGAATTTCTCCGGGATAAAAAGTAGCCTATGTGTTAATCCATAGTATAGGCTATTTTAATTCCACATTTCAGCCAAATCGGTTAAGTAGTTGTGTCGTGATTGAGAATAAACATCCAAACATCTTCACAAACTTTCACATTTATAATATTAATAGGATTACATCCATGGGCGTTTTACCAGCTAGATTATGTATGATTAGGTACCGTACCACCAGTACGTACCCACTTTTGTCCATAAAACTTCTTATCTCTTATGGTTTATTCTTTATTCTAAGCTCTTATGCGTTATCAGGAAATCTTGACGTGCTCTGGGGCCAAAAAATTGTATTTTTCCCCTCTGGGCGAAATTATTCTAAAGCTGGGTACTCCCATGATATCATTTAAAATTAGATACTTAAACTAAGACTCATGAAAGTTTAATAATACTATATCGCCCCTCTATGAAGCTGTAGGCTGATAGGGCCAATAGTAATAAAATTGTCCTAATAAAACAAATCATATCATAAAATATTTTTCTTGACTGAAGTTATCTCCAATCGTCTACATTATAATCATATTAAATATCATATATTATATTTATTGTAATTAAGGATACCTAAAGGGAGTAGGTTACTAGGTGAAGTACCTACCTCCTACCTATTATGCTAATAGCGGGTAAACTAGCAGTCCGGTCAGTTTTTTCTAGTTTTTTCACTGTTCATACTAAAAACTCTAAAGGAAAATGCCCATTTAGTATGGAGAAATGTACTGACTTTAATATTTTTGTGTCCTGATAAAAATACCTTTATTTGATTATGTTATCTTAGTAAATTACACATACTAACTTTAGTCAATGTTAATAGTAGGAAATACGAGATTTTCAACAAAATTACTTTGAATTTAGGTTATAGTAAACTCACAGTAATATGGACTCTATGCCGCCGTATCAAAGTCGATTGCGTATATAATGTCGATCTTTTAAGTTTCAAATTCATTTGGCATTCCTAAAACACCATGTAGTTTGTAATGTACCTATTATAATAACAGAAAACTATTACTCTAAAACTATTATTGGCTGATTATAATAATTTTCTAATTCATTTGACAGTCCCCTTACGTCATCTAGTTTGTCATGTAATCATAATGGAATCAATGCAACCTATTGGCCCGAAGGATCTTAAAAAAATTCTGATTGGCCCTTATCCAAACATAAATGACCCAATGGTTTTCTTTTGTAAAACGGAAGTTAAGTTACTTATTAATTTCAGAAAATTATTCCCAAAGAGGATTTTTTCAGGAAATAGGGTATATGCTTGAAATATTTTAATTTAATTTTTTGTCCAAAAGTCATTGTGACACAATAATTTTTTTGAGAGTACTGGCTATGGGCATTCTCTTTTATATATTAACTATCTACCGACCTATTTCATTATGAACTAGTCTACAAATGGTTTGAAGAAAGTATATATACCTATGTATGAGTATTGAGTACCTATTGTCATGTCGGTACCTAAAAAAATAGAACACAGAAATAGAACAGGGTCTTGTCTTTATAATGATCATATCCTATCCTAAAGCAACCTAAAACGTGCATCAAAACTGCGCGGTTAAATCACAATGTTCACTCATTCAGTGATTTGTATCGTGTAGTGCTTGTATCGTGTATCCTATTAACCACATCACAGATTAAAGTACTTACCTACATTTGTTCTAACGCCCTCATGACCTAAATTCGATGACGGCTATTTTTATCATAGATAATAGACATGTCTAGTATTGCATGCGCTTATCCCTTCGCGTCTACCGTCAAATGGCAGGAAATCAATGAAATATTTTAAAATTCAAACACAACGGAAGGAAGCCAGCAGCTCGATTCAAATAAAAAATAATCGTAGATTAAATAAATCAATATGTATTCTTTTTAAGAAGAAAAAATCCTGATAAAGTTAGCAAATATGATAAATAAGCCAATTTTGATATAAAAAAGTAAAGTAATATCAATGTTTAAATTTAATACGTTTTGTTGGAAAATCAATGGCTAATGAAAATCAATACTTAATAGTTCTTGAAAAACAAAGAATAATAACTTAAAAATATACCTACTTACTTCTAAAATTTTCAGATTCACGCCAGAGGACTACATCAAATGTCTAGTGGAATACAAGCCGACGACATTGTTCGTGGTTCCGTCTCTACTGGCCTTCCTTGCGACCCATCCCATGGTGAAGAAGGAACATCTCCAGTCCATTGAGACCATCATGGTTGGCGCTGCTCCAACCACTGATAGCATGCTAGAGAAGTTCCTTTTGAAGGTTGGGAAGACTAAGGATCAAATTAGGTTATTGCAAGGTAAGGGTTCCTTTCTTTTCTTCTGTTCGTTTTTGGCCGATTACTATGCATCGGCGTTGTGTGAATTCATCTATTTCATCTATTCGCTATTTACATAAAAAATAAGTATTATTTCCTTAAGGTTTTCCTGCCTATGAAGAATTTAGATAGGTACCTATAACGAACGATTTTACAAACTGATTTGTACGAAACACAAATCAGTTTGTGAAAACCCTCTAAGGGAATGTTATTGGATTGTTTACGTACATCGAGTCCAAACCGAATGTGATCTGAGTATAAGTACTAAGCTTTCATTCTCGCTCTGTGAATTGAATTATAAAGAAAAAATGTATTATCACTAAAAAAAGTAATTAATGATGTAGTCAATATACCATTCATTATTCATAATGGTGTTGAGAGTCTCAAGTCCAAAGCCTAACTCATCACACTGGTTAACCGATAAATTATTGCATTGCATAACTCACGTAGGTACCTATAATAGGTACCTACATGTACCATTAGCAATTTGTTCAATTAAGCGTTCGCAATATAACATGTTTTTTACTCTGATTGTATGTAGTCATTCCTACGTAACTTTATAAACAAAAAAGATCTTCAGAGTTTTTGTGAATCCATCAAACAATGTAACCATCAATCAATGACCCTTGGCATGGCCGTCCGGCGGTAATCATTTGGTAAGCCACACGGGTCTTCTAACTACATAATACTTATTTAGAACGTCCGTATAATAAAATTTTAACAAAAAAAAAACCGACTTCAAATGAAGTACATCCTTTCCAAGAACAATAAAAAAAGAATCATCGAAATCGGTTGGCGTGATATTGAGTTATTCGTTCATTTGTCGCGCACATTGTATACTTAATGCAAATGATTTGCTTTTCTCATGGATGCCATTGTCAGATCTCGCTCAAATTTAAGTGGGACCACATGACAAGCACCAGCTTTCGATTAAAAAAAGTATCATCAAAATCGGTTCATCCAGTCGAAAGTTCTGAGGTAACAAACAAAAAAATACAGTTGAATTGAGAACCTGCTCTTTTTTGAAGTCTGTTAAAAACAACGTAAACGTAACGTAAACCTAGGTACCTACGCCTATCTACCGATGGGTTGCCTGAAAGAGTGGCCCATTGTTTTGTATTCCTTCCTTGTGCTCTTTGTCTATTACCTACGTTATGGTGTACAAACAATAGTGTTAAATAAATATAACTATACTAAACGCAAAGACTCGTAGCAGGCGGAGTAATAAAACGTGCAAAAGAGACGGCGCACATCATTTTCTCTCTCGCACTTGCACTGTTTACGGATGACGTCACATAGGCACAGAGATGCGAAACACCTAATCTAATTAATACCTTTAAACGAGCAATTCTTGTATATATAAGCGTTATATATAATTGGAATCTCGGAATCGGCTTCAACGATTTTCATGAAATTTAGTATATAGGGGGTTTCGAGGGCGATAAATCGATCTAGCTAGGATTCATTTTTAGAAAATGTCGTTTTATCTGTGTTTTCAGGCAATGATAAACTTCTACAATATACCTACTCTTCCTGACATCTATTGGCAAGTAGCAATACTAAAGCTACTTCAGTAAATGGCGTTGTTAAGCAACACTAAACCGAGCAAAGCTCGGTCATCCGGGTACTTTCCATAAACAGTGCAAGTGCGAGAGAGAAAATGATGTGCGCCGTCTCTTTTGCACGTTTTATTACTCCGCCTGCCACGAGTCTTTGCGTTTAGTATAAATTATCTCTTCCAGGTTACGGCATGACCGAGAGTTCGCCGGTGACGCTGATGACGCCGTACATCTACCCGCACAGTAAGGTGGGGTCGGTAGGGCAGTTAGTACCGAGCACGCAGGCGCGGGTCGTGTCACTCGAGGACGGGGCGCCGCTCGGGCCGCACGCGTCCGGCGAGCTGCTGCTTAGAGGGCCGCAGGTGATTATAGAAACAATTATTATTCGGTTAGATTATGTACTGGCGGTTTCTGAATGGCTGTCAATAAAAAAAAAACTATTCAACTGTAAACGTCCATAGGGTTGCTGAAACTGAAATCATGGTGTGATTAATTAACGTTTTGGAAACTCGATAAAATTAGACAGAGCTGTCAAATTCATACGTGTTAGTTGATTTTGCTCAGCCGTTTAGAAACAGCTATATATATATATATTATATTTAATTGTATGTATGTAAATTTGTATGTATTGTATTTATAAAAGTATGTATTTATATATTTCTTTTAGCACCTACCGCAAATTTTAACTATCACCCAGGGTTGACTGGTGGAGAATGCCATATTAGGCATTAAGTCCGCCCATTGTGATCTAGTTTTTTAGGTTAACAATAAAGAGTGAAATAAATAAATAAATAAACAGGCAGGTGGTAGTTTACCCACATTAAGAATAAAATTTGTATGTTAATAGCTAAGAAACAGTTGATGAAAGTCACTGGTCCTCGCACACACACTGATGCATTATTGACAAGTTACAATGAGAAGAAAGAAAGTACCTACAGGCTCTCAAGATTACATTAAGTAGATTTTAATAAATTTTAAGTTAAGTAGGTACCTGATTCACTTTTACATCGCCAGTGTAAATCGACCTATTAATACGAAAGCGTCATAATCAGTAGGGCGGTAAGCAGTACAATAAAACCTTAATACTTTCTTAATTTAAAGGCACCCACAAAAAATTAAATTGTGTGTGTCAGCTCCGACGCACGACTGGAGTTCAACGCCATCTAGTTTGCGATCGTCAAATCAGTAACAACACCATTTAGATTGTGTGTTACGAATTACAAATATAACACATAAAGTTACGGAGAAAGTTTGATTTTACTCCTCATAAACTTTCATACCCCGAGCTTAAATATGAAAATCGATTCTAAAGGAATTAAACTCCAAAAATAATTTGTTTATTGTAGGTGATGAAGGGATACTGGAACAACGAGAAGGCGACGAAGGAAACCATAGACAGCGACGGCTGGCTGCACACCGGCGATGTGGCCTATTACGACGAGGACTACTATTTCTACATAGTGGACCGTACTAAGGAACTCATCAAAGTAAAAGGCAACCAGGTATACACAGTACCACATTTATATATTTTTTCTGTGTAGGCCAATTTATTTCCGCCGCCCCATGTACCTTTCTAAAATAATAATTTTCCATTCATAGTAAGGAAGGCACTGAATTAGTCACTAAGAAAGTGCGTAAAAAAACAAGAATTACGACAAGTAAGATAAGTTTTTACGACACTTTTTAATATCAAAATCATCTATAATATCATCTTCTGAAATCTGCCGCCCAAGCCGCGGTCTATACGGCCTATTGACAAATCCGGGACTGGGTATACAGCTTAAGTTCAATTTGCAAACCAATGATATCGAATTCTTGAAAATTTATTCTTATAAAAATAACTCGTACGGCGTACCTACCTAGTAGAACTATAATGGAAACCGTATCTAATAATGTGCGAGTTAAATCTTAACCCTATATAAATGCTATAAACTATCTGCAACTGTGCAGATAGTAAGGACCGTTGTAAAATGTTATCAATAGGGTATAACTGCTTCCTGTTTGTCTATGAATATGTTTCGATAGGGTATAAGATAAATGCTTCCTGTTTGTCTATGAACAGAGATATAGGAGACAATCTAAACTTATTTTGGTTGTTGAATTGAATTTAAACACTGCATAGGAATTAGCATTTTATTAATGTTTAATAATCAACACTTCTTTTTTGCAGGTATCTCCCACGGAAATAGAAAGTGTGATAATGGAGTTGCCGGAAGTAGCAGATGTCGCTGTCGTCGGCATGCCGCATTCGTTAGCCGGGGAAGTCCCTAAAGCTTTCGTCGTCTTGAAACCGAATAAAAAACTTACAGAGAAACAAGTTTACGACTTGGTCGCACAAAAACTAACTAAGTATAAACATCTTGAAGGCGGTGTCGCATTCATAGATTCTATTCCTAGGAATGCAGCAGGAAAAATCATGAGAAACGAGCTCAGAGTTCTAGGTGGAAAGAAAATGTAAATATTTTATAGATAATACAATTATTTATTACATAATAGGTATATTTTGATACTGCAGACTTTTTATAGGTATCATCATTATAATAGAGTAATTTTAACTAAGACACATAATCACTCGATAACATATATTAAAACAATATATCAATTTGCAGTGTAACTGCAGAATAAAGTATTTTCTTCATAATTATGTTTTTCAGCTATTCATTTTTGCATAGTGTAAAACATAGATAAAAATGTGCAGTATACTTCGTAGGAACGTTAAAGATCTTCCTTTAAAATATGTAGGTGAATAATATTGAAGTGGTCAATATTAAGTGCTGGCTGTGTTTGAACTTTGAAGGTTGTTTAAAGTAGATAATTTGTAACTAGAATAAATTGTGGACAATTTAAAAGCAGAAAAGGCATCACAATAAAATATTATTTAGTTCAGACAGTCCTTACGAAAACCGGAAGAAGGAGAACCGGAGAATATAAAGATAATATGTTACCGTGAACAATTTTATTATGTTTGCCAAAAGTTATTTATTAAGAGAGTTCTTTTCCATTTTATACTTAAGGTAAACCTGTGTAAAAATCTAATTATTACAGGGCCCAATGACCTAAATCATATTTTTATTTAAACACCTGATCTATGTACAAAATAGTTAATTATATCAATATTTTTTCATTAAAGGCTTGTGAATAAAATCAGTTTTTTATTTGCCTTTGAAATATATCATTGTTTATTTATAATTCCCATTCCCATTTAATTTCATCAGCTACTAATAATCAATATTTGAAATTATATTATAACTGAATTATTACATAATATACATATACTACAATAGGTATACAAACATAAACGTAAAAAATAAAACTACTAGTATGAGATATGTCTTATTATTTAAATCCACAATATTATTAACATTCATACTTAGTCACAACAGAATACTGTACGTATTTTAATCATTTACATACAAAAATCTTAAACTATTTTTTTATAAAATGAGTCATGTAGTACCCAGTAAGTCAGTGACATTTCTCTGTAGCATTCTTATGGTGAACGCACATATATCCGCACCGTACGCGCCGCATTTGTATAAAATCATGAGAGCCCGATGCAGATAACATAATTATGTGGCCACATATTCGTTAACCGTGTTATATCTGTGATTTACTTGCTTTTGTGCAACTAGAAACAAGTTAACTATAAATTGCATATGAATGCAGACAAAAAATAATGACAAAATCAATTACTACTGCACACAAATTATGGTGTGAAATTGTGTGGAATTATTATTGACTCGGTATTTGGTATGAATTATTTTAACTTATCTAGCTAAAGTTAGTAGATAAAATCATACTAAACACGGACCTTTGACAGTTGCTAATCTTTAGTTAATAATTGTTAATGGATTGATAGAATATTGCAAACAACCATTAATATAATTGATTAATGCAGAATACTTGTTTGGTTTTTGGCAGCAGAAATTAATTAAATAGGGAACTTACACAAATCAATCTTGAAAGTTGGGCATTTAATTACAATTATTATAAATAATTGATTTGATGCATAAAGAGCTAACTGACTGACTGAGAAATTGACTCAAGCCCACAATAGGATTAGACTCTAAACAGAACTTAGGAAGCTTATCTACAGCGGAGTTGCTGTGTCACTAGTTTCAACTTTTGTTACTGTTTCAGTTTCAATTTCAGTCTTTGGTTCTTCTGAATTCTTTTCTTCAAGAGGAGTAGCTTCTGTTTTATCTTCTACAGGTTCTTCAGGCTTAGGGTCATTGTTACTGTTAGGTGGAATCTGAGGTAATTCAGAGTTGACATCTGTAATGGAGTAGTTCTCAGATTGCAACACAGGGGGAGACTTTTCTGGTGCTTCATTTACTGGTTCCGGTATTGGTTCAGGCTTATCGGTTTCAATTTTATTTGGTTCAGTTTCATCAATTTGTTCTTCGATTGTCACAACAGCTTTAGGGGAATTGCTACTCCCATCAGTATTGTCACTTGAACATGAACTTTCTTCACTAGATGAAGACACCTCTGTAACTTCTGTCACAACTTTGACATCTCTTTCTGGCATATCTATCTCTTTATTATCTGACTCAATAATATTTTCATTTATTTTCGGTTTATCTGTATCACATTTTATCATCTCAACAGAGGTATCTTTTTCTTCCAGTTTAACATCTTCTTTGCTAATATCCATGGAACTTTTTTCATCAATGCTGGCATCATTGATTTTTATTTCTGGGATCACCATGGGCTGACTAACGGGCTCATCGGGTTTCACATCTGTATCCATTTTATCAGTCTTGTCTGGTTCATTTGCAGCCTCAATATTTTGGGTATCACTTGTAGATGGTACAGCTTCAGAACTGAAATTACTTGATTTTTGACCAGATACTTTATCTTTGTTTAGATCAGACTGTAGTGGAGGTGCAAATGTTTCTACAGGTTTATCTTCAGTGATAGTTACAAATGCTTGTTTAGCTCGAAGGCGTGCTTCTATTTCTGCTATGGAGTATGATTCTGATGAACTTGGCTGAGGCTCTGCATTTTGGGTTTGTTCTTTTGTTTCTTTCCATGACATGTCTTCCATTTCTACATCAACATTATACTCAGAATTGTTATCTGAGCCGTTGACTATTGGCTCACCGTTTTCGGCATCAGTATGACGATGAGTACCTGGTTCTCTAGTACTAACAACTAAAATGTTCTTTTCAATTGCCCTCATATACTTATCTACTCGATTGTACTGTTTACGAGGGTATGTAAGTAGTTCGCAAATTCTTTGTACGGTGAATGGTGCCGACGTGAATGAATCGAGCCTCTCCATGAGACTATTCTTCAGAGTATCGTAATTGAAAGGATCTACGTTAGGGTAAGGTGGAATATCAATACCTGGTGAAGTTTCGTAGAAGTCAGTTATAACATTTAGCAGCTTTTCTTTAAATAAACACTTTACTAAGGACCACTGGTACACGGGATCGCCGGTGCGTGCGACATACGCCAAATATTCGTTAAGTTCCTGCGGTATTGTTTTTGGTTTACGTTTTGAGAAATCTTCCAAGAAATGAAATATTTCTTCAGCATTTTCCATTGTCACGTAAGAATCTAAAATTCGTTAGCTAACAAAAATTGGAAAGGAGAAATTGGAAAACCAAAGCAAAGCGATACAGCTCCAAGAATTGACAGCGTGACATGACAGCCAGTGTTGCAAAAATGAAATTTTAAAAATCGGGAGGATTGCCAGCTAAAAATCGGGAGAAATCGGGAGATTCTTAATTTGACTAAGGCAAGCGTTGTTTGTATGTTATTATCACAATAATTTTATTTATAAAAATAATTTATTACTAAATTAATTATTCATTTACATTTTTATACCATCTGACAAGCCATTTTTGTGAACATGTCTTTATTTAAATTAAAATTGTAACAAGTTTGATCATTTGATCTGGGTATTTATGCGGTAAGGGGTTAATCCTACCTAAAAAGTGTAAAATAAAAAATACCAAAAACCCAACTGCGTATAAAATACTAAAAATGAAAAAAACAAGCCCAGTACTTAAGCTGTCGGAATCTATTCTTCAACTAATGAAATCTTCCCAAAGAGCCCTGTGAAATTTAAATGAGTCCCGACTGCTAAACTACTAGGCTTGTTTTTTCATTTTTAGTATTTTATACGCAGTTGGGTTTTTTGTGTTTTTTAATATTTTTTTGTGTTTAATAGACCTATCATTGACAAAGTTGAAAAAAATATTTTAGAACATGATTGTGTGAGCCATCACAACGTTTTCTATTTACATATGTATACCTACGCTTGCCGAAAATTATTCTGTATTTTCACTGAGCGACTCAATTTCTTTTGTATTTCGTTTTTAGAACAGTATTTTCTGTTTTTAATTTTAAATATTATATAACATTGGTAGAAATGCAAAAAATCGGGAGAAACGGTCGCTAAATCGGGATATCGGGAGACGACAACCAAAATCAGTAGATCTCCCGATAAATCGGGAACTTTTGCAGCACTGATGACAGCACACAGACAGAACAAACAAAATCAAGAATGGCATCTATGATGGCAGCAGCACAGACAACCGACTCTGTCTCTAATTACTAGAGATGACAGCAGTGTTGTCTTGTCAGGTCCAAAAACTGAATTACTGTATATGTATAGTCCCCACGAACTAAGAATGCATATTTGTCGTTTGTCATCGCAGTGACACTAGAGATGTACAAAAAAAATCGATTCACGAAAGGACCAATTTTTGCAACAAATCGATTCAAATTTGTAAGACTTTCTAATCGATTCAATAATTAAATTGTAAATTCTAAAAACCGAAAAATTTAGATATCCACAAGTAACTGGAATGATACTGCCTCCATTGAGCTACTTAAGTTACTTTACCATACTTATACGCTCAATAATTGTGTATTTACGACTATAATAAAATATTTTTTTCCTAAAAAACTCACTGTTAATTCGTCCGCGCCGCATCCAGCGTATGAAATTTGGGTTTCGGTTTTTTTTTTTTTTTTAATCTTTATTTATTTAGGGGTTTTGATATGGCTACATATATGACAACCCCATTATTTCCTTACGCTTAAATTAACATCAGCTAACAATAAATAACTTAAACTAGCAACGAACATACATCTAACATTATTACTCACTATTTAAATTTCTTACTTGAAGAGATGCATTGATGAATGCATAAACATGTTTGGCCCTATCAGAGGCTGGCTCTGCCAGTATGCTCTGTAAAGCACCAACATTGAACATGTTCACGCAAAGATAATTCATCAATGCATCTCTTTTATCTTTATATAGATTACATTCGATCAAAAAATGTATTATATCTTCCTGCTTATTACATATTCTGCAATTAGGGGACTGTACTTTTTTCATCAAGAATCCGAATGTATTCAAAGGCATGTGTCCAGATCTCACCCTAAACGCCAGAACAAGCAATTTTCTACAAATATTAACGTTTAAAAACCATGGTACATGAGGAGGCTCACTCTGCATTGTTTTATACCAAATTCCTTTTTCGGTAGATCTAAGATCAAACAAGGTTTTCCAATTATCCCAACAAATAATTTTGATTTTTGACAAGTGTTCTGAATAATTTGGTTTAATACTCACTGGTGTTCCTTCCACAACTGCTTTATTTGCTAATAAGTCAGCCTCCTCATTACCTGACAACCCTATGTGAGATGGAATCCATTGCAACTTCAATTCCATTGTATCCTGCTTTTGTACATGGCATAACTGCTTAAGAATGGAGTAGGTTACAGAAATGCCTCTTCTCCCAGAGGCACAACGTATTATATGCTGCAAGGAACTCTTACTGGGTTTCGGTTGAATAATGAATATTCTAACTGTATTTTAATCAGTTCAAATGGCTGCGGTTAGAGATTATCGTAATAAACACTTTTGGTCATGTTCTTATAGAAGAGAAGAAATTAAATTGTTTAATTGTTAAACACAAAGAAAGAAATAAAATAAATTAATTTTTATTTTAAGTTTCGATTATAGTAATGTATCGATTATTATGGTTTTATAAGTGTTTTCATGCCGTCACATCACTTAACGTCAGTGTAGATTTTGTCATCTTCATATAACATTGATTCGACGCCTTATTTTTTATTCAATTTTGCATAAATTATGATGTGATGGGATTTTTACTAGATTATAACGTTTAATATGATTTATAAATAACGTCAATACGAATACGATACAATACGAATAGGGATTTTTAACAAATTTTGCCAAAATCCTTTGTTCGTAAGTATCCAACTATTCATGTCAATTAAATAATTATTCCATTTTGCACAAAGACGTACGTACAAGGTTGGTTCATATTAATAAATGGCAGCTATCATTAATGCGCTCTTAGATAATTTTGAGTTATAGATTCTCTCACGGTTGTCTGTATTCCGTGGATTCTCCCGTGAAACGGTGAAATACCGTACATTATAATGAAATACGGTTGATTATATGAGATTTGAGGTCTTTACAAGGTGCGGTAAAATACTAAAAACACTAAAAATTATTAATTTAGATCAAGGAATACGCGAAGTTAGCACCATAGCTTTTCACTATGGATAAGTCAAGGATATTATAATAAAGCTGAGTAGCAATCTTCGTAGAGCCTAGAAGTATAGTACGGCCGATGTAATTTGGCGCGTCTGAACATAGGATTTGCAAACTTTAGCGCATGTAAGACAGAGATAGCGATACGAACATGCTAACGTGTGACTGAGACATAATGCGCCGCGTACTGAGCATTGCCAAATTGTGTTACTGCGCAGCCTTCTGCCCGAAGTTTAGACGCACCAAGATACAGCGGCCGTACTTAGATACTTGAAGATTGATGACGTGTTCATAATGTTCAATCATTTTCGTCAAATCACAGGTTACTCTGTGATTTGTCGTTCATAGTAAAATTGTAGGGTGTCCATACTAGCGGTGAAAGTTTTTACTTTTAAGAAAGAGTTCTTGAAAACTTCCATTTCAAACTTTCCGGAAACTCTAGACTCTCATCCTGGGACTAAATATATCATGAAAACATAGAAAAATAGTCATCCAATGTTATGTCATCAATCTTTAGGTAGTACCTTTTCGAAGTTTATAACCCAGTTAAAACTATAAAATCCTTGGTTCCACGCATGGATGGTTTAACGTAAAAAAGGTATTTGGATATATTTGTTTCTCTGTGGTCAATAAGACATGACAGTCTTTAGATTAGATTTGTCAGAAAACAAACTGACCTGACAAGAGTGACAAGCAGTGTTGCCACCTTGGTGATTTTGTCACTAGATCTGGTGATTTTTCAGAGTTCTTAGCGACATTTTTTCATCGTTTAGTGACAAGATAATTTTTAGCGATTTTTGGTGATTTTTCACAAGGTAATGATAAACCTCATTGTAATGCTGAAATTGAAAGAATTTTCAGTGTTATGAGCATTGTTAAAAGCAAATTACGAAACAGAATGGCCAGTCCACTACTTAACGCCATAATTTTTATTAGAAACAGATTGAAAATTCTGAAAATTAAATGTTTCAATTACGAATTGCCTAGCGATGTCATTGAGGCTATCGGCAAAAACACAAAGTACTCATTTAAAGAACTATCACAACCAAGTACCAACAACATCTTTTGCGTAAACGTCAGCGTCTGTAGATGATGAAGATATAATGGAAGATATAATATATCAAAATCTTGAATTTTGATTAAATGTTTTTTTTCTATATTGACCGTTACAAAAGAACATTTTTGAAGTAAAACTTCTTTACGCACGCTTGACTTGGAGAGTATGCTGTTGAATGGGTGACGAGAGCGTTACGAAAAGTGTGATCGGGTGAGGCGAACGGAAGTTAAGAGGGAGATATAAGTTAGTGAAGATAGAAAGAGAGAGTTACGTTTCGTATATTAATTACTGTAGGGGCAAGAGAGACAGGTGCGACGAGCACACATTTTCTTTTGTTTGTGTTTCACATAAAATATAATTAGTTGGAGCTAAAGAAGTTATACTTTAGTCATGTGGTCTAAAGCACACTCTTTTTTTTAATTGCAGACATTAAAATTATTTAATTTTATTAAAAAAAATTTTGCGAGTTCTGGTGGTTATTTTTCAATCCAAATTTCCAAAATATGGTGACATTTTACCCTGAATCTGGTGACAAGATAATTTTTGAGGTGGCAACACTGGTGACAAGCCAATGTCTTATGTCATTGGAATTGATATGATAGCAAGGAAATAAAATTGTGACAAGTTTTCTGAAAAATAAATTTTCTTCAGTTTTACATAAAATTATTGCATAAAAAATTCAGTGAACGTATGCATATTTCAGTCAATTCAATTACCTCAACATGAATTGCATCTTGAGACGAACCATTCTCCCTGTATTTAATAATACTTTTTTATTATCATCACGAGCATTTGCGGATAAAGGAATAAATGAAAAGATCGACAAAATGGTAAAGAATAACAAGGTAGTAGTGTTCATGAAAGGTATTCCTGATGCCCCGAGGTGTGGTTTCAGCAACGCGGTTGTGCAAATCATGCGAATGCATGCGGTTCCTTACGAAAGTTATGATGTGCTATCTGATGAAAATCTCAGGCAAGGTTAGTTTCAAATTTCGCAATAATTTTTATTTTTACAAATGACAAAACCGGTCACTCTAACACAATATAATTAGTATTTGAGACTCTCATTCAACCTTTTTAGTATAAGTAAAGTATGTCTTACCGTACATTTATCATTTGACTGAATTAAAAATGATCAAGAAATTGTTAAAAATGTACCGGTAAGTTATCAGTAGACATGGTGCTTAATTAATAAATTAAACACTTAACAATATGTCAGTATATTTATATTTCTAGACTGTCAACTCACTTTAGCCTGCGGCTGCATTACGTTTTTTCCCTGCGATTTTAGCCGCCTGTCAATTTTTAAATCAAAAATCAGTCGTAGCCACTTGTGTGGGATACCTTGTGTTACATGATTTGCCAGAAAAGCTGCAGATCTGCAGCTGAAAAAACTGCAGTGCGACCGCACACTTACTTAATGGTATCAGATTATAATGCACCTTAATTGACTACCATTGTAGTACCAATCCCAAGTATGTACAGTATGGCCGACATATCTTGGCGCGTCTGAACATAGGATTTGCGAACTTTAGTGCATGTAAGACAGAGATAGCGACACGAACATGCTAACGTGTGACTGAGACATAATACGCCGCGTACTGAGCATTGCCAAATCATGTTACTGTGCAGCCTTCTGCGCGAAGTTCAGACGCACCAAGATACGGCGGCCGTACTGTAATACATAATATTACTAAGAAGAATGTGACTTCAATAATGTTTCATTAAATATTGATATTGTCGGCAGGTATAAAGGACTATTCAAACTGGCCTACAATACCTCAGGTATTTATTAATGGAGAATTTGTTGGGGGTTGTGACATTATGCTCCAAATGCACCAATCAGGAGAATTAGTAGAAGAATTAAAGAAAGTAGGCATCAAAAGTGCATTGCTGACTGCAGAAGAGGCAAAAAAACAAGAAAAGTGATAAAATTGTTTCTGTATTCACTCACTTACCGTTATTTTCAGTCTGAGGCTAATTCTCTTTTTATGTATGTAGTTGTCTTTTGTCCCATATTTTAGCATACAATATGTATATTTAGACTATCATAGTATGCATATTTGTCACTGAAAGTGACTGTTATTGAAGATACTGTTTATAAAGTATGATTTAGTTAAATATATTTTCCATGTTATAGGATCTATGTACATTCTTTGTTTTTCATAAAATATGCATCAGAACTATGTTGAATAAATAATATACCAACTGCCTAGAAATTCACTTATTAGTCTAAAATCCGAATTAGAGGTGTTTCATCACCCATCTGCTTACCGGATAAAAATTATTTTTTATCAAATATCGTAAAGAAAAATCGGATATTCGATAAAAAATAATTTTTATCCGGTAAGCAGATGGGTGATGAAACCCCTTTAATTCGGATTCTGTACTATACTTATATGTAGTCTGTACTAATTTGATAATTATTAAAATGTTTGTTGTGAATAATCTTAGTTATTTTTAAAAAAATAAATGTTGACATGAACAAATAGATTGTGTAATCTTTTAATTGTGTAATGTATAATAAAACAAAACTAAATTAGTAGTTCTTCAATTTTTGATTAGAAGAGTAAATAAAAAAATACATTATGTTTAAGAGCTCTTTATTAAATTAGCTGTACATTCGAGTTAGTATACTTTTTTGGGCACATAATTCATTCTTAATCTACATACCACTGCTTCCTCATTAAAATATAGTTGGTTGGATTAACAACACAGTCATTATTATAAGACAAAAATATGGCAGATCATTTATTTTGAGTACTCATTACAAAGTACTCACACAAACGATTATCATATAAAAATGATATTTAAGTGATATTAAATAAATAGTTGCAGGCAAGGTATGGCAATCTATGATATAAATAATTTGTGTGACACTTCCCTGCAATATTTATTATGTTCAAGTTTGGCGACTTAGATAAATCTTATGTTTCCTACCATCAAAGTATATTAATTACTAATGGCAGTAATTAAAAATTGAACTTGTATAAATAATGTTTGCTTAAAAATAAAAAAAATAACAAAAACATTCTTACAATGTGAATGAGTCTTATTTTGGTGTCACACATTAGTCAAGCCTAACATTAGCACCATTTAACTTACAAATAAATGTTTTGTGACTTCCCTGACAATTTCGTACAAAAGATAAAAATACCTAACACTAATATATAAATAGATTTATAATTTAAACATACAGATGTTTTCTCTCATTTGAGCCAAAAGGTTACTGAGGGTAAACATTAGGGAGAAGAATTTGTCGGTATGAAAATTAATGGCGTTTTTTGGTTTTAACATTGCACATATTTAAATATAGAACTGCTTCGTTACTGATCTCACAAAAAATTTTTGAATTAAATTGACCTTATTTTAGGGCGCGATTAATATGCTAAAGGTCAAAGTAAAGGAAATAATTTTTGTGACTTGTATAGATACAATGCAGTAGTTCCCATGATGGTATGTGGTAGCGACTGCGGCGTCGAAACGTGAGCCTTCTTGGGTTCAGCTAGGGCTTCACTATCCCCCTGTAGTCATGATGTGCAGATGGTGTCCGATGGTTAGACCTGAATCTAATTAAATCACAGTTAAGACATGACACGATTTAAACAATATCTATTTACCAAAAAGCATGAAGGACCGACATCCCGAAGCAATTCATGTAAATGAAATTTAATCTTCCTTCTCAGAACCATGATTGACTAGCATAAATTAATATTGAGGTTAATAAAATACACTGGATTGACAAAAATGTAGCAAGATTCTCACAGATTGTGTCTTGGGTAGGTACTTGAGTCATTTAAGAGAGACAAATTGTATTGGGTGTCTAGTATCGTGAATTTAGGTATGGCATAAAAATAATATTTGTCTTCAAAATTACTTTAGATCTCATTTGGGTCTGGAATGGATCTATAAGACAGCATTCGATTTGATTTGTTAATTATAATCACTTGCTATGAAAATAAACATCTATCAGTATATGAACATCCTAGTCGCCAAACGTATTGTCCCTGTATGGTATGGTGTATTGTCTTTGTACCACACAATATTTGGGACTTTTGATACTAAACAGTCGTGGTGTTCCAACAGGGGAACATGAGAGCTACCTGAGATTCCTCAGCAGTGGGTAAGTTATGTGATGGTGTGTTGTAGTGTCGTACCTAGAGGTCGGTCTCGCCGTATAGCGCGGTGGAGAAGGCCATGTAGTCGAGCGCGCCGGGCGGGGCGTTGGGTCCGCGGTAGGGCGGCATGCGCGCCACGCAGTACTCCGCCTGGTCGGGCGGCAGCTCGCGGCGGAGCTCCTCTGCAGTTATGTATGGCTGGGGGACAATTAGCAGTTAAGGTGTGATGATCAATTGTTTTTGACCTGGCTATTTGACAGGGTCTGATCTGTCTACTTAAGTAACATCTAATAATTAGTTAGATGTTCTGTGTTAGTAACCTATGTCACAGATGTCGAGGGGACCCCGCCTGGCGGGGTACCTTTTTCTATTTAAATAAAATCAGCCTAACTTATCTAACCAAACCACTTAACCTATATAACTAAACTGAACTGTCTTTAGACTTGATACTTTATAACATAGTGGAAGGCGTCTTTTCCCTGTGACACATACAAGCCAAGATCAAGACCTTCAAACTGTGAGTGACAAATCGGTATTGACCTTTTTTCCACAGTCCTAGTAATACAGTCACAATCACAGAAATGTATCTAGAGCACAATCTTATTTGTTGACCAACTCGACCAAGAGTAAAATTATTGGATTGATTGCAAGAAAAAATTATGAATCCTTACCTTGTCACCAGCCAGGATCCTAAAGCTGTCGATGACCTGTTCTGCGGTGTCTGTGTCGGTGGATTCCCTTGTCATGAAGTCCAAGAATGCGTCGAACGAAACGTAGCCTATAAATCACATCGAAAATTAATTAAGACGTTTCTTTATGATTGTTGAATACAATGGATTTTATCTGATATGGACAATTACACAATAGTGTTAAGTGAATTTTAAACGATCTTTGGTTTAATTTGAGGTATTTTTCTGTGCGTGGGCGCTTTCGTGTGTGCGTGCATGCGTGCGCGCGTGTTTGTGTGTGTATGTGTGTGCGTGTGTACGTGTGTGTATGTGTGTGTGTGTGAGTGTGTGTATGTGTGCATGTGCACGTTATACCTGTGTTGTTGGGGTCGACGACGGCGAGGATGCGCTGGAAGTCGAGCTCGCCCTGGCGGTCCTTGCCGATGCTGTAGCCGAGCGACACCAGGCAAGACTTCAGCTCCTCAGGCGCCAGGCGACCTGTCACAAACAATACACGTTCAATCGAAATATTTCCCACTAGAATTGGCTCTAACCCATAAATGTCTCACATACAGTAGTCTCTGAGGGGTATCTCTTCTTGAATTTGAATAAAGCAATTTTTTGGGCAATTCGAATTAAAATATAGACCGTTAGGTTCTATTACGAACCCCACCGCACAGGTGCGGAGACGACACAAATTCTTCTTGAAAAACCTAATTTTAATGCCCTTTATCTTTTCACATTTTTTACCTTACTTTTTATACCTAATCAACGAAATAAAAAAATTGGCAAACTTCTACAAGAGAGCCGTATTGAAGCTTGTTGAAAATGTGAGATATTTGAAAGTTGATAGCTGTACCTGACTGTTTTATGTATACTCAAGTGTTACTTTTAAAATATGTAGATATTGATGTAGATCATTGCGGAATCTCTGCAAAGAGTGACTTTGGGGAGCACTTAGGGAAATTTGGAAAATCTTCACGAAATTTTGCATCAGTATAAAAATAATATTTCCAAGGATGAAGTGGCGGGAACCATATTATATTTCACAAAATAATTTATTTTAAGAAAACATAAAAATACTACGGAAACAATGTTGTCTTCGTTCCCGGTTATGTGTTTAGCATTGGTTGGCTTGTCGCCAGTGCTCCCGTGACCTTACGCTCACTGGTTTGACCTTCCGCTATAATGTGCCAGACGGACTTTGCAACCATCATGTAAAAAATTGGCATTAACCATTGAAGTATAATATCATAGAACAGACATTTCGAACAAAATGTGTGTCCCGCCGAGAGGTTCTATTTTCAAAATTGAGCTCCCGTGCTCCTTTCAACATCGAACGAATCATTGAAGATTGAAACCCAGTGGTGCCAATTCATTGGGAGTTGGGACATAATTATATCGTGTTCGCGGTGTCGGTTCTATACGCTGGTAATAATACGAGTACTTCAATGGCATTAACTAAAATTCATACAATAATGGATTGGTAAAACCTGTATAGCTAACCTGTATACCTATTATAGTCTTTACCCTACCCCCTGATTTTTAACCCAGTACCGAAATTTAAGGTAATTTAACAGCATAATGAAAGACAGAAAGAAATCGTTTATTTTGTTAAGCATTAAGTATGCAAATAAGTAATAAATTGTAGCTTAATATAAAATGAGGAAAATTACAGGAAATAAACATAACCTGCACTTAGTACTCAACAAAATAGGTACGCATTCAGCATGAGCCCCGACGAACCACGGCTACTGGTTTTCAGTACGATACAATAATTTCTTTTTTACATAAAATAAGTTAATGCTTGACCATAATCCCACCTGATGGTAAGTGAAGATATGGTCCAGGATGGTGAGCGCACTAACTTAAAAAAAACCTATGCTATGCCTATGCCTTAAGAAATGCAATAAAATATTATTTATAATGTTTTGCTTATATTGTACAAAATTTATTATAATATAATTATAATAGTTTTGTAAAGGAGAATGCCCATTCAGTATGGAGAAATGTACTGACTTTAAGATTTTTGTGTCTTGATAAAAATACCTTTATTTGATTATGCTATCTTAATAAATTACATATACTAACTTTAGTCAATGTTATGAAATGAAATGAAATGAAATGAAATAATCTTTATTCATGTAGGTATCACTGATACTCTTATGCACGTCATTTTTTAATCTACCAGCTTTTCGGAAAGGTGCTTTGTCATGGAGGAGAAGAAAAGCCGTAAAGAAACTCCTCAGCACATCTTTTAAAAATAAAACTTATATCTATTACAAAAATAGGTATTCTCTAACCTGTTCAGAACTGGTTGCCTAGCTAGTCATTTCCAAGCATCCTTGTCATTTAAATATTCATTTATGCTATAGTAGCCCTTGCCTAAGAGCTGAGCCTTTACACGTTTCTTAAAAGATTCCACTGGTAAGTCACGTATTTGTTTTGGGACTTTATTATAAAATTTTATACCTAGTCCCATAAAAGAACGTTGCACTTTGGAAAGACGGTACGAAGAGGTAGCCAATTGATGCATCCTTCTTGTTTGACGATTTGAAAAATCACAATTTTGTTTATATGCAGTTATGTTATTCCGTATAAACACTAAATTATTATAAATATATTGGGAAGCTTCTGTAAGTATACCTATTTGTTTAAATTTGATACGCAAGGACTCCCTTGATTTTAGTTTATAAATAGCTCTAATGGCTCTTTTCTGTAATACAAAAATTTGTTCAATACCGGCTGCTTTGCCCCACAGTAAAATGCCATAAGACATAACACTATGGAAATATGCAAAATAAACAAGCCGAGCAGTGTCGACGTCAGTGAGCTGCCTTATTTTTCTAACAGCATAAGCAGCCCTAGCAAGTTTAGTTGTGAGAGATGCTATGTGCGGGCCCCATTGCAGTTTACTGTCCAAGGTCACCCCTAAAAAAACCGTGGATTCCTCTATATTTAATGTTTCATTATTTAATTTAAGAGATTTATTTATTTTTCTTACATTTGGCAACACGAATTCTAAGCATTTGGTTTTCTTTGCATTTAAAAGTAAATTATTTATAGTGAACCAATGTGAGACATGCGACAGAGCACTATTAACATCGTCAAAATTATTTTTATTCCTATCAGTCTTAAATATTAATGATGTATCATCTGCAAACAGCACAATGTTCGCATGGTTTTTAACATAATGTGGTAAGTCATTTATATACACCAGCAGGGTAATTCACGTAACTTAAGAAGTTCGATTGCAGTGCAGTTGCAGCGACGTTCCGATCAAAATGACACTTTCCGTATTCTCTTGCGCTGTCAAACACGCTCACGTCACGCGAGCGCGTCTCAAGCGCGCTCACGTCACAAAAAGGTATTCTGATAATGCGCGTCAAGATAGCGTGTTCCCGATCGCAGTTTGATTGGTATTCTCATAAACTTTTGAAGTTTGAAGTCTCATAAAGTTTGACAGGCGCGCAGGATGCGTGCAGGAGAAGTGAAGTTCACATGCAGTTTGCGTGCAGTTGGCGTGCAGTTGACGCGCAGTCAAAAAATTATGACAATACGGTTTAGACGCCAAACTTCAACTTGATTGTAGCGTCACTCCAACTTGATTGCAGCGTCACTGCAACTTAATCGATGCGTCTTAAAGTTACGTGAATTAGGGTACAGGAAAAGAAAAGGGCCCAAGATCGAGCCTTGCGGAACACCCATCACAGTAGGTGACCCTGATGACTTTTCATCGTTTATATTAACCTTTAGTATCCTATTACTTAAATAAGATGCGAGCAAGCTAAGGGCCTTGTTTTTCACGCCATAGTGACTAAGTTTAGATATTAATGTATCATGCTCAACACAATCAAACGCCTTTGATAAATCACAAAATACACCTATAGCATTTTGCGACGACTCCCATGCTTCATATATATGCTTTAAGAGCCTGGCTCCGGCATCTGTTGTACTACGACCTTTAGTAAAACCGTATTGCTCCGGATGTAATAAATTATTATTGTTGAAGTGGGTTAGCATTTGATTCAGTATGATCTTTTCGAAGATCTTACTGAGTGTTGGTAATATAGAAATTGGCCTATAATTATTAATATCCGTTTTTTCACCTGTTTTAAATAATGGTATAACTTTACTGCATTTCATTAGATCTGGAAATACACCAAGATCTATGCATTTATTAAAAACTACAACTAAACAAGGAGCTATAATATCTATTATGTGACGAATTATTTTTACTGAAATACCCCAGAGATCACCCGTACTTTTTACTTTCAGAGACTGGAAAACTTTAATTATGTCCCTGATTGTAATGTGCTTAAAGTCAAATACCACATTGCACCTTAACATTATCTCTTAATAGATAAAATGCTTCTGTTGAAGAAGAGGATAGTGTACTAGTTAATTTAACGGGAATGTTGCGGAAGAACTCTTCAAAAACGCTTGCCACTTCTTTATCAGAAGTGATTTTGTTTCCATTAATCATTATTTCATAACTAAAGTCACAAGATTTAGAGTTGCCGGTCTCATTTTTAATGATATCCCAGGTGGTTTTTATTTTATTATCCGAATTAACTATTTTATCCTTTATGTACATTGACTTTGCTTGAGTACAGATGATTTTGAAAATTTTTGAGTAATTTCTTACGTATTCCTGAAATGAGGGAGAAAAATTATATTGTTTTTCGTCATAAAGCTCGTATAATTTGTTTCTACTTTTAAAAATACCTACAGTAGCCCAGTCGCTAAATTTACTATTTTTACTTTCTTCTATGTATCTGAATTGAAATATTCGATTAAACTCGTCATTAATATTTTTAGACAATGTATTGTAAAGATTAATAGGATGACCATTTTGAGAATACACTGATTTACGCAATTTTGTTTGAATTTTTTCTTTAAAAAGTGATATTTTTCTCTTTGTCACGGGTCTATATTTTATTATTTTTTTCTTATTATCGTGGCTGTTACGTACCGCTATTTTTTGCCCACAGTGGTCTGATCTCAACTTGCTAAGTATTTCTTTGTCTAATATCTCACAATTGCAAAATACATTATCGATACAAGTACGTGAAGTTGCAGTTATTCTGGTAGGCTCAGTAAACGAAGGATTTAAATTAAAACACTTAAACAATGCGAGTAACCTAGCAGCTATAGAAGATTCTACTAAAATGTCAACATTAAAGTCACCGCAAACTATTAATTCTTTTTTCGACACAAATAACCGTTTAAGGACATCCTCTAGAGTATCTTCGAATAGGCAAAAATCCCCAGTGGGGGGGCGATATATACAGACTATAATAAACCGCTCCAGCTCCACACAGGCTAGCTCTATAGTGCGCTCAATAGAAAGACTAACAATGTCCTTTCGATCTTTACAAGGTATATTGCTGTGCACTAAAATTAGTGATCCTCCATGGATTGCAGTCTCTCTATAGAATGCACTTAACAAACTGTAATTGAATACATTAATATTATTTCTTACACTTGTTAACCAATGCTCAGTAATGCATAGAATATGTACATTATAATCTTTAACAAATAATTCAATTTCTAACTCTTTGCCCGATAAGCCCTGTATGTTTTGATGTACAATATTCATATTAAAGTGCTTATCCGTTGTCATTAAATCTAGTTTAAAGTATTAATTAATGTACCTGAGCTGGTACATTTGTCAACTATAGGAATAGTGGTAGTACTACCACAATCAATATAAAATGGGTCAATAGACTTTGTTACACATGTAACACTATCATTTGTTAAATTATAAGCTAACAGTTTAGCTATATGTCTTCGATACTTTAAAGGTAAGTACATTTTATTTCCACTTAATTTAAAGGAAGAAAAAATATATTTATTTGTGTCAAAATAAACTATTGCATCATTATGATGGTATGTCAAATTGTACAGTTTAATAGTAGTGTACAGTTAATAGTAGGAAATAAGAGATTTTAAACAAAATTAATTTGTATTTAGGTTATAGTATACTCACAGTAATATGGACTCTATGCAGGCGTATTAAAGTCGATTGCGTATGTAATGTCGATCTTTTAAGTTTCAAATTCATTTGACACTCCCCAATTACCATGTAGTTTATAATGTATTATAATCACAGAACACTATTATTCCTGGCTGATTATAATAATTTTCTAATTCATTTGACAGTCCCCTTACGTCATCTAGTTTGTTGTCATGGATATAATATTATACTATAACTGTTGTATCATAATTACATAGATTATGTTACTTCTATATCTATGCATAATTATAATCGAATCAATGCAACCTATTGGCCCGAAGGATCTTAAAAGATTCCTGATTGGCCCTTATCCAAACATAAATGACCCAATGGTTTTCTTTTGTAAAATGGAAGTAAAGTTACTTATTAATTTCAGAAAATTATTCCCAGTAAGGATTTTTCAGGAAATAGGGTAAAATACTTGAAATATTTTAATTAAATTTTTTGTCCAAAAATCATTGTGACACAATTACTTTTCTAAGAGTACTGGCTATGGGCATTCTCTTTTGACTGCCTTGAATAGCAAAATAAATACTGAGACTGACTGTGAACTGTGACATTGTTCTCAAACCACCCACCTGTGCGGTTCTTGTCGAAGTGGTTGAATGAAGCGCGGAACTCGGTGAGCTGTTCCTGCGTAATGCCCTTGGAGTCGCGCGTGAGGATCTGGTTCTCCACCTCGTTGATGGTGCGGTTGATGGACGTCAGCAGCTGCTCCCAGCCCACGCGCAGAGTCTCCATTGTGTATTGTGAATACCTGTCCACAAACGTACAGTTGACAAACGAGGAGCTCTAATGGTAAGTGGTCATGATCAGCGGGCCTGTTATGAACTTTTATAAAACCATGCATGTTCCAGGCAATTAATTTCTCGGGCTTTAAACGACGTACGATTGGCTAAAAAGTGTCACGTGACCGATTTTGTAACACGAATTTGACGTTTACACAGAAACTTGGTTGGAATAAAGAGTTCATAATAGACCGCCAGATTACTGAATTCCATGGGCGACGTAGCAAAATAATACCAAATACACAAAAGACGCATTGTTGGTCAAGAAAGAAAGAGAACTGGCTTTCACTCAAACCCTAGCCGGAACTTGACTCGTTTAAGCGTGGTCGAGCAGAGGGTTAGGCTTCTATCGCAGTGAGGGTCTTATTCTTCCTAAATGGGATTGGAATCAGTATTTCAGGTCACCCCAATAGGGCACGTTATCCTGATGATGGATGTTTTGCTACTCCTCATAATCGAAATTGGCGTACAGTACCTACTTAGTATCGAGGCATGTGCACACCAAGAGTATAATCGACCTAGTCTAAATGAGATGCAAAAGCAAAGAAAAGCAACAACTCATATTTGTCGCACTGCTGGGCTCGGGGTCTCCTCTCACAATGTGAGGGGTACAGGCCATACTCCATAGTCTACCACGCTGGCCGAGTGCGGATTGGCAGACTTCACACACCTTTGAGAACTTTATGGAGAACTCTCAGGTGTGCAGGTTTCCTCACGATGTTTTCCTAGGCTATCACTGATATATGATGCACCCTGATGATGAGACACACCCTAGAAATATTATCTACCTTAACGCCTATGAACGAACCTGTTCTCGAAGATCATGCCCTCCTGTACGGCCTGGTGGATGCGCTCTAGCTCCTCGATGTGCGGCTTGTACGCGTACACGCCGGCCTCGTACTCCTTCAGCCGGTGCAGCTGGTCTTCCAGAGAGCCCTGCGATCACCAACATTTCGGCAATTTTAGGCATAGATAATCGATCAGTTCCTTTACGAGTTTGACCAGACACGGATCCATTCCTCAAAAAGGTTGTGGGCACTAACAAAATCGGCCAAGTGTGGAACTATGGACTCGTTTATACATATAACAATTTTCCGTCAATACAATTAGTCTATCAACTTTAATTAGGGTTGAAAGCATGCCCATCTAGGGTTATTAGTCTTTATTCTTTTATTACCGTGAGGGTTGTGCAAAATGTTTGGGGAAAAGGTCTAAAAAACCAAGATTTGCCTATCATAAATGTCTGCGTCGAGGAATTTGCCCCGGGAGTTCTCGCTTTATGAATTGACAGTTGCTAGGTAACTGACTTGAGGATTTAACATAGAATAATGACAACATTTAGTCAGTAGTTCATGTCAGGTTAGGTCAAGTTGTGCGCCTAACAAGGACTGGATGGGGTAACTCTAGCCCCATCTACCCGTTGAGAGGGGGATCCAAAAGGATACCTGTGGTCCTGATCAAGGGTGTCGATGAAGAACAACTTTGTAGGTCTCAGCATGGTAGTCCGGCATAGCCTCTCTCTATGTATCGACGACTTAGAAGTGAATAGAATAGATCTACCCTCAAAAATATTTATAAGATACATCTAAATTTTCAGTGCGTAATTGGCCTGTAGGTAGTACTTGTGTTACCACTTAGACCTAATAGGTATCCATGAGGATTTTCCCACGTTAACAAAAGCCTAAGGTTACATTACCTGCAAGCCCATCCCAATAGCCGTAACAGCGTCCATCTGCCGCTCGATCCAGGGCCCGACGGCGTTGGCCTTCTCCGCGAACTGCCGGCGCAGCGTCTCGTTGTTCTGCTGCTTGCGGAGCTCGGCCGCCAGCGTGCCGTCCCGCTGCGGCACCAGCTGCCGCACGTCCGACCACTTGCGGTTCAGCTCCTGGACAACAATAATAAAAATAAAGTAACGCTACACCAATGATGTTTAAATAAATATAGATACGTTATGCCCTTACAAATCAACCGAAAAATCTGTTCCGATGTCCGCAAGGCACGCTTTATCGCACGTCTTTATTGCTCTCGCATCAAAACTACATCGCTATCTCTTTCTTCACCTGAATATGAGTTCCCAATTGGGATCTTTTTGAGTCATCACAACGCGCGAGCTTATGACATATCTGCCTCTTTTTAATATCATTGCCCTACACTCTCACAGCTTAAGATCCCTGTGAACATACAAAGACAGAGAACGGAAATTCGAACGCATTAAGTATCTTCCGTATATCCTGCTATCCGCTGGATTCAGAAGGCTCAGGACCGGTCAGAATAGCGCTTGTTAGGGAAGACCTACGTCCAGCAGTGGACTTCCAAAGGCATGGATGGATGGATGAAATTTCCACCTCGCTGGGAATCGAACCCAGGACCCTTGGCTCTGCGATCCAGCATGTAACCCTTGCGCCACACGGGTCGTCAAAATACGTTATATTGTATTGTTATCATGGGCCAAGGGCTAACTTATATACCTATAATCTATAAACCAGGTTTTTGTCCGGGGATGGGGGAACACATTGTATTCGTTTTTTATTACCTTTGTAAATATGCAATAAGACAAATGCAAATATGCAGAATATACAAATACTTACATGAGCGGTAAGGGTGGTGTAGGGATTCTCCAAGCCTCCGGGGATTTGGTGCTGCTTCACGATCGACTCCACTTGGTGGACGAGATTCACTATCGCCTGAAACATTAAATAACGTTTTACGGTTACTACGGTATTGATTATTTAATTAAAATTGATACAGTTTTATAATTATATCAAGTTACGGCATTTACTTAATTACCATATCATAAGTATTATTAAATATACGTAGGTTATAATCTTTGTTCCCTAAAATAATAACATCACGTGCTTCTCTTTCATTTAGTCAGTAATCAGTAATCAAATCGCCAGTACAGACGGTTCATAATCATAACAAAATGAATCAAATAATGACAATTAATGTACCAATTAATTAATCATTAATCAATTAATCGATTATTAAAAACGCATTACCTGGTACTCCTTGTCGGCTTCACCGAGAGTGGCCTTGAAGCGCGCGTGCGCGTCCATGAGGCCGGAGATCTCCTCAATGGTGTGGACGATGAACATGTCCACCAGGTCTTCGCGGGTGCCGTCCAACCTGAGACACAATTCAATTATTTAATTGGTTAATTGATTAATTGGTTTATGTAGATAAACGCTTCAATGACAAAGACGCATGGAAACGCCCGGTTATGCAACCAGTTTCTCTCAGGTTAGAATAGATGTAATTAAATATGCATAGATATATTTTAAAAAAATATCCTGAGCTCCCGTCATAATTATCTTCTCCATGAAAATGCAGCTTCCCAAGATGGTGGTTGATTTTGGTGGTTGATTAATTCTAATTCGAATTTATGTCTTGATTGGTCTCATTAGCCTCATGCTTATCTCGGATGTGATACCCAGCTAGGATATGATCTGAAGATTTCATCATTAATAGGTACCGGTACTACTTTCTCTACGACCGAAATTAGAAATGTTTGTTCTGATACTGCTATGCGATTTGCTTGCCGATTTATTGGATTTCCTGTGATCCTATAACCGCTTAACGGAGATCTCGATAGATTTATTTAGGTATGTTTATTTTATATAATTTTATGTAATTCATTGTAAACATACCTATCAAGAATGGACCATGCATTATCGATAACTGCAATGTATGCAGTTCAATCAATGTCAACGATCCTAACGTTAACGTTAATCATTTTGAACTCAATCTTGACGTATTTTAAGGTTTAATTTACAATGTAATATGGAAGGATCTTTCTACTAAAAGCATGTGGAGTTATCTGATAATTATGATATTATCTGTAATGAAACCGGCAATCTTGTAATGCATTTAAAAATAAACGAACAGGTTTCAAGTGGCGGTCAACGCGGTGATTAAGTGCTCAACTTGTCAATGAATAAAATGGTGAACATATTCGATTTACTATTAAACTTATCATTCTCAGAATTTCAGGATTTATTATCAAGTTATTTTGACGAGCTATAGTTTATACGATCATTATTCAGTATCAGATCATTATTAAGCGACGGAAAACAAGACACAACAGATTTTGGAACGAAGTTCCTTATCGCGCGTTGTGAAAGGGGGCTAGACGGAAAAAATTCTTACGAAAAGTTGTCACGACACTTTTTGAAGTGATTCAGTAATATGAAACTAGTTGTACAGCGCAATCTAGTTTCATATTGCTGAATCACACTGCTGAGCGCGTAAAACAATACTTAAATCGAAAGGAACTTCGTTCCATCCGGGTGTCCCTTGACACCTTTTAATTTTTTATTTTAAGAACTTACCTAAAATCATCATAATCTTCATAAAGCTAAAGGGTGCTTATATGACATTTACATAATTTGTTTTATGAAAACCTAACATGACTAATCTATGGGAATCGATTATTATTTGGAGTTGGGCCAGACTTATACGCAATTTCTTATATAGTTATTAATGGAGTGTTGACGAATTCATTCAACATTCAAAATGATCCATTGGATACTTTAAGTATGTCGGAACTCGTGGTGACTGGGTTCGTCATACTGTCCAAAATAATTATAGACTTGGCTATTTCAATCAAAATTATATAATTTAGTGTGGGTATGTGTTAATTTCAGCGGAGTAGGTGTTGCTGTTATATGTATAAATATCGTTGTAGCCCCTTAACAACAATATCTGCCCTTTACGGTAGCGTTTCTCTTTTGCATTTGCAATTCCCATTTTTATTTATTTATTTTATTTATTTTATTTTATTTTGGACACAGACAGTCATGTACAGTTATATATGTTACAAAAGAAAAAAAACTATATTTAACTAAAGACATTGAGTGCCAACACTTATAAAAAATTTCTCCTGTATTTGTCAACTTTTATTTGTGTGAGCTCTTTTGTGTTATTACTGAATAAAACATAGTGTTTAGGTATGTACCCACTGAAATTGAACTGTTTTGTATTGTCAGTAATTATATAAGATACAAAAGACATTTGAATTTCGACTACTACAAGAACATTCGTAAATAGTTCAAACAGTAAACTTGTCTTTTGCTGAGCTGAGAGTAATCAGGTACCACAGGTGTTGCCAGGTACAACATAGTTACGGCAGATCTATATTTTATTTTTAGTGTTTACATTCTTTTACATTACATTCATTTGCATTCTACTATTTTAATAAAAAATCCTCAAGTATAAAAGAGTCTACTGTATTCCATGAAAGTAAACACCGTTATCCCGTTTTTGGACCTAGCAACATAACGCCAACGTCATGTTTGCACATAAAACTTAACAGTTGTAAAACGCCGCGAAATTCAAATGTTAAATAACAATTTGAATTTCGAATTTCATACTAAAAGAACATCGTAAACATACCAGTTGTTGAACGGCGCGGCGCGTTTAGCGAACTCGAGGTGCAGCAGGTCGATCTGCTCGAGCACGCGCTCCGCGTCATCGAGCGCGAGCCGGCGGCGCTGTGTGAGCGCGCCCAGCCGGTCCCACTGCGCGCAGATACGCTGGCAACGCGAGTTCACTGACGCCACCTCGTGGTACTCCAGGGTACTGTAACAAGGACATTGGACATTGAACGGCTTACAAGAAGCGCTTGGTAATAACGTGAGCTAACTAGGCTAGGTCGTCATCCGAACATAGATCCACCCCTTCCGGGATGAAATCTCTGCTCCTTATTCCCCCTTTTCTCCAAATGGTTTCCACTGAGGTTAGGCGGAGAGATGTGGAAATGACGATATCTGATTGTTTGTTTACAGAACGTCTACACCCTCCACCCGATCCTGCTTGCTCCTTTGTAATGTTGTAGAGTATTAAGTCGTGAATCCGGCATAAAAACTTCCACCACTTGGGTTGATCATAGGCCCCTCACTAATGTACACTGGAGCAGAATTTTATAATAGAATAGCATAGGTATGTGAGCTTTGTAGAGAGCCGTTAATGGACTGAAACGACTACCCATTTCTCACGTTACATGTGCTGTATTATACATATTTTCATGTACACAGTAGGTATTAATAAATATTCTCAAGACTACAAGTTACTTACTTGAGCTCCTGCGCGATGGCGGCGATTTGCTCAACGCGGTCCTGGTGAGCGGCCAGGTCAGACTCGAAGGCCTCGTGCTTCTTCTTCAAGGCCTTGATGTCATTCAGCTTGCACTGGCGGAAGTCCTGCGATTGGAGCATTTCTTCCTTGCCTGACAAACAATAAACATAATTAGATCTAAAAATTAGATATTTTTAGATAGCCGGACAATGTTCAGAAGTATAGAAGAACGAAGAAGATATCAGTTAGAGTAAAAAATAACTGTATTCTTTAATATAGACGATTAACATTAGGTATGGTCAGAAGTCTAGGTAGGTACTTCTACGTATCGTCAGAACCAAGAACGTTGTGAACGTTGTGTGTTTTCTTCCTTTCTTCCATTCTTATCTCTTCTTTATCGACCAGCAAAAAATCGACAATGTTTTTGGGTTGGTAATGTCCATGGAAGACGATAACCACTTACGATTAGGTGTCTGTTTGTTTGTTCGCTAAAACATAAAAATAGTCCCCTCCTCCAAAACCTCAAACATTGCATATGGGCAAAGGGCTAGTATCAACCCGTGCATAGTAAAATTTGTGATAATCACCCCTGGTCCAGTCTTCGTGGATGTCAGCCTTGTGCTTGAACTTCTGCGCCAAGTACTCGAGACGCTCAAGACGCATCATCTCGCTCAGCAGCCACTCTTCAAAAGCCTTCTCTGCGATCTCCAGGCCCTTCCATGCTCCAGCGATGTCCTGAGAATAAGCACCAATTCATAAATACATGTCACAATAAATGGTTTTAAATTGCAGGTCTAGTATAAATGCGAATGAGTTATTTGTATGTTACGTCTTCACATAAGCATTAACATATTATTCGTTGCGTTACAGGGTTTACAAAATCCCATCCAGAGCTTTCGTTTCGTGCGACATCAAAAAATAGTGTTCTTTCACACTACGCGGAAGGCTATAAGGTCTAAAGTTATATGTGTATGATAATGACAAATATAAATAATTGCTTCTCGCTTAAATCTTGATTCAATGGTGTAATAAAATATATTACGGGTCGAAGAGGTCCCTAACGCACTGAAGTAATCCATTCCAATACGTGTAATACTTACAGAAACCATCTTGCCCTCAGTAGGCATGTAGGCGGGGCGGTTGCTGAGGCGCAGTTTGGTTTGCAGCGTGTTGAAGTTGGTCTCTAGCTTGGCCTTCTGCTCCACACGTGGGGGCTTGTGTTTACGCCTGTGGACGAGGATGCCACGATTGATGTGATTTGAGTTATTATAGCTTTATGCTAAGTTAATTGTTTAATGTACAGAGTCGACCAATAAACAGATGAGCAATCTGATGGTTCAACCTCGACCAATCCGCACTGGAGCAGCGTGGTGGAGTATGCTCTAGGCCTCCTTAAGAGGAGAGACTTGTGTCTAGTAGTGGGCCATTAATGGGTTGAAGCCAATCTGATGGTTAGTGGTCATCGTCACATATAGACATCAGCAATTCCAAAGGGCAAACTGCAAATCAACGGGTTGTCGCGTTACCGATCAAAAAGCCTTCACTATGTCATAGGTATAGTTGGAAACAACAATCACAACATTGAGTATGATCAGTGGTGATGTACTAATTAGTGGGTAAGGTAAAGCGCACTAACTCAATAAAGCCACTCTCGACTTGACGACACAATTAATCTAATGTCCTCGTAAGAGAGTACTCGTAATGTGTTAGGAAAATTCCGTTTCGGCCTATTGATTCTTCACCCTCTAATAACGGTAATATTGAATAATGACCTGTAAGTACGGTAGTCTTCCAGTTTCTTCTGGCAACCGGCAAGCGAGTTGTCGGTCTGGCGGCTGTTGAGCCATGGCATCGTGCGGCGGATCCAGTCCAAGAGCTGCGATCAAACATTTACAACTGTTTACAAACAACATACATTTTACAAACATCTAATACCTACTTAAAGTTACACGGGCTTAAGACAAGTAGTTTAAGCAGTCTTATTCAACATTCTTGCCACTAATGCTGCCATGCCATACACGATTAAATACCTACTTGTCAAGTTTGCAGCGGACTTGACGCGGCATCCATTAAACTTGACGGTGTATGGCCATAGTATGACTATCTGGCCATATAGCTATCTCATGAAATCTTGATGCCGCATCAAGTCAAACTGCAAACACGCTGCTGACAAGTACATTTGATCGTGTATGACCAGCTTTAGATCAATATCTTCCAGACAACTGAGCCTTGGAATATTTAATTATTTAAGGTACAGAACGGCCAAGGCACATGTTATTGTTATGTAATATTGCAGTAAGTTATACAATTATACATGGTAGTTCATCAAAAACTCCATTGAACGAATGTATTTGGCAGTTTACATTTGTATCTGATGTTCAGATTAGAGTTCATCCATCCATGAGTGGTCTGTAAATTGTTTATTTGAAGGTTAAAAATATTATACTTACATCACTGGCAAGACGTTCATACTCTTCCATAAGGCGTTCGTTCTCCTGGTTGACTTTGAGAACTTTGCAGATGCGGTTCGCGGCCGTTTCAGCCTGTGGAAACAATTTTGATAACTTTAATAAAAGTTACATTCGGATATACCTACAAGTATTTTTATTATATTTTGTTTGATCATATTCTTTGGTCTTATAGCATTTTCTACAAGTACTTTAGGTAGTTTGATTTAATCTTTAACATTATAAGTTAGACTTGAATTTTCATTGCTTTCATTTAAATAAAAATTCACACTATTTGTAATTAAACGTCGCTATCGTATTTACAGTAAGCTTCAACACAAAGAGGAATTAGGGTAAGTTTTCGAAAAAGAATGTAGGGGCGGAACGACAGGAAGCGTTGCAAAAAGGGTTGAAGCCGTGTTGCCTTTAATTGTCCCTGATGTCCCTTTGCGTACGAATACTAAAACTGTACCTGTATTCTTAGAAAAAAAAATCTAATGGAATATTTCATCACGATGTGTAGTCCCAAAGGTGTGCCCACTATCTAAGTATGACGCAAGCAAAGGTGTAAACGCCACTCTTGTGTCAGAGAACATTTCGACATTATGACCCAAACAGATTTATTACCGTATTTAAATGCCTTTGTTGTGAAAGTTTCTCCAAACGAAAAATGTACTTAGCATTTATTTTTATAACATTTTAACCATTCAACTTTCAAATAAAGCACTGAAATCGGTGCCCTAAAAACAACTTTAAATTTACGGTATTTACTTTATAGATAACAAAAATAACTTAGATAATAAAGTTAGATACATCCATTTTATGATTTTAACTTAGGAATTCGTTATGGTTTCTTTGATACTATTGACTTCCGTTCCGTTTACAAGAGGTCATCAAGAAACGATATCTAATATTAATCTAATATATTAAGTGTGTTTTCCCGTATGACGACACTTAAGTTTTAAGTATGTCAAAGGCTTCCAACGTATTTGCAACTATACACAAAAAAAAGGTTTTTTAAAGAACACTCATAGCCCCACACTAGGATTCCCTGTTTGTGGGTGCCATGGACAACACACAGAGACAAGAACACTCACACCCATCGAGAACAGAAATTCAAACACATCATTCAAATTTCCGCCTCGCTGGGAATCGAACCCAGGATCCTTGGCGCGGCGAACCGGCATGGTAACCACCGCGCCACACGGGCAACTCACTTTCGCTTCGCCCCTACAAGCTTACCTTCTGAGCTCCAGAGAAGCAGTGGTAGTACGATGACACGTAAGTCATGACAGCTCGCTCGTCCGGCATCGCAGTGTTCTGCAGATCTAGCGCGCGACACGGGTTAGTTCATGCGGGTCTCACTTGCTTAGGAAAACCACTAGATTGCTTGCATTTTGGTCTTAGCTTACTTTGATAAGCAATTTCAAAGAACTCTTTACGTATTAGTCTCTTTCTCTCATGAATAAGATAAAATTTCGATTTCTGTAACTGTAAATTTTGGATGAGGAAAATCAGGACGATTTGAGCTTCCCTGAATTTTATGACATTTTGAATTAAATGCTGCTAGGTTATTGACTGTTTTTATTATAGTCCGAACAAAATACAAGCAACCTTTGCATTTTAAGAGCTTCTTTTAACAAGATAGTTAAAGACAGTAAGCTAAAATAACAAAAAAACAACAACATAAACTGGGAGCACAGTACGCCAAGCTACAATACATTTTATGTAAAGTTTACTCAAGGTATCCTGGGAGTTTACATAATAGTTTTAGTTTATGAATAGGTATAGAAGTACGGAGCCTAAAAAATAACTTGGGAATCATTAAAGGGTAAAAGCTAAAGTATAGCCACTTAGCAAGGTAAGTTAGTTACAGCCAGTTGGAATTGTAAGGACTCAAACTTGCTAATTTTTATCTTCAAATTAATCATTTTATTATCCTTAAAACGCTGCAGGAACAAACCTATGAGATAAATATCATAAGTCTGATTTTGCAGCCTTAAATGTACTAAAGCATGGAGTTAGTGCATATCTCTTCAACAGCGAGAGACTCGCATGTTCAAATCTGTTCGACGAATGTTCGAAAAGTTCGAACATGAGCCCCGTACTTCCGTGCATTATTAACAATCAGGTCTCAACGCTAGACACTCGGACATGCTATAAGTGACATACAAAGGCTCGGCGTTAGGGCTCGGGTATCTTCAGAGGCAGCCTTATTTGTTTGTACCTGTTGTGCGCCTTGGAACGCGTGGTAGTAACATGACACATAGGTCATAATGGCGCGTTCGTCGGGCTTGGGTGTGTTTATAAGGTCTGCAATATAGCATAATGAACTGTGGTCATTGTATTTTTTGCTAATCAATTTCTTTGTTCACCTTCGTGAGTCAGGTTGAATCCATATTATAGGATAAATGAATACTAATAAAGAATATCAATAATTTACTGCAACTGCTTTTAGTTTCGTATACGACTACAAAGTATTATGAATTTGAACCAAAGAGCTATTATTAAATGCTTGAACGTATTTCAACTCGTGACTAAGATGACGCAAAACTGTAGATAAGTCAACGAGCTTAAAATTAATTCAATTAATAGTTTAATTAACTGTTAACGAAGCACCTTAGCGATCATTGCTATTGGTCTAAATCGAGTGCATTAATTGAACTAGATAATGCAAACACACGTTGCGTACCTATCTAGCTTATACTAGCGCACGGCGCTTATCTTTAAGCCGTTAAAATATATGATAAACTGCACGTTTATCATATATTTTAGCTGCTGGTGTACAGAGGGCACATCAGCTCGCCCACCAGCTCAGAAGGACGTCATGGCATAGTTAAGAGATCATCTAGCCAAGTATTCCATATCATAATAGAAAATATTTGGGTAAGAATCCGGCAATCTAGCCATGACATCCTGATAATGAGCCTAATAAACAAAAATATATATGTTTATTACTAATGGTAACCCAGGAATAGAGAAACTTACCGTCGGGGTCCAACATGCGTGGGATATCGAGATACTTCTCGGCGACGTCAAAGGCGGTGTTCAAGTTCTCCAAGGGGTTGTCTTTGGAGAGTTTGCTGTAGTCGATCAGGTCAGGCCTATGCCTGTGGATGAGGGCACAGAAGGCCAAACCATCCTTAAAGGATAGATGGAAGTTCTGTACGTTGACATTCTTGTATGGCGCAGTCTTGCGTTGGCACCAGAGAAGCAGACCTTCCTGAAAGAGTTGTAATCATTTTATGAGTGACTGAAGGCGAAACTGATGTTCTGGTGTGAAGAAATTGAGTTGTTCGAACTTCGTACTGTATTGAACTTTCTTACCTTAGCGGTCATTTCTTCGACCGAGATGTCCTGAATAGCGAATCTGAGAATGATGGTCCAGATCATACCAAGTGTCATCTTAAGGTTGCCATCGACGATTTCTTCAGCACCGATGGAAACCAATTTGACGCCTGGGAAAAGGTAATAATGTGAAAATCGTGTATAACATAATGCCTGAAAATATTGTTATGCATTTAGTATAGAGATAAGCTTGGTAGTAGATATAAAAAAATGACGTTCATCGTTGTACTGAAAAAGTCCTACATGAATAAAAAAAGATTTTGATTGATTGATTGATTACCTATAGAATAAATGTGAAAGTTTATGAAGATGTTTGGATGTTTGTTCCTCAATCACGCCACAACTACTTGAGATAGCATATACCCTGGATTAACACAAAGGCTACTTTTTATCCCGGAGAAGTTTAGGGCTCCCGCGGGATTTGTAAAAAAAAATATATCTACGCGCGCGAAGCCTCGGGCATCATCTAATATTTAATATAATATTATGTATCCTAATCCATCATTCTACATATAGGTGCACCTTATTTTTATGTGGTTCTATAAATCTAAATTAATTAACTAAAAATTTCGTTTGTAATCACTCTACCCCGGGCGAAGCCGCCGGCAAAAGCTAGTGTGATAATAAATAACTTTGTTTATATAAAAATAATGTATTCCAATAACTTTATCGAACTTGGATTATTTATCCAAATGCGAACATTTGAATTCTAGGCCAAATGAGTCACGTTATTACACAGGGAAATACCTGTATACGTAACTTTATTTTATACTTTTACTCCGGAATTCTCTTAAACCTGCTATAATGACTAATTCGGAATACGCACAATTTGTAGCATTGAGGAAAGAGTTAAGAAGTTGGTACATGGATATTGCTCAAATGTGTAATTAAGCCGAAAATTTGTTGACTCAGCCATTTCGTAGGAGACGGAATTCCCTACACGAGTGTTCATGTTCAGAATACTATCAGAAGTAGACCCAAATGTAAAACGACCCAAATATACGATGCATAAACAATGATTGAAAATATGGAGTATGAAATAATTGCTTCGTGTTACATTTAAAGATTAAATGCGGCATCAATTAGAGACAGAGGCCTACAGACGACCTACAGTTACAAGAGAAGAGAAGAACCACCACTAGCAAATGATTTAAAGTCAAATTAAAGAACTTTTTGCACATTTACTGACCCTTGGAAGCGATGAAATCGAGGGCCTTGTTGACATTGGCGATCTTATGGAAGCGCATCTTCCCGCGGTCAGGTTTGGGCAGGGTTTCTCCCGAGATGACCTCGAGCAGCAGCATGAGCTTCAGGCCATTGCGGAAGTCTTCGTCGATGTTTTCGATGCCGGTGCCGGCTTTTCTGAGGTGGCTGTTGCACCATGCTGTGAAGGTCTGTAGCAAAAGAATCGTGTTAATATTGTTATCTCATTTTGAAGAGTATTACGTTTTTTGTAAAACAAATGAAGATCAAGACTTTTACGTGTGCTAAAGTGAGTATTATTTTACGTAAAGTTATTATCATTATTATGGTATTATTTCAGAAAACTAGAACTCCTTAACTGTAGACTCGCGATATTCTCACGATATTCTAGATATTCTCGCGAAATATTTTAAATTTACACATAAAGTATGATATTCTGA
This sequence comes from Thymelicus lineola, assembly GCA_963932265.1. Lineage (NCBI taxonomy): Eukaryota > Metazoa > Arthropoda > Insecta > Lepidoptera > Hesperiidae > Thymelicus > Thymelicus lineola. The sequence continues at coordinate 5,476,664 of OZ010695.1, read as the reverse complement.
TTTCATTGCTAACCCTATTTCCTAACGTATTTAATTTTGAATATTGGGAAAACCGTATTAAAGGGACACAAGTACTTTTAATCAATACCTAGTGCAGTTGCATCGTTGGGGGAGCGAGGAAGGGGTCGCACCCTCGCCGAATTCGCAAAATGGATTTCCTGGCTATTTTAAATGTTGGTGCGTAAAATGGCATACACTATAATGTTTATGTTGAGTAAGACTCTGATATTAAATGCTACAATTAAATATAATAATGTGTATGAAGGATATTTATATTTGTTCAAGATGAGAATATACACGACACGAGCATTAAAATTCTGACGACCTTATCGCTCTAACAAAAGGCTGTTGTTCTCTAACACGTTCTGTAAATTTACTTTTGCTTAGTGTCCAATATGTGATAGTAAATATTTTCGTTGTCCAATGAGACGAAATTTTCTTCAATTAACAGGATTTTATTTAATATAGCCGTCTTAATTAAAACGTGTAGTTCTGATCACGTAGCGTAGTGTTAGTTTATTTCGCGTGATTTTTTTCTATTGTTACTTGTTAATTTTATAGTATCGTTTCACACAATAATCAAAATAATAAATTGAATTATATGTTATGTATAAACGAATGCGTTTGGAGACACTACAGGAGTGAGTGAGGCATCTAATTAAAATTTTCAATGTTAGTCAACATGAATATGCATGAAATTTTGTCTCGGCAGATCCCCAAGAGCAGGAGTAGCAGTAGTTAGGTGTTGTTTATAAATTTTGTAAGTAGGTACTCGCCAAGGAGTCACGTAATTATAATGATTATCTGGATGGATATGTTTATTGACTAAAATAGAAGGTTTGTTTCGACTGAAGGAAAAATTCGATATAAGAATCATTATTATTAGTACCTACCATTAACAAATTATGATCTATCTATGTCGCGTTCATAAGTTTGTCCATGTACAAGTGAGACAAATATTGAATTTCTGTGATGTTTTACAATTTTCTAGTGAATGACGTCACAGTTTTTTTATTTAAGACAGTACACAAGCGCAATTTGTCTTTGTGTTGTACGTGCCAGGTTATGCTAATCGACCTATACTCGTTCATTTAAAAGTCCTTAGTAGATCAAATGACTGTAAAATTTAAATTGCTCTTTGTAACATTATACGTACCTACAAGTGCATAGGTACTGGTGCATATTTTTCACCCTTTCACAAAGAAAGTCTTATAAGTGTAGTAGGACGGGAACAAAGTAAAAGTGGTGGTGCAAACCACCTGGGAGATAGCGTTATGCTCGCTATCTTAGTACCAAAAGAGACTCGAAGCTTCGTAAAACATAATTTTTATTTATAGAATGAGCGTTTGATGTTAAACACTGCTGAACAGCAGTCTTGACGAATATAATCTAACAGCAGTAGAACTACTCCAGATCATATTCGCCATGATAGTTCAGTTCAGTTTTACATTTTGGTCACTTTAGGATTTTCTGTGGTTGAATAAATTAATACACAAATTAAAAAATAAGGATGATTCAATGTTTAAATCTAATCCAAATCGAAATTCTGAATTTGAAAATGTTGATCGATCGCTGTTTGTTACGTGAGTGCTTTTTTGGTGACAAGAATTGTCGTCACCTAATGGTGCTCTGGAGCATGAATTGTTTTCTATAGTTTTCCTTTTGATTACATATATTTTTAGTTTAGTTTTAAAAGAAAAACGAAATGTTTTCTGTTCAAACACAACAAAGTTTCATCTAACACCTTTCGCATGTTCGCAATTTACATGAAGAAACCTACTTGTGTGTTTAAATCTCCGAGCAAAGACAACCCAACTGAAATTATTATGAGTTCTATTGATTACAGTCACGAGTCACGAGCAAAATTCACTGTCGAATGGATAAGTAGAACGTACCTAGGTAGGTTCATTTCGCTTGTGGCGCTCCTATAAAATGCAAGAACTGGCTCGCGTGCGGGCTCAAGGCCGTAGTTGATAAATACTATATTCAGCTCATTCAAAGCAGCCCGGTCGCTGCGTTCTATTGGCATCCACGTTGACAATTAACTCAAAGAACGAACCAGTGAATATTAGAATTGATTTAATCGTTCATCTTCACTTGATTTCATCTAATGCTATTTTGCTATCATTGTCTACTACACAATTATCTACTGAACCAGTCACAACTATGCCATTGTCAGATCGTCAGATTTCTCAAGCGACGTAGGCGGGTGCTATAAAAACTGAATGAATACAAATTCTACCTGCGAAACCATTTCATTATGCTCTTTTATTATGTTTAGACGGCAGTTCGTTTACTATGAGGTATGCGTATGGTCCGGTAAGAACGCATTAATAAACTTAGTGAAGGACGTCATCATGGAACAAATGTGACCGAACTGCATTCTGAGATCGTAGTTTATAATGTGAGTCATCGTGTGAGTTCGCTCTTGGTACAGGACTCCAAATAATAATACCATTGCGTCTACATGACCTAAGCTACACAAAAGTGTCTACATAACCCTTATTATCAACGTAAAGGACTGCCCTGCAGATGCTGCAAACTACCTTCCAACCAAATGATATAAATTTATGGGCACTAAAGTCGTAATTTCGGAACTTGGGAAATTTAAATATACGGAACCAAATCGTGACTGTAGAATGCGTCGAAAGTTGATTTACAACATAAATGGTTAATTACATCGTTTGCATATCTCGTAAGTACAATCAGAGGTAGGTAGATACAAATTGCTGGTTATCCAAAATAAAAAGAACCTAACTTTAAAAGTGTACGGTAATAAAACACTGCCAAGCGACTTGCATTTTGCATAGATAATATATAAATTTTAAACTATCAGGCATGATTTATGTATGCACCTTAATTGAAATGTAGTTTGATGTGTCACCCCCTTATTGAGATTAATGAGTTTCAAGATTTTTTATCGGAAACATTTGAAAGAATTGGGTCAATTTAATTTAATAGAAATTTGATGACTGTTAATTAAAGTCAGACTTGTCAAAAAGTCGCGTTTATATACAGTTAGAAGACCATGTGTAGATAATTTTGGGCACGCTTAATTTGTTTTATGATCTACTTTAATTAAAAATGAATCTTAACAAATAAACTTGTAATAAAAGCAAAGTAGATCTAGATTGAATTAGATCTAGAATGTAAATCTTACCAAGCCGTAGCTTTAATTAAGAATGCTTAATGTAAAGTGTCGGGCGAGCAGATTTAATACATTCAGAAATAGAACCCTCAGGATATAAAGATGACGAATAAAGAGTTTACATTAAAATGACATACTGACACACAAATATTCAGAAGCGAATTCGCGTCCACGTAAAACGTCCCTGACAACATGTGACCTAGAATGTGAAAATAATCCAGCACCACCTCGCATCGCTGACCACGGCCGTCCTGCAGCTAAAATAATGAGGCAGGTGTGTGTGCTATTTAGAAACTACTACACATTATCTTCGCACTCATTAACTACAAGAACGAAAGGTTAACTCTCCAAGGCTGCTCTGACATTGGTCATATCAGTTCCGGATGTTGTGAACAGCTAATGTTACATGAAACCAGTTTTGTCATTACTGCCGACCCAAATTTCTCCCAAGGTTACGTTACTTATTTAGATAAAAATGTTAACCATTACCCTTCGCATAATTTTATGTTTGCTTATACCCTTTTACTTGAAGGGGATTATTTACACCTTTACTTACATTTTATGACCAGAATACAAATTTCGAAAACAAGTTCGTTGTGTTTAAGAGAAGTGTTTACCCTTTCACCTTAACAATTGACTTTTAAGAATGTCCTCATTTAATCATCATTTACTGCCTACTATGACAATACATTTTCGTACTTGATTAACTACTCTTTAAACTATACTCAAATTTGAAAGGTCAAAGAAATTTCAAAGAAAGATTTGAAAATAACGACATTTTCAGCAATTGTTAGTGAGCTAATGATGATTAAATATAATAAAAATAGGACACCTTGCATGGTCATAGAAGAAAATTGATTTGAATTGGACTCAAGAGAGTCAAGAGTTTCGTTTTATGGTACGGATAATGCTATTCAAATCATGAAGTGAGGATATGAAAAATTACCTGTCGGATTTATCTTTTGTAATCCGGTATGCACAAAAGTATGAAATGTGAGTTGAAAATTACTAACCATTTCAATGCAACAGATAATTACGTACAAAGAGTATTACTACACTCTGAATAAGAACTTACGTTAGTTGCACAAATGGGACATAATGCTTTTATTGCTGAGAGTGTAAAATGCAGAATAATTACATAATAAAATCGGTTTTAGTTGTTGATGCGCATGCGCATAAATGGATTTTGTTTTTTAGTGTACTGACTACTGGCCAAGGTATAGTACGATATACCTATGGCACATGGCCTTTATTTGTCTAGATACAAACGAATAACAATATGTCAAATACGTTATGATTTAGAGGAAATTTATCTTATATACGGTGCCAAAGTCAAATCGTTTGAAAGACGTTTTAAAGTGTTTTTGGCAGCTACCAACTTACTAAACCTTCTAAATATAATAAATTCCAAAGGTTGGTCCAGAACTAATGTTTATGGACCAGAACTGTAATATTATTACTGAATAAAATTATGGCACTACAAGATTAGCTTCATTATTTCATGTTTTATAGGAGTTTTAGTAATTTGATAGTTGTTGACTATCAATATCAATAATTTTGATAGTTATTGACTTGATATTGATATTTGAATATTAATTTTGATAGTTTTCTAAACGTTCTCAATTTGGTTTACATCGGTATAGACACGGTTAATCATTACATTAAAAAATATATAAATATGTAAATAAATATAAATATGCTAAGAATTTACCACAACGATGAAAGTATACTAGTTTAGAAAAGTGTAAAAGTTATTAAAGCGACTAATTCATTCAATATTCACATATAAAAGCAACCATATTCTAATATACGAGAAGATCTTAGAAAAGGTAACTTGTTTGTTGAATTATTTAAAAGAGAAAAGATCATTCACTAATAAATTCACAAATGCACAGGTGTATCATTTAGCTTTCCTTTTATTGCGTAAAAAGAAAAATTATATTCAACAGTCGTATGCGACATACCTGTTAAAAACTTGTTTTTCGTCATTCCATTTAACATTCATATACATTAGTGTCAAAATTTAATTATGTTCCGTAATCTCGTCCTCATATTTTGTACTATGTAGTACGTGCTCTGTGCTACTTGCCGTCACAATGTTTAAAGATAAGCGCGTTCTTCATTCTCTGTGGTACGTCCCTAGCTCCATCCGTCCACCACTGGCAATGTCATTGTGCTTTTTTGTGCAAAACGTGCTGTCACGAAATTTTATTTTCATTTTATTTTCGAATTTTATAATCGTTTTTACAGTCCTTTTACAGTACTTTTTCAGTTATTATAGTACGCCCAATTTGAATTAAATATGGGAAAATATGAAAAGAGAAAATGAAAAATAATTGAGTCAACGGATACTAGAGTTGGAAAAACGCATGAATAGATCCCGTCTTAGAAACGGCGGTATGTTTTGATAACTTCTATCAGCTTAACCCGCGATCACTCGCGCGGGGTGCTGTCAGCACCCCAGTGACTTAAGAACGTTAAAAACTATAGTTTTTTCTTTATTTATGAACGTATGCGTCTGAGTAGCTTCAAGTGGCGTCTAAATGCAGCGATAAGAGGTGAGAGGGGTGGTGCAATGTCAAAATTTGTTACGTGAGGACGTCTTAAAGTTTGCGTGGGGTGCTCACGGCACCCCGCGAGTGCTCGCGCTATACTTTTTACAAGGATCACTATATCAACAAGGTACGTTTTTTCGGATAATTTTTATATTTCAAGCATCTAATTGATTAGATATTTACCCCATCATAAATAATAGTGAAAATTCGTATCAATTAACTTACTTAGGGTTAAAAACTACAGTAAATATGAATATTATACAATCAATATTTTGTGCATAATATTTCAATGTTTTTATTTGTATTTCTTACCAGATGAGTTGGGAATCTGAACAGACAAGATTGTCGTCTATGTTAGAAGAAGTTTTGTCAGGAAATGAAGACAATATTACCGTTGAAAGCGATGCTAGCATCGAAGATCATGTACGAGATGATCAGCACTATTCAATTCCAGAACAGGATGTTCATCATTACAAGAATCTGAGGGAGAAGAGCCTTTGAGTGTTTTTTTCATATTTTGGATACTTCTGATATCAATGGTTTTATTATTCATAACTAGAACGTTGCGCAATCACAAGCAAAGATGAAAATGAGTGAATTTCGTAATCTATGAGTTAGAGTAGGTTCAAGCTCACATTGAAAAAAGATCCACTCAACCATCATTACCTAAAGCACTCAAAAGGTGCTGGGCCAAGCTCTGAAGTGGTGTCCACGACAAAAAAATAGCGATGTATAGCTTGACCTCGGTCAAAAAACATAAAGACCATGAGCCACTGCAATTTTTGTAAGCAATTAATGTACCAAAAACACATTAAGTTTATTTGCACTTTTTCGTATGAAAAATAAGAAACATTTATTTTGGTTTGTTATTTGAACTTTATATTTTTGATTACCAATAAAATAAATTTTGTTAAAAATTGTAAAGGTTTTTTTAATCAGGTTTTTTGAGGAATGGTCTCAATAATCGGCTTTAAAAAGTTGATTTTCATAATGTTTTATATAACTGAATAAACAATTTATATTCAAGGTTGCGTATTTTATTTATATGCTGGATGTATTGCACTATCATATGATATTTGTCTAATTGCAATTACAGCAATCACATTTTTGAAAATCTACTTTGTTTGTGTGGGGTGTCCACAGCACCCCGCGAGTGCTCGCGGGGCAAAAATCCGCGCGAGTGATCGCGGGTTAATTAAACGCAGATTTTTGCCCCTGATGTTACTTCGACAAATTTTATTGCACACACTAGTCTCTGGAGTTTTCACGAGAGGTTAACCATGAGAACGATGTTGTGTCTACCTATAACAAATAGGTAACTACCATGTTTCGGCTTTCACGAGGGGTTAGCTAATGGTGCCGCATTTTACGCCCCAAGATATTGTTACCACCTATAACAAATAGGTACCACGCAAATGCTTTCACGAGAGGTTAGCTAGTGGTCCCGCATGTAACGCGACAGGATATTGTAACCACCTATAAAAATAGGTACCACACCACGCATACAGTGCCGGCCTGAGCATTTCTGGCGCCCTAGGCGAAAAACTAAACCGGCGCCCTCTTAGGAAATTGATTTGACAAAACCGTAATGTAAAAAAATAAAGCTTGATATTTTAATAAAAAAAAATTACATAAACATTACACTACAAACGCGTTTTTTTAACAAGAACGCGTTTTCTCAAGTTAATACTAGTTTTACTACGTGCCTTTGTTAGAACTAGAAATAATCTGTGAAATTGCCGATCTGCAGAAGACTGATTACTGGTGATTTCAAACAAAAAAATATATTCTTAGCTGAGAATTGTAATTTCAAATCAATTTTAATTTAATCGATGCAATTGCATATTCGACGCTTAAACTGAAATCATAAAATTGTCTAGAACTTTTTTTTGGAATTCCAACTTCATTTCATAATTTTTGTTTTAACACAAACTTGACTAAGAATTTTAGATCATTGTGATTTTTGTGTGGTACCCACTGTAGGTAGTGAACCTGCGTATCAGGCCTAAATCCTTCCGTAAGTGCCACATGCAAACATTTAATCTTTCACCACAAAACATCTCCAGAAGCAAGCAGTAGCGTAAACTTTGAAAACCCATTTATACAGTGGGGTCAGTTCCGGGACCAGATTTGCCAAATTTAAGATCCTGCCAAAACATCAAGACTCATGGACTATCTATAATAAAAGCTAAAAGAACCAACTACAACTCTATACCAAAGACAATTGAGTTGTTAAAGGACTGGTTATCAAACGAAGCCTTGGTTGTGATTGAAAAATGGAAGCTGCTCAAACAAGGCGAATGAGAAACTCGAAAAGTTCTAATGCAGAGTAATCGGAACTATATCGAGAAATTGAAAAAATATGCAGACGGGATAAAAACCTTTACAGGGATACCTTTTAAAGGGATATAAAAACATCAAACAGAAAAGTGGCAAGCTGTGAATCTCTTTCGCAAAATTAAGCAGATCACCTTTGCCGCAACCCGGACCCACAATCCAGCATGGCAAATACCTGGAGATACCAGTCAGTACGGCACTAAGGCCCTTCTAGTGGCGCTTCAAAAACTATTCAATTCCGTCCTCAATACTGGAACTACCCCAGAAACATGGGGCATTCTGCCACACTTCTGTGTGGCGACGCTGTTCTTCAAGAATTGAGATAAAGCTCTTTTGAAGAACTACAGGCCCATTGCACTTCTGAGCCACGTTTGTAAGCGGTTTTCGAGGGTGGTCATAAATCGCATTGCACGCAGGCTTTACGACTTCCAGCCTCCCGAACAAGCAGGATTCCGAAAAGGCTACAGCACCATGAACCATATACACACACTGCGGCAGATTATATAAAATACCGAGGAGTATAATCTGCTGTTATGTGTTACCTATGTGGACTATGAGAAAGCCTTTGATTTTATCAAGACCAGGTACTAAATCTAGGCGGTACTAAATTATCTCCAGTGGTGCCGGATCGACTACCGGTATATCGAGGTGTTGAAGTGCTTATACTCATCTGCCTCTATGTCCGCCAGAGTACACGATACAGCAACAAACCCCAGCAACAAAATCAACTGCAGGAAGATCAAAATCATGTCAAATGTCCATATGACATCCGTACCGGTTGATGTTGACCTGGGACAAGTGATCCAGATGGGTAAGTCCAACTCGGATGGGCTGCGTTCGGGAAACTGCGTCATATCTTGTCGTCGAAAACACTATCTCAGTGCTTGAAGGCGAAGGCGATCGAGCAGTGCAGTCGACCAGTGATGACATACGACTCCGAGACGTGGTGCTTTACTATTGGCCTAATCCAGAAGCTCGCACAGCGGGAGAGATGATTATGCTGTGGAGAGGGCTATGCTCAGTATTTCTCTGCGTGATCGCGTCAGAAATTATGAAATTCGTAGACGAACAAGGTTAACTGACATAGCATCGAATAAGTTGGCTGAATTGGCAATGGGCTGGCCACAAAGTTCGAAGGACCGATAACCGTTGGGGAAGTAAAAGTCCTCATATGGCGCCCAGGTCTCGGAAAAGAAACATAGTAACGCCCTGACCACGTGGACGGACGATGAGGACTGTTCAGAGTGGTGCAAGTTAGGGGAGGCCTATGTCCAGCAGTGGACCTCCAAGTACTGATGGATTGATGGACGGCACTCTACTTAGCTACTGATCGCCAAAAATTCAGACAAGCCATTGCAAATGCTCCGCGTACAATCGTGATCTTCAGTGCTGAAGCAAGACTGAAGACAAATTTTCTTTCATGCGCATATGAATTTAAACAAATTTTTAAGACGTACTCCGCACGGTTAGCTGGTATCAATAAGCCAGATCAGTAAATCATTTCCTGTTAAACACGTGATAGACGACTCCTTATTTAAAAGAACATCAATATGATTGATTTCAGTCAAAACAGTTTTAATAAGCTATTTTATCAAACGCATTTTGTCTAGTGAAAACTAATTTTAACTGATATAAATTTTTAATAGAAGGAAATTTTAGGTCTACAAGGGCACCTAATTTAAAAATATTTCCAACTTTTGAAAACGTGTTCTAGCTAGTTTTGTGGTTTGCCTTAATTTAGGAAAAATACGTTTACCTACAGAGTACCCCTAACAACCCAGAGTAACCCTAATAATTGTAGTTGCTTGCTAAATTAGGCATGCTATCTAACTAGCCAATTTCACAGATAGAAATAATTTCATAATAATTCGGTATTATTCTTATAGGCAATAGTTATTCAGTATTTTGTAATTCTCCACATATCTACTTTCATCTACATTCTTATAGTCTCTATGACTAAAATATTGTTTCAAATAAATACTGTTCTAGAACAGCTTTGGAAATTATATTCGAAATGTTTAAAAGACATAAAAAATATACTTATTATTTTTGTCTATGTAAACCTTTCATGGATTTAAATTCAAATTTTTTTTTCTTCATTTCGATGCCGCCGATTTGCGCCCCTAGAATCCCAGCGCCCTAGGCGGTCGCCTAGTTCGCCTATATGGACGGGCCGGCCCTGCACGCATATGCTTTCACGAGAGGTTAGCTAGTGGTGCCGCGTGTTCCGCGATAAGATATTGTGACCACCTATAAAAATAGGTACCACACCACGCATATGCTTTCACGAGAGGTTAGCTAGTGGTGCCGCGTGTTCCGCGGTAAGATATTGTGACCACCTATTACAAGTAGGTGCCACGCACATGCTTTCACGAGAGGTTAGCTAGTGGTGCCGCATGTTACGCAGCGAGAAGGGATTCATGGAGCTTTTACGAAAGACGAGGATGGAACAGACTCTTGTCGCACAACCAGAAGCCGTTCGCCTCATGATCGGAGTCGATCAAGCCGATGCTCGAGAAATCATAGAAGCAGGCGCCGCTCCTTTCCTCCAATTCTAATATCCACAGCCGATCATCGACTCGGACTTCCAAAGCTGACAGAGATGCAGTCAGACAGAAAGAGGGGGGGCAGACTACTACGGAGGAACAGATACCTCGCCAATACAACAACACCAGGTAAAGGATAGCTCTCTGCCAGCAGACGGCGAAGAGCTCCTAGGTCAGGATGGTAAGTAAACTACGTGTAATTCTATATACTTATATGAGAGCATAGCTACACGTTGGTCAGCTATTCTCACTGATGTAGATCATCAATGCAGACCTAAAAGCTACCATGTTGAAGAAACATGACCCCCTCTAGAACTTACGTCTTCTAGTACCACCCAATTTAAATGGGGAAGTTATGGCAGTGATGAATGACAGTGGTATCAAATGTGACAATAGAATCTGTGACCAGCAAGTGGTCCTATCTATAGCAATCTCTACAGTGTGGAGGCTTCAATGACATGATTCTGTCACCGAATAATAAACAGCACATTGAGGTATTGAGTGATTCAATAAGAATGTTATTTGACTTATTCCATGATCGGTTACACATAGGACACTAATTCTTCCTGGTCTGAACACCTATGTGACTGAGGTATCATCATCATCGACATCGGGGTCAAGAGCGACCATGATTCAGATACAATGCGGTGGCTTAAGATTATTTTATAACCAATGGTGTGAAAAGTGATATTACATCCAATCCAACCATTATTGGCAGTATAAGAGGTTATACAATGCTATTTAAACGCAAGACCACGCGAACTGTTTTGTCCACAGTACAATATTTTTTCTAAAATAGAAAATAGTTTGTTTGCTCTCGAAGTAGGACAGCTATTGGAACTAGGTTCTATACAATCATGATTTCTTGCTCAGGGACAATTTTTGTCCTCATAATCCTGAGGCAAATTTGACATGAAGGTTGATACTTAACCTTAAGAAACTTATAAAATTTGGTGTCACCTTTATGATACTTTGTGTATTGCAGACTCCTATGATGATTGTGTGCAGAATACATTGACTACTGGGGAATCTAGGGTTTATTATTAACTCACAAAAAAGTTCTTTAAAACTCAGTCAGGGTTGTCTTTATCTAGGATTTATGCTAGATTTTATTCCATGTTCCATATCTAATATCATCTTCCCTAGAAGAGGGACCATGTTATCGAATTTGCTAACAACTACTAAACGCCCTTGCTTCACTTCGGTAAACCTATTGGTAACGACACTTGAATAAATAAATGTATGGACGGTACTTTTTAAATTGACATGACTTTTTTATTATTTATGAACCAATTGCAATTAAACAGGCACTGAATGGTGATCCAAGCTTACTGCAATATAACAGTGAAAATTTCACCTAACTATAACGCGGTTCTTGAGATTGGTCGGAACAAACGCGCAGACAAGCAGACTAAAAGTACAGTTTTATTATAATATGTATATTAATGGATGATATGAAATAAAAATAAATAATAATAGTAATAATAATAATCAAAACATAGTTGTTATACTTTGGAATTTGCCCAATTACTTGGTCTTCTTGTAGTTGCTTGTAAATCCATAGAATATGGTATCTTCTATACGAAAACCCTGGAAAACTACAATACAGTGATTTTAAAAGATTATAATGGAAATTATAATGCAACAATAATATTATCAAAAAGGATTCAATCAGATCTAAATGAATGGTGGACATCACACATCCAAAGTAATAACAGGAAAATTATACAATTTAATTTTAGTTTACAGATTTCCTCAGATGCTTCGCAGATTGCGGACTTGTCTGTAATAATTTGGGGAGTCACGGACACAGGATAGAAGAAGAGAATCTTTTCAAATAAAATTAGGAACAGCTTTTAAATGTTTAAAAGCGTTTGCATCTAAAGTAATTACTGCGAGGTTTTGCTTTGGAAAGATAACACAATTGCTATAGCATACGTTAAGAAAATGAAAGCTACAAGGTTTCCACATATCAATAACTTAGCGAGAGAGCTATGGCAGTGGAATGAGAAAAGACACGTCATATGGGTGTATGCATTTTACATCAGCTCAGAAGAAAACTCCATCACAGAGAGTAAATCCAGACGTTCAAAATCTGAAATCGAATGCCAACTGAGTGACATTGATTATAAAAGTTGTATACGCCTTAGATAACAAATCACACTGGATGGAACAATTGTAACAATTTACTTACAATAGTTATCAATGCATAGTGATAAGTCAGTGGTGTATCTAATAAAGATAAATAAATAAATAAAATAAAAGTATACTAAGCAGATTCGATGAACCGCAGATGGTCCTCTTTGCTGATAGGAATAACACCAAATGTCGGGATTACAATTATAACATGGTTCTCAGACCCAGAAGCATATTCTATAGATACATTCATCTTGAGATGGAATGACATGTTCTTTTATGCATTTACACTATACACGCTTATAAGAAGAGTGCTGAAGCAAATTATAGGAGACAAGACAAAAGTTGTGGTTTCTATGTGGCCCTCACAGCCCTGGTATCCACTTTAGAACTCCATAGCTATATCTGAAAAAAATAAGATTTAAACCTCGATATAACTAATTTATTCTTATCTCCTTCTACAGACTTGCACGCGTTATACATATGTATAAGAGCCTTACTCTGATTGCAGCCATATAGTCAGGAGAACATTTTTAAGAAAAGTAATCCCTGCTTTCTCAATGGATATAATGTTAGCCTTATTATCAGGAAACAATACGGGTCTGCTCTTGGTGCATGAATTTCACACTGCCAGAGCTACAATGTGGATCCTTTTGGAAGGTTGTTTCATATAGTTCAATGAATACCATCAGGTCAGCAATTTCCGTAATAAAATAAGGTCCTCAACTCGGCATAATACGATATGATACTACGAGTATATGGGATCCAAGTATAGTAGATTCTAGACTATTTCTAGACTCTTAGCTTAGAGGTACACTCCTTACTAACGCTGTCTTTTATCTGCATTAAGGATATTGCTGTTAATTCTGATTATATAATGTCAAAATTTTCAAAATTAAATTTATGAAAACTTGTGGTTCTTATCAAATACAACATAATTTAACTTTACAGTTTTTCAAACAAAATACAGATATCTGCCCGGCTAACTATCCTACTATATTATTTACACTTACAAAAATATGTAAGGCAAAATTGTAAATCATTAATTCTAACTGTTAAGAAACAGCACCATCCAACCTCACTGCAACTACCAGCCGATAGATTAAACAGGTTCGGGTTAATAGTGGATTAGACACTTCCATATTTACAGGCCAGAGACATGCTTTACTTCAAAAGCCTCGTATGCCGGCATTATTGTGGACTATTGAGGTTATAAGGAAAGCAGCCGGTTAGTTCACATTTGTTTTATTTTATAAAAGACCAATGATTAGTGGTCTCAATCAATTAACTCAAAATGTATGCTCTTTGCATAAAGACACCTACACAGTATGAGACTGATAATTTAACAATTATTATTATCATTTCTTTACGTGTTTTTTAAAACCGTGGTATATATGATACAATAAAAAGAGGATGTTTCTTTACTTAATATAAATATTATTTGTTAGTTGTATGTGATTATCATCACGAAATTATTAATGAATGAATTATTATCAACCCAACTTTCTTCTTTGAACATCTACATAGTACAAAATATGAGGACGAGATTACGGAACATAATTAAATAGATCGGACTAACTTACCAAGTGACGTCCGATCCTCAATTATGTGAAGTAATCTCGTCCTCATCCTAGACCCAACCCTTCCCAGGTAATATTCTTAAAAGAATATACCTACATACTGCTGATATCCTTTAAAGAATAATTTGTATTTCGCAAGTAACGTTCATAATGATCTGTATTGCCTACTCTAACCCCTTCTCTGAAAGTTGTGTTGTAGAGCTTTGAAACAATGACATTGCCAGTGGTGGACGGATGGAGCTAGGGACGTACCACAGAGAATGAAGAACGCGCTTATCTTTAAACATTGTGACGGCAAGTAGCACAGAGCACGTACTACATAGTACAAAATATGAGGACGAGATTACTTCACATAATTGAGGATCGGACGTCACTTGGTAAGTTAGTCCGATCTATTTAATTATTATACATTTTACCTCAATATAGATGTTGTTAACCATTCATCACTATGAGATTAATTATAATTCTCATAAAACAGCATTTATGTCAACCAATGAATCATCAATAACTTTAATGTCACCTTCGGCGATTAGGGAACATACCAAAACCACGTGCCTCATTTAGGGGGGGGAGGGGGTGTAGTGTTTGGAGGGTCAATAATACACACGCTTTACTCTGTAATAGGTGAAGTATGAATACGCATAGCGCACATCTGCACTCACTCGCAGCTAGCCACAGACTGCCTGCTATGCATAGACACTACATCCCTTCTTTATTGTATAAAATTCAATTATTTTCATTGGTTTGGTTTACAAACACTTTTTGTAAGTCATGTAAGCTACGCCAATGCTTCAACAAGGCCCTACTGTGAGAAGGGCCCGGGAGAAGAAGCAGCAAGAAACTACCGGGGTGTTTTTTTCCTACTCACAGTTACAGATAGCACTTATTAACTACTTACAATCTATATTTTAAAACTCATGTCCAAGCAGTCTTTTCATTAAAATAATCATTCATCGTAAGTTGTAATACCCTTTCATAAGAATGCTTTTAGTATGAGTTTTAAATATATAGTATAGCATTTCCGTCAATTTTAATGGAATTTTATATTATTATTATTTTATTGCAACATCGATATAGATCTGAAAATAATAAATTCTTTGATATCCAACGTTTATTTTCTTTGTTGTATAACATGTGTTTCCCGTTTCTGTACATCGCTTTCACCATCAAATACTCACACCGCTATGTGAGGGCAGGGTTAAAGTTTGGTATCAATCTGTTAGCCTCAGTTACTTATTTTCATCGATATATTTTTCTGTACCCAATTTAGGATCTGTAACTCCCTTTGTACTGTCCACATATTGTTCTCCTCTTTTCTCTAATTGAATTGTAGACATGTCAACTCCTGTCTCTCACACTACCGTCTAACGGTTTATATATAGAGTGAAAGCTATTTTATTTGAAGTGATTGGAAATTTCATAAAAAAAATTATCTTACTAGCATAATAAGTCAAATGAAGATCTTCTTGCATTTCACTAAATACAACTCTTGTAGATCAATTGTATTTTTAACTGACGTCAAATGTAGCCTTGAAAATAGATTAACCCAAGCCACGTACCACAGTCGTCTACTTCAAATATTAAAAGTAACAACATAAGTTCTGAAAAAAAACTCAAGTAAATCCCTCTATTGCCACGGCTCTCCCAGCCGATATGCATATCCATTGAGTGAATCATAATTATGTGTTCAATATGTGTCACCCATACACAGATACACCTCCAACTTCACTACAACTTTCTTTCTCGAGTCCCAGTCTCCATCTCGTATCATTCAGTATCATGATCCTGTTTATAGGTGCTCGACAAATACATGACGCCTCTGAAATGTGAAGCGGCCCAAATCGGCCTTAATAAGTGTTGTGTAACCATCGCGAAATTTGAGAGCACTTAATAAATGCGCTCAAGCATCGCGCCACATTTAATGTCACTGTGCTTCATAGTCTGTTCCTATCTTTATCAAACTTATGCAAAGTATAGCGAAAAGAACAAGGATGGCAAATAAAAATATTTCAAGTCTATAAGGTAGTTTGAAATTTTCAAACGTAAATCTTGAGAATTTTACTTCATTTAACTAGACATAATTCATGATGTCAATATAATGTCTACCGTTCAAACAACTCGCTCCGCGCATTATGAGAACTCAACTTGAAACAATTTTCATATATGATATTATTTTTTCATCTCGTGTCACTAAGAAATTCAAACCATTGGCCAGCAATTCATTTATTATTAAACTATTTAATTCTACCAGATTTACACTGTTAAGGTCACAGGGACGTTTAAATTGTAGCAAAAGAACCTTTATAATCTTAAAAAAAAATAATTGCTTGTGATACTATGATCACAGCTGACCCATTTATTGTCTCATTAATTATTATGCATTAATTACCAAAAACAAACAAACATAAGCTATGATTCTCTGGGAATTTACGTCACCTACCCTTATTATTCATCAAGGAAACGAATTCAGATTACCTTTGCTTCCCAGGGGAGTTATCAATCGTTATCAAGCACTCTATATGAGAATGCTTTGTGAGTTAGTACTCCTGCGTGCACGGTCACTCACACTTGCACGTACCTACACTCGGCTTAGTGATGTGGCCACTCCACGTCTTGATGGAGATCTAGTGCTTCTAGGTTCCTCAATATCAACGTCACTGCAAACTTGATAGATCTGTAATACAGAAATATACAACGAGCCGCGGACTGCATTGCTTTTTAGAGAAAAATCTCTAAACTTACTTCTCTGCACTGTCATTCAACCTTTTTTTAGTATCTGCTTCGCAGAGTCAGGCATAATGAAATCGAACCAATTTGTTAACGTATACTCAATAATTACAGTAGGTAACCTTGCCCTTGGTATCCTTATTGAATACTGTCGTGGAAAAGTATGGAACTGATAAAAATAACCTTTTGGTCACTTGACGCTAGTAAAAATGTTGATGTCGATTTTATACTAAACAGCCTGCGCTCTTTTCTGCAGAACTTCTCTGCAGAAGTCAGTGCCTTGTTGTCTCTTTACTATGGAGACAAAATCATAATCTTCACATATTTTCCTTTATTTTTTGGCTGCTCAAAAGGATTACCATTTACATTGAAAGTAAAGATATTAGATGAAAATAAAAATCTTCTGACTTTGCAAGTGCTTATTTCTGTACGGATGAATCGTTCTATTATTTCAATAAGAATAATAAAACATCCAATAAATTATTATGGATTATATTATATGGTAATAAAGATGAATATAATTATCACAAGAGTCGAATCTGTTACCATGAACTCATAACTACTTGTACTACTTTGTCATAATCTGGCTTAAATATGTGAATATATTATAACGTCTGTAACGATTATTGTCAAATAATGAATCGCCAATGATGGTAGTATGTCATTGTACATTTAATACATGGTCAGTTGCAAAGGTTAAATAAAAAGGAATCAAATTTACTTCAAAACAAGTTATGGAATGTTAATACATTAATGGAATAAAATATACCACACCAATAAATTGTTGTCTTACTTTTGATTCCTTACATAATACTTGCATCATTTCTGTACTTGATATTTGTGATTCATTGTGATTGGGGTATTTTTCTGAAAACCTGCAATTTGTTATTTCATCCCACGATTTCATATCAGTGAAATGCGGCCGGCCGATTATGATAGAACCATCTCCATCAGACATCTCGAATATGTGTCACATGACTCACGTCATCCAACAGACATGTTTGGCTTTCAATGATCTTCATAACGGCATAGCTCTAAAACATTAATTTGTAAATATATGCAGCTACCGTGCATGCATGGCTTTTTAACAGTTTAATGTAACAGTAACATGACTGCGTAGCCTTAAAACATTGAATTATAAATCTTTGCGGTCACCGTGTATGCGTGGCTTTTGTTTATATAACCGTAACACGGCTGTGTAGCCTTAGAATATTTATCTATTATATAAATATTTCTGAACTCCTTGTATGCGTGGCTTTTTACTTAAGTAACAGCAACGTGGCTGCATAGCCTTAGATTAATTTAATTTACAATATGCGTGAACTTCTAATATGCATGGCTTTTACTTATGTAACAGTAATATGATTGTATAGCTTTAGAATATTTATTTATTATATAAATATTTCTGAAGTCCTTGTATGTCTTGTATGAAGTCTTTTTACTCAAGTAACAGCAACGTGGCTGCATAGCCTTAGATTTTAATTTAATTTATAAATATGCGTGAACTTTTAGTATGCGTGGCTTTTACTTATGTAACAGTAATATGACTGTATAGCCTTAGAATATTTATTTATTACATAAATATTTCTGAAGTCCTTGTATGCGTGGCTTTTTACTTAAGTAACAGCAACGTGGCTGCATAGCCTTAGATTATAATTTAATTCATTAATATGCGTGAACTTTTAGTATGCGTGGCTTTCACTTATGTAACAGTAATATGACTGTATAGCCTTAGAATATTTATCTATTATATATTTCTGCAGTCCCTGTATGCATGGCTTTTTACTTAAGTAACAGCAACGTGGCTGCATAGCCTTAGATTTTAATTTAATTTATAAATATGCGTGAACTTTTAGTATGCGTGGCTTTTACTTATGTAACAGTAATATGACTGTATAGCCATAGAATATTTATTTATTATATAAATATTTATGAAGTCCTTGTATGCGTGGCTTTTTACTTAAGTAACAGCAACATGGCTGCATAGCCTTAGATTTTAATTTAATTTATAAATATGCGTGAACTTTTAGTATGCGTGGCTTTTACTTATGTAGCAGTAATATGACTGTATAGCCTTAGAATATTTATTTATTATATAAATATTTATAAAGTCCTTGTATGCGTGGCTTTTTACTTAAGTAACAGCAACGTGGCTGCATAGCCTTAGATTATAATTAAATTTATAAATATGCGTGATCTTTTAGTATGCGTGGCTTTTACTTATGTAACAGAAATATGACTGTATAGCCTTAGAATATTTATCTATTACACAAATATTTCTGCAGTCCTTGTATGCGTGGCTTTTTACTTAAGTAACAGCAACGTGGCTGCATAGCCTTAGATTATAATTTAATTTATAAATATGCGTGAACTTCTAGTATGCGTGGCTTTTTACTTAGTTTGTTTTGATTTATAATTGACAGTACATGTTATGGTATATTATATACTACTTGTACATACCATACAGAATACATTATAGTATGTATAATCCTCATCACCTCGAATGACTTGCTATTGCAGCAATTAAATATGTATATCGATTACATATGCATAAATTGGCTAATTCCTTAGAACTCTAAATCAAGTGCCTACTCCGTACCTTAATTAATTCTGGACTGAGTGAACCGATTTTGATTACTCTTTCTTTGATCGAAAGCTAGCACTTGCCGTGTGGTTCCACATAAATTTGAGCGAGATCCGACAATGGCATCCATGTCAAAAGCATATGTCTTAAATTTGCATTAAGTATGTGCGCGATAAATGGACGAATAACTCAATATCATTTCGACGTTTCTTTTTTTTATTGGATGTACTTCATTTGAAGTCGGTTATTTTTTTGTTAATATTTTAGATTATTGCTATTTACTTATTTTTAGCAAACAAAGCGTTTCAATATCTTTGACATTCAGACTGAACTTTAGTATTCTCCATCATTCGATTTTAATAGACCTTTAATAGGAAATACACATCGCATCGAATAACTTTCTCAAACACTATATTTCGATCTTTAATAGTTTGGCTGAACATAAAAATATTCAACGTCACTTTACCCAGAACTTTGTTTTTCTTCCCAAAACAGCCATCCTTGAGCCATCACGAACATTTTTGAATCAAACATAGTCAAATCGGTTAAGCTACCGAGAAATACTAAGGTTCATTTTTATTTATACCAGCAAGAAGATATGTACATGAGAATAATAATGTGCCTAATTTGGGCTTTTTTTCACAAGGTACAGTAGCATTCTCCTTACGAACCTTGTTTAAATTTGCGTGCCTTTGCGGCCTTTTTGTACACAGAGTACATTTGCATGCTCCTTACGAGCCGTATAAAGGTTTGCGTGTCCAACCAACGGACCTTGTAATGGGACTAGTGGGATAAACCCAACAATCTGCGTGAACCTTGACGTAGCTATCGATTGACGTAGATATCAATATATTTAATATTGGCTTTAGCATTAAAATATTAACCAATTGATGCTTCAATATTACTACGTAATAAGGGTTGTAATCTATAATAAACTTTTTACAAATTATGTTCATATCCGTAACACACTGTTCGTAGATATTTTCCAGGTTCTTCATTAGAATGATTATATAGGCGTGATCTTCAAGTGAACTGTGGTGGCGTGAACATAATAATATTTCTGTTGAACTGACAGCTAATAAGCAAAATTACATCTGAAACTTGTTTAGATAATAATTATAAATATAAAATCTTTGGATTCATTGCAGAACGGTATTTGAATTATGAAAATATTAACCACAGCATTATATTAATACGTGGGGTAGATTCTCAATCGTTTCTTTCCAAGTCATTCCAAGGGTAACGTGAAGTTTCACGCTTTTATTAATTATCCACCAAATACAAACAAAACTTAGGATATTGTTATTGTGATTCGATAGCTTTATTTGAAATAAGAAACGAAATAAATTACTCTTCCATTATATATAATATTACCGACAGCAATATCGTTAACAGTTGCAATAAATTCAGGGTATATTTGAAGTAATTACTTGATGCATGACCATTTGTAACAAGGTGACATACGTGGCCTTCAAAATATTTAATTAGTTTTGATGTTTAGACAACCATTTTGTGTACAAATCTGGCAGTGGTACTTTCGTTGCCAAGTTCTTAAAACGTTAATACTTAAATAATTGTTATTTAAGTACACGCAGTCAGGCGTACCCACATATAAAATATGTGGTTGTAATGTAATTATACACTTTACTTACTTGAATACGTACATAATAGAATATTTTCGTAACGAATTTGCCTGCCCAAGCGTATGCAAGCAAGGGCATTAATCCTCCTTTTTTTTCAACAAATTTTTTGTAATTACTTATTATTTTTTACCGTCGTCGCCACTTGTAGTGTTTGGAGGGTCAATAATACACACGCTTTACTCTGTAATAGGTGAAGTATGAATACGCATAGCGCACATCTGCACTCACTCGCAGCTAGCCACAGACTGCCTGCTATGCATAGACACTACAGGGGGGTCTTCAAAACACCACGCTTGGTCACAGAGGGGAGGGGGGGGGTTTAGGTTTTTGTCACGTAGTCAATATTTTAGCAACCATTGCGCCACACAAGTCGTCAAACATAAGCAAAATTATTATTTTTTAACTCTGTTTTTGCAAAAAAGTATTGAAAACCGTATTTATCAATTACCACGTGAAAACTAGGGGGGAGGGGGGGGGGTCTTCTAATATACTACGGATGGTCACGAAGGGGGGGGAGGGGGGTAAAAAGTTGGAAAAAATGGGTTACGTGGTTTTGGTATGTTCCCTTATCATACATCATGCATCTTTGATATTTATGAATCAGTTGACACATACGGGTATAACACTATAAGCACAGTAATATTATTCCTTTACTGTGCTATAAGTCATCGTAATATTAACACTCGTTTATAAAAGTGGACAAGACAAGACAATTGGTTACTTAGATCGATGCTGACTACTGGTTGCCCGGAAGACAATGTGTTTTGTTTTTTGGTTATCTAACGGTGTTTTTTTGCGGTCATACAAAGTAGTTGTCAACAATACATTCGTTTGTTTATCTTTTCTCTATGATGGTGTATATCAGTAATGTTAATCTCATCTAAAAAAGTTGATGTTGTAACAAATTGTTCCTATTTTATTAAGTTTTATTTACCGTGCACTCAAATGCTGCCAAAACAAGAAAAACAAACAAGAAAACAATTCGTAATGATGTCAATTCATTCATTTCATTATGACATCATATTATTTTAGTGAGTGATGATTAGTGATCTAATGGCATTATTCAATTTTATTGTTTATCTTGAACATGATTTATTGTTTTCTGGTATTTTTTCTTATTTAATATTTTTACTTCTTTAATAAAAACTAATTTGTTTTTATACTAGATAGCGCTACCAGCACATACAGTAAACAAAAAAGTATCATGATGCATTCATGTAAAAACTTACATATCATTCTTACTTTACTCTATGGAGGCAGAGCATAAGGAATTTGTAATATGTGATACTATGTTCTTGCAAAATAAATGATTATGAATATTACTCCATCAATTGTTAATTTTAAAGATATAAATGCAAACTTAAACAAAATAGAAGGCACTGCTCCTTTTTTTGAAAAGCACCTTAATCATTCCGGAAAATAACAAGATTTTAGGTAAGTTCTAAATAAAATCATATTTGGTTGTCTTCAATGATAAAAGTGAAGTACATATCGACGCGACGCTTGAACGGAAAAATTGACTAAGCGATATTTAACTAACTTTACAGGAGAGCAGTTTAAACTTTAAAGTAGAATTTTTAGAAAAGTTGTATATGCCACAATATAGATGATAAAATAAGGATTCAAAAATAGTAAGAACGTCGTTAGGAGGATTACAAAAAAATATAGTTACTTATGTCTTTTTTTTAAACGCTTTTATTTAGCTTCACTTCGGAGCATCAAAGCATCAAATCAAATCTTGTAACGTTAATTTGAATGACTTCCCTTTAATGAAAATTGATGAAATTTGGCAGACATGTGTATTTCCGATGACAATACACGAAAATTAAAAAAAAAAAAAAAAAAAAAAATTAAATTAAAAAAAACGATTTTCAGACTTTAGACGCATAATTCTCTATGTTCTATTTTACGTAGAGACTTGAAATTTTCACAACTTGTAGCTAATTTTATAAACTAAACATTATTGAAATAAAAGCGTTTAAAAAAAAAAATTTTTTTAGGATTCAACTTATTTCTAAAAATTCCAACTTTAAACTGCTCTCCTGTAAAGTTAGCTCAATGTCGCTTAGTCAATTTTTCCTTTCAAGCGTCGATATATTACATTATTCAGTTTTTATGAAATCTTCGGGTTTACAATGTGTTAACCACATTTTTGAGTATTTCTTCACTCGAAAGTCGTTGTAACGTGTTGCCACTTCCTATAGTTTTCGCACATTTTCTTTTGGCATTGAATGGGTCCCTTCATTGCTACATACAAATACAATACATTGATGCATTATTGTAGAATACGCAATTTTTACCACGCTTTGAACAATTTGTCAAAAATTTTGTTTACGATGGGCTGGTGCTGCACTCTGACGCCGAAACTTTGCAGTAATACGAGTATTATTATCTCCTATTGTGACATAGTTATACGGCTGTATTAATTAGTTTAAAAATTGTGAAAGTAAAGTTTTGACTGCGCAGTTAATTATTGTCTTCTCTTTTCAATGGATATTAGGCAATGAAGAACTAAGTAGGTTATTACGAACTGGCTTATTAAACCAATATTGTATGCAAATAAAAGTCGAAGTAAAATTCGTTTGTTTGTTCAATTGACTACTGATTAATATTGGTTGGTCGCGTTTAGTACGCATTCAACGAACTCGGGTAACTGGCGGGAATGCTAAGTGACAAAACCACACACCTGTAAGGTGTTTCAAATTGGTTCCGTGCCAAGTCGACCACTATCATTTAGATAAACAATAAGTAGATAACCGTTACTTGGCATATAATTTTTGTAAACATAGTAGTTATGGTAGTTATATCTATAGTCTATAGTGTGTCTGAAAAAATTAATCTACGCAATCTATATTATTATGATTACGATAAGAGTCGAGGGATCAACGACCGCGTATTGACATAAGCTCATTTAAAAACTCGTAATGTAAACATTGCAATCCTTGAAATGTCGTTTTTGCTGCGTTAAGATCGTGTGTCGTAAAGACGAGCGAACAATTTCCAGATCAACATTAATATTATTAAACCTGAGTACACAGATCACCCCCAATAGATACCGCATACAAGGCAACTGACGCGCGCCAACACGTACGTGCATTTGCATGTTCACGACATTAATTTCGACCAATACTGACCCGTCAAGTTCAAGTATGAATTAGAAATAGCCAATCACAGTGCATTTTGATGTCCCCCGCAAGCCGCACCTTCCGCCAAATTTTGTGAGTTCAAACTCTAAGAAAATTTCACTTATGCGGTATCTATTGGGGGTAATCTGTGCCCTGAGTATTAAGCAATACTAATGGGAATGAACTCACGATGGTAAAGAAGGTTGTGTCGCACAGTCCACTGAAATTAGGTTAACTATCTGGTGTAGTGTTTATACCTGGAACACGTTTTATTTAGCATCCATTAATATGTTTACTCTTTGTGTCTGACCAAGGAATGACGATAAGTCATGATGATAAGTGGATACGTCATGGGCCTTGACATTCGTTTTCGAACAAGAAACCTCCGTTTTACAACCGGCTTTCCATATTTGCAATTGTAATTTATTAAAACAGTAATAGTGATGTAATTGAAGTATTGAAGTATATAAGTATTGAAGTATATAAGTATATAAGTATTGAAGTCCCGAATCCTTCAGATTTACAGTGATGCTCGTGTTTTCGCTATAGCGGTTGCCTATATTTATCTACTCTTGTTTAATTTTATCTATCACATAAAATTAACGCAAGCCTTTGGTATGAGCGCGTCAAATGTGTCTGGGCGTCTAAAGTTAGAATAAAAACGCTATGGAAACAGTTGGTGAAAATATATCGTTGGAAATATTTATTCGGATAGATAGCATATGTCGGGTGGGCGTTGGTAATCCGGAGTCTGGGATATTTTCATCAAGCGAAAGATGCGAGTGTGTCGAAAAGGAAACTATGCTGCTGCCGTCTATCATAGTCAAGCAGAATGGAATCGTCAATAACCCAGAATTGCTACTTGTATTGTGAGCGTAGCAGTACTTGCTACAAAATATCTGAATGAACATTTGTGACAATTTGTGACTTCCTTTGACGATAATGTTGCCAAATTAGGATGATGTATTGG
Organism: Thymelicus lineola; assembly: GCA_963932265.1. Lineage (NCBI taxonomy): Eukaryota > Metazoa > Arthropoda > Insecta > Lepidoptera > Hesperiidae > Thymelicus > Thymelicus lineola. The sequence goes on along the minus strand of OZ010695.1, from coordinate 5,451,313 downwards.
TGTTATGTTATTGTAGGTAGGTATATGTAGTTCAGGATACATGGTGTATTAACGACAATGTTGCAAGTCTTGCAAGGGTTGCGGTATTGTTAAACTATTATCTATGTGCTATTATGAACGCGGCAAAAAATACTTCGAATTAACTGCTTATTACCTACCAAGTAACAGACAGAAACATGAACAAACGATGTTAATTGTTATGACTATTATATTATGTAGCCATTTATTTAATTGATTTTGATATTTTCGAGTCTGTCGATATCTAGAAATATTTTTGTACGTTAATCTGCTTTTAACGTCAGTCGCTTCGTCGCTTTATCGTCTTCATCATCGTTTATTTTCAACGCATACGATGTTATCGATATTTTATACTGGTTTCAAACCTCCGATTGCTTGTGCTTTTTTTAAAATACTTACTTCAGTAATAAACCTACTTTACGCCCACAGCGGATTTACTGTCGATCTATAAGTATGGGTAATGATTAATCTTTCGTAACATTCCTCAATTGGCATCAGTGTAAATATTTCCTTAAATAAACAATGATGTAACGCTTGCACGTCAAATATTATATATCGAACATTACTCAGCTATATTTGGAAGAATTACTACTTACAACCTTGAATGTGCCGATTTACAATATCGTACAGTTTGATCAATATCGGTAAGAAAGCTCTTCTAATCTACAGAGCAAAGCTTATGTTATTTTTCACAAAATAATACGTATATTTGCATTATTTTCACGTTAGGTAGGTCCCCTTTACTACAATGTAACTTAAAATTTGGCAATTTAAATCATTCAGACTTTGGAGTACGCGATGGGCTATTTGGTTTATTTCCAGAGTAAACCAATTAGCCCATTAGCCTGATATTAGGTATCGGTTTGAAATGATGATGAATAGAGCATAATTTTCTTTCTATAGTTGATGAATTCATACAGAAATCTTTATGATATCGAAACGTTAAAAACCTATTTTAATTTATAGTGACAAAGTGCAATAGGTACTAGTATTTAGTATGTATACTTACATTCCATCAAGGAAAATAACAAAGCTAATAAACGAGCAAATTGTTAGCGTATTCAGAACAATTACATACAATGCAACGAAAGTTGTTTTGGTAAACTTGCCAGAATTACTTTTAAATGCAACAGAATATTTGCTGCAGGTACATTTTAATAAATCTCCAATAGGTTACGCAAAGGTTAAGGCGATGAGAGGAAAACAAAGTAATGAAACTGCAAAAATACGTAAGTACTTATTCGAAACATTTGTTTCTGTAGTGGCTTCGTAAGTTTAGTTCGTGACAACGCAATACAATCTAGATTCAATGTAACTTTGTATCATTGTTCATTCATTGGTGATCAATATTGCAGAACCTTTGTTGGACGATACTGTACTTTTTCTTTTGTTTATATTAAAGTTCATTAAAGATACTGATTTCGAGGTAATCATATTATGCCTTGATCAAAGTTACTAGGATTATAATTTTGAGCTATGTAACCTATCTGACCCAGGGAATCATTTAATTCTGCCTAAACTGTTATAATCATGGTAACGTTATTGAAAGATAACTATTCTTATAATGGAAAGAAGTAAAATAAAAACAACAGCATGCTTATTGCGATGTTAGGGTTCTAGAAAAATATAACAGGTGCTCTTAATGTCACAGAACATAATTGATTGGACGCTTATATTGTAATTCCATCAAATAACGACGTTAGTACCCCACAATTTACAGTCAAGTGTACCTATGCATCAATTAAGTTTTTGAATTTTTTTACATGAATTAAGTTAGTGCTTGACAACAATCCCACCTGATGGTAAGTGGCAATACAGTCTAAGATGGTGAACGCAATTAATAAATGCCTATTTAATCTTAATTAATTATGGTTGCTTAAAATATATTTTACGTTTAATTATTTGCACGTAACGACACATCGACTTGTCGTGTTCCGGCTGGGGGCTTGAGAGCCAGTTCTTTCTTTCTTTTTCTTCTGTCTTTCTTGGCAGTCAACGCATCAGTAATGCCTTTGGTGTTGTTGATGTCTATGGGCGACGATAGCCACTTACCATCAGGTGGATCGTCGGCTCGTTTGGCGGATATTTCCATAAAAAAAGCATACCTACATTTCAACTATTTATATAATTAACAAATAAGCCGTTATATCTCAGAATGGGATATAAGACCTTCCGCCAAATAGGGGTTTGCTTTTTTCGCCTCTTACGAGTCTCTTACGGCATGGAATTAGCAATATCACGTATTTCAGGTGCAGTTTTTCTGTTAAGTTGACTTCCATGTGCAACACAGTCGCGGTACATCTATTCAGTCGGATGAATACAGGATTCATAATTATAGTTGTTTGTGGGGACTGATGGACGATGTTTGTAACTCTTTCAAGCAAAAGCTAAAAAACGGATTTTGATGAAATTTAACACACATGTAGAACATGATTTAGAATATTATACCTATAAGGAACTTTTTGCCCCGAGAAACGTGGGTGAAGCCGCGGGCGGGGCAATAATTCATTTTATAGAAACTCAATGATACTTATCTACTAGTATAACTGATGAGAATATTGAACTGAACGGTGATTAGTTACAGAATACTAGATAAATAGTTTGTTTACTAAGTCTTTATCATCGTAACAAATGTAGATTATCTTTTGAATTATGTCAATTAAGATAAAAATACAAGTTGGTAAAGCGATAGTTAGTAGTAGTAGTAGTAGTAGTAGTAGTAGTATTTCATAGTATCCACTATGACACTATGAAATGAAATACCCCACGTGAAATATGAAATGTTTTCGTGACATAGTGCACATTTATTTTTCATTTTAGCGATTTGAATTCAGCCGAGAGTGTGACTTAAATGATGGGTAACCATAATAGGTTATGAAATAAAATATTGAAAAGTTAAAACTAAAACATCCGATGCATTAGTGTCATCATCAGCCTGCTGCGCTGTAACGTTACAGACCGTTAGGGTAGGTTTCCACCAAAGCGGAGAAGGCTGAGACGTGTAAACAACCAATCCGATGTCGATATATCATCATCATCGATGTATTTCGATATGTTATCGCCTAGGCGCCTGGGTGGATATAGCCAAGCTTGATGATATGAGATTAGTTGTTTACGTAGGTACACTCTACTCTTCTCCGCTTCAGTGGATATCGGTCCTTATCATCTTCGAAAGTTCTCTTTCTAAAGAAATAACTGTACACATTTCATGTACATACATTGAAAAACAGCAAAGTATTGACAAAAACAGAAAGTATTGACAATCGAGACACAATCATTTGACAATCAATTGACAATCGAGAGACTTGAGAATTTGTTTATACCTGTTACTGTTATGTAAAAAGCTGTTGCTAGAGTTCCTGGTTATTAGTTGTGATCAAATTGACGTTATTATTTACTGTAACATTTATACGTGGAGAACAAACATTGTACGTTAAAAATGTGAAATTTCCATTTACTAAACAAATGACATCATTTTACGAATAAGGGTCATTGTTAAAAATCTCGCCATGACTAGGAGATAGCGAATACTAATAGGTTATGTTCAATAAGGCTAGGAGATATTAAAGCCTTTGAAAACAATGGAACATTTTGTATGAGTATAACAAAAGAGAGTGGCTAGCGCTCTGTAGGGCTGCCAGTTGCACGGGTTTCCCCATATTTATCTTAGTTTAAAGCTCAAGTACTTATACCTACTTTTTTGTACATCTTTGATCAAGCAGTTTTCTAAAGCCCCTCTAAGTTAATGCCTTGCAGGCAACGTTGTTTGTTGATGAAAACATAATACAGACTTTTACAAATAAAAAACACATCATCTCCAAATTTTTTTTCGTTATCTATCCACGAGTTGTATGTGTATACTCACTTTAATAACAATTACAGAACAATTAGACAAAGAAACAAAATAAGAAAGACTGATATAGGGGGTATCCGTGGACATTAAAAGGGTTGCAAAGTCCAGAATCATCGGTTTATATGAGGGTAACCAAATTAAATTAAAGAAAGTAGAACTGAAAAACATAACCACAATAAAAATACTGTTTTACATTAGTTGCAACAATGTTACAAAAACGTTAAAATCATTCGAAATCCTGAGCCGCATTCCAGATTCCTGGCTAAATCCGACGCTGCAAACTATCCGATTTAAAGTGTAAATTTTTTGTTTTTGTGATAATTTTAATTTATTGATTGGATTATCGGGAATAAAATAAATTTCAACCACTCCTAGGTTCTAGAAATTTTTGCCGAAGCAAGCAGTTTAGAAGATGACAGCCCTATTCTGGGGTAACAATGACCCTTGACGGGGACAGTGCGTCATTCCACACTCACCCGCATCATTTATACATACGAGTTTAAACAGATTTTATTCCTTAAACACTACACAGTACGAAGCTGGCTTCAACACTTGATTAGCATAATCTATCATTTGTTTCCCACTTATATTTTTCAAGTAGCCTTTTGAAGTATTTTTTGTACATTACTATGAACATAGTGCAAGTAATGATATGATTTGTTGAAAAAAAACCGGGTAAGTGCGTGTCAGGCCACGCGCAATGTAGGGTTCCGAAGATCAGCACTTTAAAGCCAAATATTTTGCAAACGGACCCCTAATTCCAAAAATGGTCTTTGAAGACCCATAATAAGATATTTTTGGACAACCTTTTAAACGATACCCCACACTATACGGTACGAATAAAAAATTCATCCTCACGTCACCTGTTTTTACGTTGTTATGTTTTCAATATTTTATTCTACGATTCTAGAGTTTTAATAAATATGTATATCCATGCGAAATTACAGCTTTCTAGCACTAAGGGTTTCGGCACTTTGCTTCGGACAGACGGACGGACAGACGGAGAGACGGACAAACGGACAGATGGACGGACGGACATGAAGAATCCGTAAGGGTTCCAATTTTATTTCGGAACCCTAAAATACTGTTTTATCTTTTATTAAACGTGTTTAAATATCAATCCCATTGTGATTGACTGACGACTGTCATGTGAGTGTAAATCGTGTTCAAACCGCACAATATTCTCAAGGTGCCAACTATTGTTAGCTCATCCTACTCATCCATACGATTTAGTTGGAAACATATAACTTTTTGGTGAGTAAACAACACACAGGCTAGCCAGAGCGGTTTTTACGGCCACAGCGTATATTACGCCTACTCGATGCACTCGACGATTTGGACATCAGCCACTACATTCAAATGATCTATTGTTAAGTTTCACCATGTTGAAATGCAGACCTAACAGAGTTATATATTCAAGTACAGATATCATATGGCAACGGCTGCAAACTAAATCTGATCATGTCACTCCATTACAAGCGCAAAAGAGACGGATGACGCCTATATTTTACTGATGATTAACTGATGTCGAGCGGATAAATTTATGCTCGATAAATATAGCTCCCGTGGAATGCGTTTTAGGGTATATGTGCTCCCGGATATACGCCTAGATAACGTAGACTATAATGCGAATGGTGCTAAAAATAGGAAGCACCTGTACAGTTCACGAGGAACACAAACATAGTTGATAACTGCTTGGTGAAACACTGCTTGCGTCCGTTTGAATGTTTGGATCAGCATGAGTTATGAAGGAAGCGGTTTATTTTAGTAGTAGTTCTTTCAGCGATTTGTATTTCAATGTTTTAAACATTTGAAGACCTTTAAATGAGTAATCCAATTTTAAAGTTTGTTATTTAATACCAGCCAGCAACATCATTCTATTACATGCTTCCATTCCCATTCCCATGCTTGGATCTCAAAACACATGTAAGTTTTACATACAAGTATCTATTGAAATTGTTAGTTAGCTCGGTGAACGAAAATATCGAGAGACCTGCATGCCTGAGAGATTTCAACCATTGATACATACTTGGGCAGCGTGATGAACTATAAGCCATTACTCCTTATATTGTAGTAAGTAATACGTTCAAGTCGTGACGATGAGAATATCTTTTAATGGTATGTATGAGAAGAACCTAAAAAATTTGGGCACAATGTTTTCTAAGGTGTGTCAAGAGTGCCACCCGCTCCAGCGAGCCTTGCTCCCTCTCGTTCTGATAGTTAAGACTGAGCTTTTCTCAGAGAACACCACAAAAAATTGTGTAATTTTTTGTCGTTGTTGTATTATAATACGTGTAACATCTATAATGAATTGTATATACTTCAATATACGTGTAACATCTATAATGAATTGTATATACTTCAATATTATCGTTTAATGTAGCGTAAAAGCGCTGTTTGCCTGGAGTTAATTTAAATTAGTTACGATTATGTGCAAAATGTTTTTTTAGGTAGGTATAATACCCATAACGAATTGTTATTAATGACTAAAAATTATTCTACAAGGCGTTTTTAAGGATTTCAATGTAACATATACATCGCAATGTACAAAACGGTGTACAAAAATGTGAATCTTAGGGTACAAAATTTCAATTAAAGATTAATTAGGATTAACATTCGAAGCTCGAAGATAGCGTAGCCGGCTGAAGTGGTAATGGTCACAGCATACTTTCGAATATTTGATAAACGATAGGAAGTGAAGTCCTTGAATGACGACCTCAGTCAAGTAGCCAACCGACCGATGAGAACAGCTTAACTTAAAGTCCATAGAAACAGATACGATATTTTGAATGAAACAAAGTCGATATTTTGAATGCAGTAAATTTCAATTCAACACTGTTACATTGAGGTAACATAAATATAATTTATTGTTCAATCTGTTCCCACGATCTGATCGATACTAAGCTTCGAATTATTTGGTAAAAAATGAAGCCATTGATTAAAATGATATAGGTAGACAGTAAATAAAAATGTTTCGATAGGCTAGACATCAATCAAATTGATAAATATTAAAAAAAATAATAGATATTAAATTCTTGCTTCATTCAGTTACGAAGAGCAGACATAATCTACATAATAAGGGCAATTGCTAGTAATATATAAAACACAAAAAATGTTTCTACGGATGTCCTTTACAGACTCTGAAACCATTCAACCGATACGCCTCAAAATGGTTTCTTTTCAAAGACCATCCGAAGGTGGTTTGAGACCACTATAATAAAACAATGCATTAGGCACGTTTAGTCCATTGATAAAGTCGATTTTCCAATTTTCCCATACAACAATATGAGGATGATTTATGTAAAGATGGCATAAATACTGTCAACACAAAAACATGGATCTGTCATTGCCATTAGAATTTGTTTAGCGTAGGGGAACACGCTGGGTATCCACTAGTATTATTTAAATATAAATTGTAATTTGTAATACATCTGATTTAGAATGCATATCACCGAGCATTATGCATGAACGGAATATAAAAATTCAAAAGGGACAACGGACTTATGAATGTCTATTCCAAATTATGATACCGACCCAAAATATTAACCAAACTCATTCGTAGAGATATGAAAGATAACATACATGTGAGTGACTTTCTATAACCAAGGTAACGATTCGGTGCAATGCTAAACATACTCAGTGCATAGTACAGATAAAAATAATAATAGTGAACAAACTAGTAGCGGAAGTGGTCTCATGGTCCAGACATCCTGTTAGTTGTTATTAAATGATTTTGTAACAGACTCCATATTTGTAATACAATGAATAGGTATGGGAAGATTAGTCTACGTTCTACTTTAGGAGTAGTAATCCGAGACTTGCCTAGAATGGAACAGATAGGGTTTTATCCGTATGCAATACTATACAACGCTTATACGGTCACTTGATTTTACAATATACTAGTAGTTTGTGGTATTGAACAATGATAATACACGTAGTCCATTAGCACTGGTTTGAGAATTCATCAGTGAGGTTATTAATACGAGTTTAATTTTTTTCACTTCGGAGATAATAATTGTTTTAAAAATCATTCCATCGATGTTTTGAATGCTTGTGACAGGAATACATCAATTTGTGACCATCGCTTGCGGTTTAGAGGTGTCAACTTACAACGATTTTATTTCGATTATTATCAGCAGGGAGGGAGAATATAGACCGGTCATCTAACGTATGTCTATCTAAAAGTTACTGGACAATGTGGGCCTTTAACAAAAGACACCTGGCCTTCAAAAGTCCAGTCGTAAAATTTACCGAAAGTCACGTTCTTATTGGTTATCGGTAGTAAGAATTGATCATACCGACTGCCATTGACCTATACTGAAATAACAAAATACGCAAGTGATATTTTAAATAAAGAGTGGGTGGGACACACAATACAATTCATCAAAAAGATTCTTGCACTATAACATCACAAACAGAAGCATTAGATTGGAATCAAAGTGAAGAGGTTTTTAATTAACTGACAATCGATATCAGCGTCATCACTTCAATATTATCTACTCGTATAACACGTTATACAACTGAACGCTTTGTTTGATTCCAAACTATTGACGAATGTCATCTACGAAATCTATCTTTCTGTTATGGCTGAATTTGCACTTTGAACCGGTGTGGAGCACCAAAGCCCATTATCTGTCCGCAACTCAGGGGGAACCAACGAATAATAATTTGAAAGACAGGCCCCCTCGCTCTATTATTCTCGCGGCTGCTGGGTTTATCTTTGCAGATTATCGCAGTCGATATCCATGAGAGTGATAAGGATAGCAATACATCGTGTTATACAATGCGTTCTGATAAAACCTGGGTTGATTCATTGCAATACGCAGCAAATCAGCTGGCGTTTACAAACGTGATTATAACGTTTGAGACCGGTATATTTGAATGACAGGACTAAGAGAATCATCATTTTATTTTTAATGGAGCCAAACCCGAAGAGTAGAAATAGGCGTAGTCTTTTCTAATTATAATAGCAAGTGAGTGTAAGCAATTTGCGTGGGTGTGAGGACATGTACCGAAAATAGACGATGTTGGCATCGCTAGTTTGCAGTGTGACTGTGATGTGCCTGATCAGACTATCCATCTAGTCAGAAACTATGTATTTAATGACTAGCTGTTGTCCACAGCTATGCAAGCGGAAATTACGCTTATCATATTTATCCCCTATTTCACTCCCTTGGGGGTTGAATTATGAAAAATCCTTCCTTAGTGGATTCCTGCGTCACAAGAGGAATACGTGTGCGAAATTTTAAGTTTCTAGCCCTAAGGGTTTGGCCTGTGCGTTGATACATCAGCCAAACACTTTTGCCTTTTATATATGCTTATATAGATAGATAGATTGATAACTTATTTGTTAGTATCAGGATTTTTAGGTTACTATAGTTTCCAGTCAATCGTTTTTCCAACCTATTATTCAAATTCAGAATAACCAAACCGATTATTCAAGTGTAGAGCAAGTTATCAACTTAGGTAACTTTAAATGACAATTCTACGTAGTTAACCTAATCAATGAAACCATAACAACATTGACAACATATTTATGGAAAAATCCAATAACTCCTCACATCAGAACTAGTTTCAAATAAGCACGTGTTCAAAAACCACCTAAATAACGAATGGTAATGCGAGTGAGCGGAACACAACAAGATGTTAATGGAACAAGAGAATTGGGTAACGATAACGCAAGGTTGACGCGACGGAGCGCAATGCACCTGGGTGCAGGAGTGGGCGGGCCAGGCCTATCTCCACGTTTTGAAATACTCAACAAAATCGAGAACTACACGGACCTTGATAACGATTGAAATATTCTACCTTATTCAAGGCGTGTTTACCATACAGCGCACTGGGGCTGTGGGGTAAATAATACGATATCGCGATACGAATACGAACTAACTTGATCTCAATACCCTATGATGATCCAAAAAATAAAACGTGATTAAAATGTTAAATAGCAGAATAATAAATAAAAAAGTAAAATGTTTTTATGCAAAGGAAGTAACGGCTGCGTCCTTAACGATTAAAGTTAAGATATTATAATACAACAATCAAAAAGTATTCTAATTATTTTCGAATCTTAATATTCAAATATTGATATCAAGGTTCACTTTGCTTATAAAATTAAGGCACTCAGAACGTGATCTATTATTTAATGGATCTACAGAGATACTTTAAATATGTCCGTTCGAAAACCGGTCCACTTAAAATAATATTATTGACTTGGACAAGAGTGTACTAGCATGTCTCTTATTCCGTTATTATAAGCGCGTATGGTTGTATTTTGTGGTTTTTGTTACGATTCTGTAAATAAAATTACCGTCACAGAGTCTATGATTATTTATAGGAATAATTGTGCTATTGCCACAGTTAATTTTCTTTCATCTTCTCCCTTCTTTCTTGGCCAGCATCACATTAATGTCTTTCGTGTCACTGATGTCCGTGGGCGATTCGTTAGCTGGCTGGTCTACTAGTTTGTGTAATGGACATAAACATAAACTTTTTCAATAGAAAAGCTTCAATTAATCAATTAATTAATTAATCAATCAATAAATAAAAGTTTATAAATTATTGTATCTGTAGTTATTAATTACATTATTATTTTTATTCAATTTAGTCGTTGTATAGACTGCCATAATTTTTACTTTTAAATAATTATAGCATTTAAAATTAAAAGTCAAACAATACGGTGAATCACAGTCCAAAATATATTATAGTTTTCGTCATCGTATGGTTTTCGCGTCTATTACGTCATTCATATTTATAAAAAAATAAGTTTTAGTTGAAACTATGTAAGGTTTGCAATTCAATTTCAAAATTAAACATACTCAACCAAAAATTACATAGACATAGAAATTGGGGTAGATAAAGATTGGAAATAAATTGGAGGTTAATATATTTTTTAAATTGGAGGTTTTAGGAACATGTTGAAAATTTATATTGAAATTTAAAAAAGGAAATAAATTAAAACTACACATATTTCACGCTAAGGATGTAGCCAGATTGTTGTTTCAATGATAACATTGACTCCGGTATTATACTCAATATGAGTCATTGAACTCTAACCATTTTTATATGCGGGAAGGTAAATGTTTAAAAAGGAAATTATTTTTGACGAATTGATCACCAAATTACCAAATGTTATTGTCTATATGAAAACATCACAATTTTTAGCCAAAAAAAACAAAATACGCATCATCGTCAGTAGTCCTTGAAATTTTTTAACAACATGAATCTTCGCGTTATGTGGAACAGGTGAATATAAATATTTAAATGTATAATGCCAACTAATAATAGCTGGGCATGACAAGGTTAGAACTGTTACAAGCTCGCTTTGAAATGATGAATTAGAAAAGATGTTAGAACAATTGCATAATGGCATTGAAATCGGTATTTAAACATTTTATTTATTTGTAAATCATTATCATGCATGAGTTACGTTTTCGTTCATAATTGTTGATAAGAATTTGAATATTTGTATAAACTACAAGTTGAGAGTTGCGGAGCACCGGTCTATTCATTTGTTTTTGAACGCGTGCCAAGAAACAGCTAACGACGAGCAGGAAAAAATAGCCATGTCAAATGTTACATAACTGATATCACACGGTGTCAACGCATTTCAAGCATGGATATAGTTTATGTGCCTTAGTTTCGTAAGGTTAATCTATCCCATTCAAGGATAAAGTTTCATGACTGATAAAATTTAGTTACATGGAACTCCTAAAAGTATTGTTTTCAGATACTTAAATCAAGCGCAAGGCATTCTATTTAATAATATTTTAATGTTCCTGGAGTGTGTGACGAAGAGGAAGTTCCAATCACTATTTATATGACACATGTTATGTTCAGCATAGAGTTCCACAATAAATTTTCTAGATTCCTCCTCCAGGAATGTTTTCCTATATTGTAGTCATCTTAAGTCAACGACCTCGAATTCACAGGAAACATGCGAAAGGTATGCCAAGGTGATAATTCTTAGGCTTACTGGCAACAAATGTTTTGGCTTAGCCCCGGCGTCGAAACGAGCCATGTCCAATTGCTTAGTGGTTGTTTTTCGTTTCCAATGTTACTTATTCTTTAAATCGATGTTAAAATTTTGTCCCATCCGCAGTTCATTAAGTTATTCCATGAAAGCCAAAAAGAAACACTGACGTGTCGAATGTATTGATTTCATTTCAACAGTTAAAAGAATATCTATCAGCGATGTTACATCCAATTATTAAAACAGGATGAAAATGAATGAAAGGTAAAAGGTAAATGAAAGGTAAATAGGAAGCTCTGCTTTATTGTAAGTTGTTGTTGCTTTATATAAGTTATAAAGTTTGCAAGCAAATTACATGTCGTATTGGAGGAATCAACATAAGGTGGATAGACTTGATATAATTGAAAGCAATAATAAAAAAAAGTGAAAATGCATTAGATTTTATGGAGAGAGGAGTATCAGTAGTAGCTTTATGTAAATTACGGAATTTATAACCAGTTCCGGACGCGTCCTCGCCACTTTCTCAACTGATTTCTAGTGTGACCAGATAATAACGTTAAGTTCCCAGTAGCAAGGTGAAATAATAAACATAAACAGGAAGAGGTTTTACTTATTCTGTTGTTTGATTTACAATTTTGACTGAACAAACAAATGAAAAATTTAATTGCTGAGAACATTTTCAGCCCACTGATTGACGAATTGATCCGCACAAAATCATAGCTGAAGATTTGGGTCAATTGTGGAACTAAAACAGCGTTTAATCCTAATTAAGTATTTCAAAAATTTTGAATCTAAATGACGCGTAATAGAAATAATAGTCATGAAGTGATGACTCTGTTACAAAAATATTCTAAAAGATTTACAAAATTTAATAACAATTTTATTTGTTACTAATACTGACGTGAGTTATCTGAAAATATTATAAAACTTTCAAATTGTATATTAAACAATGCAACAATTAACGACCAATTAAACTGACTGACCATTATTTCAGCAACTGTCCATTTCTTGTAAAGGAAGTAAATTATATTATTAATTCAATATTTGAATGGATTGCAATTACGAGTATCATCATCATCCTGCCCATTTCCCAATTTTATTTGGGGTCGGCGCAATATGTTTTCCTCTTCCACACTTCATCAGCCGTCATCTTAACACTAACTCTCTTATCTTTCATATCATCTGTAACACAATCCATCCATCTTTTCTTAGGTCTTCCTCATCCCCTTCGTCTATCCATCACATTCATATCCATCACTCTTCTCGTCACATGCGTTTCCTCAATTGCAATTACGAGTATACTATCATAAATTTCCCTGTTATAAAAATTGGCGCCCTAACAAGGCTCTCTCTAGTAACATTTACTTTATACTAATAACTCATTCTAAGTAATAACAAATAATATTTAATTATTAAATATTTGATGAGTTAAATAATTCATACATAATAATTTTGAAATTATCGCTTTGTTAAAACTGCTACTGGAATTCGTATGGACTCATTAACATGACCTAATACTTTAAACTGTAAAATGCAAGTCATTGATAATAGTAGCTCACGGAAGAGTAGTAGTATAGAAAGTGGATAAAATGATCACTAACACAATTTAATAATGATCTGATCACAACGATATACATTTGAGATCTTTTGACGATATAAGGAAAGTGCTTAGCAGGATTGGTAAAGTTCTTTGTAGACCTATAAAACTAGTATTCTTCGATTATAAATATCAAACGTTTTCGACGATTGGCTAGATTAATGCATACATTGCATACCATATGGAACTAGAAAATACATAATAACTTCTGTGTTAGGTTTTCAAGCCTACTTCACTTCTTCTTCTCAATCGTTTCGTACTTGACAGTGCGGTCGTGGTCGACATGTAGTCGCATTACTGGCAGATGTAATTCTACTTCACTAAATGACCCGAATTCTCTATGCAATGATGTATTAGTTTATGCACATATTTCTCCATATTCACCGTCATCTTTCGTTCTTCTAAAAAAAAGCAGAGTGAACTCTTCTTTGGAAACAGTTTATTTATCTTTGTCAGGAAGAGCTTATGATAAATGCGTTCTCTAAACGTTTAAAAGTTATATTCAATAGTTTCAAAATAACTAATTCTCAAATTAACTAGCAGTATTCGCCAGCTTTAACTGTTTTTTTTTTAATTTCTTTTCTTATTTTCTAGGCGACTTAACTTTTTTTTTGCTGTGGCGGTGTAGTAATCAGCAATATCAAAATATATTATTCCTATTTTATAATTTAGTTTTGATTCATTCTTATTTTAGAGTTTCTTTCAACATTAGCATTTTAAAGGTTACCTGATCAAGATGACATCTGAAGCGATAAACTTACTTTATGTTCCATTCATTCGTTTACTTTTGTAATAATAGCAACAAAAGCATGAACTATGAATAAAGGACGTTAAAAATATGTCTTATGTTTTTAAACTTAACCGTAATTTTACTAGTTCCAATAAAAACTTGGCAAATAGATCAATGGTCTCCAATACTGCCGCTAGGTCTTCATCCCATTTCTTTACTATACTACCTTATTGGAAAGGTGTAGCGTTACGAGTTACGACTGGTCGAACGACTTTTCCTCAGACGCATCTCAAGTTGTTCGGCCGCGACATTGACCCGCCATGCACGGACGGCCAATGCACTGGGTGTCGCAGCCTCTTTGTTTATATTGGGTTTGTATCCTGTCACTACGGACAATAAAAAGTACGTTGTAAATTCCTAATATTGTACGCCGTGTTTTGTTACCGAAATTCTGATCGACTAACGCCTTCTCTATTACGCTCTGACATTGTACTGTTAATTTGTACATTAACGTCAGATGGGATGGAATGATTTACTGCTGTAATATTAAGTAGTATGTTATTTGTAATAGTTATTACTATTTTAGTTACGTGATAGATAAAATATACAGTATTAATAAATTCAGTATTCTTGTTTATTATCCCTCTGACCTCGTCAATATGACGGGTCTACATTCACTTTCACTAATCTACAGGAGTAGGTATCTTAAATGCAAAGATACATCGATATCAGAATTTAACGACCTTATTTATTACATTAGGATAAGTTAAGACTTGTTTTTGCATGGACATTTAAAACTACTTAAAGTCTTGTCATCAATCACATATCGCTCCAGTTCCTCTTGAGTGGAATATATAAGTTTATTGTGTATTATTGATTCTTTTATATTTTCTAACATATTGTGGTCAAATTAATTAGTATCAGCTTTTTTAAATGCAACAATGTGTCCCTGTAAAATGAGAGTGGTGTCGTAGCTTGTTAATGACATTCCACACAGGTTGAGCTCATAGGGTGCGTCAGAGCGGTCGTCACTGGCCTGCAGCTTGACGTGATATTGCTTACGGGATGCATTTTACGTTGACTTCAATGACAGTTTCCCTGTTTCCCTGAAATACGGGTTCTGTGGTGACGCAAAATCGCCCGCGCCTTCAGCGGCGCCTGCGCCGGACCCATTTTAGGACATGACTAACGGAAATTCGACTCCTCTCTCTCGTACCCGTTCACTCCTGTGGGACGCGCCGTTCGTTCGTCCCGCTCGCACTAAAAGCTCCAAGAAATCTTTTAATAGTGTCCACGGCCGCGATCTACTTTCAATTTGCGGCGGGAAATATGTAACATACGGTTTGAATTTTCGGAAATTCGCGCGTTTTTCCGTTCATTAGTAATTGTTGAAATTTGCATTGCTATTAAGTTTATTTATTGCCTTTAACTTAATGTTATGTCATGATTTATTTTAATTTTATAATTAACATTATATTGGTAAAAAGGGACGAACTATTATTAATTATTATCTGTAATTGAGAACTTCATCAGATATTTTTTATCTACCTTACTGATTTATAAAGCTGTGCGCACACTATTAATAGATCTTTAATTTCCATTTCTTCAAAGATGTAACATTACAATAAGGATTATTCTTGAAATAACTGAATTCACGAATCCCATTTAGGCTGGATATACTCGTTTTTATTTGAAATTAATTAGAGAAAAACAGAAAACATAAACATCACAAACATGAGTCACGACTACGATAAGGTTGTTACTTTATGGAATTTCATTCTAATTCTTTTTTATCACACCTATGTGTGTTATAGGTTTCCGTTCACCTACTTATCTAATAGTAACTAGTCTGTCAACTTGTGCTTTTGAAACTAACCTTTTTCTGTTGTTTCTCCCAAGCCGGGTCTAGGAGACCCTCGCGCTCCCACTCCTCCTCCTGTTCCATATATCCATCCGGGTACATCCCGTCATAGCTATTTGTTATCACCCCGTTGTCCATCATCATGGTCACCGCACTGACCGTCGAATTCGATGTTCGTTCGAGCCTATGACCGCGAACTCGTGTGTGGTTCGAACCGCGCACTGCAACAAGCGGCCTTCCACTCGCCCGCTGCTAGAAGACTGGCGAGAATGGCGCTCGAGCGCTATCGGTGGCGGCGTGAGGAACTATCGCACCTTTCGTTCCGTTTCACATGCGCAATGTACGACTATTATGAGTCGAAGTTGAAGCGCGTTACGCTGTTTTCACTATTAAGTATATCTCTTTGACTGTTAAGTGTCAACGTCAAACGGGCAGAATTTCGTCTATATTATTGCAATTGTTCTACGACGTAAAGTAAATAACAAAAGAGGGTAGGTACGTAGTACAACATAGTATTCTGTGGTTGTACCACGTACAACTGCAAACATCTACGTTATACCTATATGACATAGCTTAACTTACTTATAAACTTATATTTTACTTTGTATCAGCCCCCCCCAGATCTACGATTTTTTCGAACCGGGGCAGAAACTTGATTGTGACGCTCCTCTCTCCAGCGTTGGAGATAAATTACTTAAAAAAGCTCACAAATATATATTGGTTGGCATTTTTTATGAATGGGATAATACTGCCCTCCTTATGATAAACAACGTATCTGCATTT
Organism: Thymelicus lineola; assembly: GCA_963932265.1. Taxonomy (NCBI): domain Eukaryota; kingdom Metazoa; phylum Arthropoda; class Insecta; order Lepidoptera; family Hesperiidae; genus Thymelicus; species Thymelicus lineola. The sequence goes on along the minus strand of OZ010695.1, from coordinate 5,434,499 downwards.
CAGCAAGTTCCGAGATAAACGCGCCTAAAGTTTTTTTTCTTATTTTTGTTGTCACGACTACACTAATTGAGATATTTTCAAAATTGTTAAAATTAATTGTTACTATATGTGTGTATTTTATGACTCATTACATTTTTCTGTTTTCTAAATGTTTTCTGAGTTAATAGAACCCAAAAAGTGTTAATTTTTAAGCAGTTGCGTTGCATATACCTAGGAAAATTATTCAGTTACGTTAATTATCACTAGGAAAGTGCTCTTACGATGTTTATGCCTTGTATTTCTTTCATATAGTTTAACGAAATCCTATAAATAATAATCGCATTGGCTCCTTGTGCCATTAATTAATCAAATTAATGAAATGTACGTAAGTATATTAGTTCATTGCGTCAAATAGACGAGATTTTTGGTATAACTTACCTATTTAATTTCAAAGTTAATAATATAAACTAATATAATATATAATAAAACTAATATAACTCTAAACGTAATGGACAATACGTTGTTCTTCATAAGGAAGAGAATGAAAATTTTGCATATACGTTGTTTATGCTTACCTTTATTTTTATTTCTATAATACATACGAAAAAATAGATAATAGATCTAGATAGATCTAATTTCGCTGATTACGAATATGCTAATAACTCGTTTTCGCCAAAAATGTCAGATACGTTGTTTATCATAACGAGGGCAGAATAAGAACCCTTTAATAAATTTGTGTGCTTGGCGCTTTGTGGAACAAGTTTTTTATTTTTAATTATATTATGATTTTAGCGCCCCCTGAAACTGCCGCCTGGGGCTGCTTTGTATTGATTATAATATTCTTATGAATACGTGTACAGAAACCGAGGTAGCAGGTATTTTTATATTTATTTTAATTCCGTTTTAAAAAACGGGTATATACTTAAGCAGAGAAGCATTGTCTTCGAAATAACTATATAAAACCATAATTTTTGAGACTGAAAAGCGGTGAAGTATTTGAGGATAGTTTGAACAACTTGACTGAAATCAGAATTAGAGGATTGGCTAGAATCATGCTGGAACAGACATTATTTTAGAGTTCCATATAATGAAGTATTAATTTTATTATATTGTTTATTGCATGGTTTTTGGTCATAGAAATCTGTCAGAATGGTATTTTTAGATAAGGGCATAATTATTTTAAAATTCAGTTCTGGGATTTATAAAGAATTGAGGTAAATCCATAAATATTAAAGGAACAGCGATACCGATAAATTATATTCAGTGATAAAAGTTGTGCATCTTTTTCGTAGACTACTTTTCTTTCGAAAATAGTTATTTTCACTGAAACTTTTTGATTGATATTCCGCATAAATTATGTAACAAGATTTTTTATCATCGATCAAGAAGGATCTTGATTGTCATTGTATCAATACTTACGCCATTTACTTGTATCAAATACCTACTAGTAACCAAAACAAGGTATAAGAATAAAAAAATCAAAATTCTTTATTCTTTATCACAGATATTCTTATGTAGAATTCTTGCTTCTTTATCACATTTACACTTAGGCACGACTTTTATAAATCTACCAGCTTTTCAGAAAGGTGCTTTGTCATTTAGGAGAAGAAAAGCCGTAAAGAAACTCCTCAGCACATCTTTAAAAAAACCATAATGTTTACCAACAATGGAACTTAAACTGAGCGGAACCGTTGCAGTACTAATCAACATCATGCGTCCTTGTCGTTTAAATATTCATCTATGCTACAGTAACTCTTGCCAAAAAGTTGTGTTTCAAATGTTTCTTTGGGACTTTGGGACTTTATTATAAAATTGCACACTAAGTCTTGTCCAAGTGATGTCTCCTTCTTGTTAGCCGATATGAACATCGCTGTTTTGTTTATACGCGTTTATATTATCTCTTATGAAAAATATATTATTATAAATGTCTTTGTTATTCAATCTTTTGTTTGTAGCGTTTATTTTGTTACTATTTGTTGCACAATTTCATTTTATCGATTTATGATTAAAGTTATAGCTGACAGTATGGAGTAGGCCAACGTGGAATTTGCTATTAACAAACCTTCAGGTGATAGGAAATCATTACCACCTTTAAAAATTCTTTTGTTTTTATCATAATCATGATGTACAGAGGGTGAATTTTTCAAATGGGTTTGGATGGCCAAATTTGAAAGTATGAGGAATAGCAAAAAGTAGTTTAAGGAGTCTTTGGGCCGATTTTGATGAAACTAAAATTACATTATTAGAATGTTGAAGAATCAATATTCCTGGCCAGGAATCGGACCCGTCGATTTTGAAAAAAGCTCACACTGTATTATTACATCATTCGATATATAAATCATGTACGTAAGATATAATTGTATATTAATCAGAATTATTTATGCAGTTCCTAAATTTAAGCATGCGGCCCTGTAAGATGCCAAATTTGGTGACCATTTTACTTTCTGCGGTATCTATTAAGTAAGTACCGTCAACGTTATAGTTGTGTAAAACTGAGAATTCTTTACATTCTTAAATAACTATTGTCTCCTATAATAGAATTAGAATTCAGTATCGAATGCTTTTGCTATGCCTAAAAACCTTATAGGTACTTATACTATTATAGCCTTATGGGTAATTACCCATAATAATACCCATAATTATTGTGGGTTGTATATCCCATTAACAGTTCCAATAAATTGATTTCCAAAATATACTAAAAATAGAAACGGTTATTTTTATGATTATTAGCTATTATCACTCATTTCTTTATTTGATATAACACAAATAAAACAAGCATTAAAATACACAAAAAATTTATTCACCACATAAATTTCATCTTGCTCACGCAAAATAACAATTATATTTTTTCTTTGAGGTTCCCACATATTAACATACTTAGCAACATCCACGATCACAGGAAGGTTAAAATTTTGGAATAAAAAAGTTACATTAACCATAAAAGAGCTTGACACATCAAATAGGTAGGTGACTACAAATTAAATATTATTAATACATACATATGTATATGATATGAGTATTTGAAAGAGACGAAAGAAACGTAACACAAGGTTAATCATTTTTGATTAATCATAGCAATATAGATGCGTATCATTTGTCAACGGCATATAATATTTTAAGCTTTGAGCAAATTACCGTAACTAAATATTAAATAGCCATTCTCAACATTAGAAGAAATAATTTTTCTCACAAGTATAAAAGTTACAGTGGTTTTAACTCGAACATTCAATCCATTTCCAGAAGTATAGAAACATTTAAAATGTTAGGCTACATTTTATACATAATATATAACACCTTTATTTAGCAGTTCAATAAGGTTCAGACCCATTTCAAGTGATGGCATGAGTATAAAACTTTTAAAAATTGCGATGTTGTTCAATAGTGATCAATTCTATGAGTTGATATGATATTCATAAAATAATTTATACTATGCACGGACTAGCGTTAAGATTTAAGTACGTATAATCATATTTTAGGTTAAATTTTTTTGTGTTAAAATTGGGACAGTTTTGAGTTGTAATGAGAGTTTACAAACAAATATATCCTCGGTATATATGATAGAGGATTTGTTGATAGAGGATTTTAAATATAGAAGATACTACGATAATAAGCGTTTTATCTGTTTTTATGGCTAGTTCGTGCACACACATTTATGGTTATAATTATAATAATTGTCAAAGGTAAACTAAATGATAGAGAACAGGCCAACTTTGAACTCTGACACGGACCTACAATATAATGTAAACGTGGATATATAAAATACCATGCAACATACATACAAGTACTATAATAATTATATTGGGTCAGATACGACATTAACAAGTAACATAAAAGTTCTTACTTTAATACCACCTTGAGATGAAAATAGATCACTATAAGTAGACATAGAATAACATGTACAATACATAAGTTTTGCAGTCATTTTGCTCATCATAAGTCACATTTATATATTATGTTTTATGTATGACTGCAATATTTATTTTAACATTTAATAACTAACATTAGTACATCAAACACAATAATGATTATATTAATATTCTCTGGGTACGATCAGAATGGAAGTTGATGTGCTGAAGGAAATTTGAATATTGTTCAAATTGTAGCCAAAAACAATGTTATTTTGGAGAATTTCAGCCATTACAAATTCGTTTCAGAGGAATAGGAATTAACCTTTATACAACACTACAAGGATTATGACATTTTGTACTTCAGCAGGCTCTGACTGAAACGTTAAAGATGATTATACATATTTTTATATATAGGTATCAAGTTGGACAGCAAATAGGTAAATAGAGGGGAAATATTTTCTTATGACTATTTTAGGAGATTCATAACTTGGGTCACATTTATTATAGTTGTAATGATGGAAATATATAATTGTTTTAAATGAAGCTGACTAAAAACAATAAAAATAATAACATACATCTTTTGTATACACTTAGCTAACTTTATAACGATGGCAGTAAGACTTCAGAAAGGAAATTACGATTTTGTATTTATGTAGATATGTATACCTAATTATTCAAGATGCTATCTAACACAATTGTATTTCTTTTTGAAAGGGCATTCCTCTCACAAATTTCTATTTAAATGTTCTCTCTTCATATATATCTTAATTTGATGTTATAATATATTTTTCTTTGTAATAATCTCACTTAGTGTAGGTATTTTTATGTACTTAGATATATAGATTTAAAGCTTTGCTTTATAATAAATAAATAAATTAAGAGATCAGAATTTAGGTACGTTTATGAAAAGATGAGTTGGTAAGGTACAATTACGAAGGTATACAACAAAGTTGAGATATAATCGGGTTTAGTTTTTCATGTCAGTTGTAATAAGTAGTTCTAGTAGCGGACGGTATGAACGTTGGTAAAGAAAATACAGTTTTAGTGCCATTCACACTAACGTCTACACTACAAAGAACATAACTTACAGAAAAAACCTGTTAAAATATAAAACTTTAAAATATTTTTGTAGTTACTATAAATAACCGCTCGGAGACATAAAGCACGCAAATGTATAAATGGATAGATAAACATTAGAAAGACAATGCAGGCCTACAATATGTCAGTCAGATCATCTGAGATTATTTGTATTTTTTATGTTGGTGGATCAAACTTGGGGTTTTACACCGTTTTACAAACTTTTCTGTGTTCTATTTTATAATATATTTTATTAAAATATATTTTTATTGCGAAAAATATCACGCATAAATCATCTTTTAATTTTTCAAAGAAAATTTCATCCTCAACATTTGATCCACATTTCTGTCAGATCACAGAAGACAGCTACCAGTCACACCATCATTCTAAATTAGAAAGTTGTCCAATATAGTAAAGGTATCTAATTTGCCCGGTCAGGCAAATACGTATTATCGCAAACTTTTGGTACCAAAAATAGACATGATTATACTGAACACGTCTTATTAGATGTAAAAAATATAGGTATCAATGAACAACAACAAGGAATAGGTATCCGAGAAGTGTACAAATATTTCTCGTACCTCTACTCAAGTACATCTATAACAATATGTAATACTTTAGAAAGGCGTCAACATACCACATTAAGAAGAACCCAATCCGAACATTCTTCATATTCTATCTAATACACTGATATTCCTCACAGCTCCCCGTTTATATACCGTAGTCGAAGCTCTCGAACTCCGAAAATCTCGAGTCTTGCTTCTGTAGGCGTTGCTGGCACGCCTGTAAATAGCTGTCTTGAATCCTATACATTCCCGAATTGGCCTGGAACATGAGCGTCTCCAAAATGCGCTCGTTCTTAATCGCTTTAGTCGGGAGCACCACTTTTATCAGTTCCTGCGGTGAAATCCGATGTAGTTTCAGGTCTCTGGCTAATCGATCCATAATACATTTAAATTCATTTTTGACATCAGTCTTGTTAGCAGTTTTCGATTTGACTTTGTTCCGGGCCCAGTTGAGCATTGCATCGAATTTCCTGATTTCAGCTATATCAAGGGGTCGGCACATGATCATCTGGAGCATTGACTCTGAGAGGTTCAGATACTCTGGATTCTGGAACAAAGCATACGCTCGTTGTTCCGTGTAAGCCAGAATCATGTTGACCAATTCAGAAGCTGATGTGTAGCGCCAGTAGTAGTTCTCCAATGATATCAGCATAGTAACAACCTGCAATATGCACACATGTAAAGTTTACCAAACAATGTATCATTTGGTTTGTGGACTAATAAAATGAGATCTTCGTTTACGCGTCAAGAAAAGCAACCACATTATTATAATATTTGACGTTGGCTTCAACCCATTAATGGCCCACTACTGGGCACGGGTTTCTTCTCTTGAGGAGGCCTAGAGCATACTCCACCACGCTGCTCCAGTGCGGATTGGTTGATATTTGACGTTATTTAAGTGGAATGCTAAGTTGCATAGCTACTGGTAGCAAAATTTGATAGGCGACTACGCACTTTGAGGGGCACGGTAAGTCACGATTTTCTATCGTTTTTTTTATCGCAGCTATTTGATCTTTTGTTGCCTTCGGTTGGCATATAATTTTTCGCAACTCAAGAATGGTACCTACCTCTCTAATCTGATCAAAATAATATGCTCAGAATATAGAAAACATTCTGTAGAAATATGTATCCACTCAGTTTTTTTTTAAATAGCGATGCTGTGTCAATTTAACCCATCAACCGTAAACAAGTCGCTAATAAAAAATTACCTTACAAAGCTAACGTACTTACCACCTCTGTTCTGAGGAACTGTTTAGCGTGGTGGAAACAGGCTTGTAATAGTTCTGGAAGATCGTAATGCTCTGCAGCACATATTAGACCTGGTATAGAGGCACAGGTCAACGGACAGCTTCCAGTGTGTAAATAATCCAAAAGTACGCGGAAGGTATCCGGATCGAATTCGATTATTGAGAACTGAAAAGGATGAAGTTAATCTTTTAAAATCTACACTTGTTGTGCACAGCAGGTGTATTGCTGTAGGTACCAAATTTCAAATTTGCAAAATTGGTAATCTAATTTTTGGTACCTACATAAGACAATATAAAAAAAATGAAAAATTACAATGAACGATTAGACCATTAAAAAGAATATGACGAAATTACACTCTGGTCGATTTTTAATGATACGAGGAGTAGAGAAGTATGGATTTTTAAATTTATTACAAGTCGATAAACTAAACAAAATTTTCAAAACTGTAATATCACAATTACTTTTACATCAACAAACCTCAGTCTGTGCGAGTTTAGCGCGGTCAACTTTCTGCGCGTCTGCGCATACAGAAAGCCTGGGCACTGCAAGTGATGCTGCGTTTTTATCTTTGTCCTTGTCTTTTCCATCTTTATCTGAAATAAATTAAACGGTTTCTTATAAGGAAGAACTTGAGGGTTTTAAAATTTGGATAACAACCTTATCCAGGATGAACATTTACAAGACAGATGTATGCTGTCGTGCAGTTAGTTAGCTAGTGATGATGAAGTTTTATTTTTAGGAATGGAAAGTTAAATTACAAGATATCCAATTAATTTAAAACACATTTTTGCACACAAGACAGTTCGACGATAATTTTCTCTCTTGCTTTCTTCTATATTCTCTGGCAATGCATCTATAGTGTCTTTGATGTTGCTGGTGTCCATGGGCGACGGTGACAACTTATCATCACGGGCCTAGTCTGCTCGTGTCTTTTAATAAGTAAATTTACATAGAAAGAGCAGTCGCTGATTTGAACATTTATGACAAAAGAGTGCTACTACCAACGCGTTGTAAAAAGGAAGCCATAACCCGCTTGTTAAAGAAACCCCAATAGATATAAGATTCTAATAGACGTATAAACTAAGACTAGAATTAAAAAACGAAGACTAAGCTGTAACACACTAATAAAATAATGCGTTTTTCACCGCACAGTGCGCGCAATATAATTCAAATTACGTGTTACAAAACCTACGGATTTCACCACAGCCGCGAAAAACATAAATGTGTGTTTGGGCGTAAACCACAGAAGAAATAATAGTACATCTTAAACTGCATATTATATTCATTATTCACAAGCTTACTAGAACAATCTTGTGAGCTGGCCCATTTTTTCTTGTCTTCAGCATTTAATTGAGAATGTTGCTTGCGTATCGACCGACCCCAACCAGCTGTTATGGTGCCTAGACGAGAGAACGCGCGTTTCACCATAGGCGAGCTGGGCACGCTTTTAGGTCTGGAAATAAAGAAATAAACCAGATTTTAAACCCAAACATTCTTAAGAATACTTACTGTGACTTCACCAGAGAATCTCCTACAATAGTTCCAGGAGATAATAATGTTAAAAGCAATTTCTATGTAGTTATATATGTATATGACCATGAGGTATTATTGACGTTTCAGTAAACGATCACATCAGAATTTTCCATCCTGAGTATAAAAATAGGACACTCACATATTAAAATAACATGTCAATAAGGTATCCTCATCAAGAAACACAAAGAATTTTGTTGAGTTCGGTACGTTTAAAATAAAATTAAATAAAAAACATACATTTGGAGAGGAATGTGAAAAGCAAGATTAACTTTTTCAAGACAAATATAATTATAACTTTCTATAAAATATATTTTACCTTGGTGACTCGATGTCTGGCACTTGAAGGAAGTTACTGCTCTTCTGCCTAGCGGGGGTCGGCGAAAGAAGAGTGGGCGCTGGTCGAGACAACAGCTCAGCTACCGGCACTTGTGGTGAGCCGAAACCTGTTTGGATCCCGTATAACATCTCCTGGAATACCCTGAAAAACAATAGCGTTCATCATTAGTTCGCATCATTGATTACTTTTACGAATGTACGCAAGTCATGGCCCTAATCAGAGTTTGACGCTCTTATAAATGTTTCAAAAAAAGTATTCGAAACAGTTTTGGAAAACCACTTGAATTTGATTCTAGGTGCTTCTATGTTATAAGATTTGACCCGAAATATGCTGTCATTTGTTGTGTTGAAATAAGCCGAAAAAAGCATTTGTTGTGTTAAAATAAGCCGAAAAAAATACGAACAGAACTATTCTGATGAACCTAAAATACAGGTATAATGAGAATTTTTCTTAGATATTATCTTTCCTTAAATATATTATAATGTAAGATATAAAATATTGATATCGAGTTTTCCAAATAATATCTATACATGAAAATATTCGTTCCATGATCAATTTACAAGTAACATACTAATGGTCTGTAGTTAAATCTATCAGCGTATGTAGAGGAACACTTATTCAATTATAAAGTTTGTGTTCGCTCAGATGTGGTTTGTAATTGACGAGATAGTTTGGCTAGAGCGGTCTCCGCTAACAAGTTATCCGAGGTTTTCCGGGACACATGACGTATGTACCTATGTGGAAAACAAATTTTAATGTCTAACACAGAAACCTCCTAGATTTGGGGTTGTGTTAACTTTATTCCGCAGTTTTTTCAACGGACGCAGGGAATTCGTTTTTGGGTTTTTCTAATAAAAAGTGATTTTATCTTGGAATATTTAGATTTTGTCAATTTTTTATGTTTGACAAATCAAAGACTAGATGAATATTCATCATCATGCTGCCATATTGTGATGTGATAGAGAATATTAACAAACTAAGCATTACGGAAGCCTATGTAGCATATATTATATTTTATGACAATGAAAATTTTGTCAGTAACATTTGCCAAAGTGGACAACTGGCAACTTCTAAATCCGTAATTACTTAACTTTGTCAAATAGTTCCGTGTGAGAAGTATCTGTAGATACGTGCCGCTTGATTACTACCTAATAAAGTTAAAATGTAGACCAAATAAACTGTTATCTAATAGCTCCATGGCTATTAACGTTAATGTTTAGGTAGGCACGGACCTTCATTACACTTAGTGTTCGGTAGCAGAGGTCCCTGCGTTAAGACTATTAATGTCCATAGTTTATTCATAAATTTTATCTCGTAAATTAGTACTACACGCCGTTTACCTGCTTCGTACTCCCAGTATAGCACGTACTCCAATAAACTTGGTTTTTTGTTTTGACTGCCCGACGAGAAATACTACGTCGAACAGTTGAGCATTCTGTGCCATATTCAGCTCGCTGTTAAGAAATACTCGAGTAAAGTCTTTGGCCAATTGATCGTAGTCTTCAAATTGATCTCTGACAGAATCTAGGAGTGGAGAAGATGGACGCATGTGGCCTATTGGCCGCCAGGATCCTGGAAAGATAACATTAAGTCATTATGAATTAAATTTAGAAGTTTAAGACATTTAGCAGTCATGATGAGTAATTGTTCGTACCTCTTCTATAAGGCTTGGGTATTTGTCCTGTTTCCGCATGATTCTGTAAGTTGGCGACAATATCTTCCAACATCTGACTGCGGGTACGTTCTTGCATCCTAGCAAACTTTGGTGCAGAATACGATGCTCTTTCTCCATTCACTATTTTTGTAAGTAGCCATTCTCTATAAAAGTGCAATAGGAATTGCGTTGTTAAGTTTTTTACACGCAAAATATTTCTTTTGCGCTCATTTCATTACAATACAATTACTGTTATTATTCTGTAACTTTTATAGGCACAAAATAAAGATAATTATGTTATGGACATATTTTATTGTGTTTAAATATCATAAATACAACGTTCTACTATAAAATAAAAAAGTACTTCAACTTGGTGTATTGTAATAATACCAACAGAAATGAGGTCAGTACTGATAAACTCTACCTATTTACTTTCATTTCCCTAAACAACAGCTAAATGGCGGAGTAGCATAATTGGAAGTTTACTTAACCACCAAATGTCAACAACTGCGTCTTATGTTTGAGTTTAATTATAATAATAATTATTAAACGGAATAATCTTCCTCTTGTAATTATCCCAATATACTGTAACATTTTTTTATTAATTTGAATTTTAATTATTTTGTGTTGTGATCTTGTTTATTAAAGGTTGTCCACAAAGAATTGCTACGTTGATGATAATGACAATTTTTTCAAGATTTTCATGATGATCATTTTAAAAATGATGAAGATGACTGAAGATACTTATTTGTTACCAACCTGAACATAGGTCCTTTGTCGAATACACTCTGCTCCCATAAGTACGGCTTATAGGCGCCTACCTCGTCACGAGTTACAACGGACACTTCATATCTAGTGGGTCGTCTTTTGATTTTCGCAGAAACCCTGACTGAAATTTGAATCAGGTGTTCAAGTCTTAGTTGGAACAGAAATGTGTGGTCTTAACCCCAGGGTCACACACTGGTACACCGTTTCTTATGTACTCAGTAGGTATTAACTAAGTGTTTTTGTACTAAGTGTAATTAATATTTTTTTTTATGTTCGTGATTTGTTTTGCAGGACATTTTATATGTTTATCTTTTATTCTTGAAATTCACTATACCTTCCTACATTATATTGTCTTTCAATTTTAGAACCACCGCTCCAAAGATCATCCATCAACACTCTTAAGTCACAACAATATTTTACACGACACCTAAGAGTACTTATAAAACGATGTATCTTGACAGCACTTACCTAAAATGAAAGTATGCAGGAAATGGCTCTTGATACAAGCGGGTGAAAATGCAGTGTTGTCGGCTTCGAGGAATACTACACATACTATATCGTTCCCTATATGTCGTTTCCGTTGGAGTTTCTGTGGATCATGACGCTCGTAGGGCAGTAGTGTTGACACGTGGAACATTATCTCGATTCCTCGCCAGTTGGTGTATACAGAGTACAGTCCGGTTAGATCATGTACTGTGTCAAGACCGCCTTTGTATTTATCGAAACCTACAAGAAACAATGTCGTAGTAATGTAATACTAAACATATAAAAATGCACTTATTATTAGATTTATTGTACGTATGTACCTTAATTATAAAAGTATGTTCATGATCGTTTAAGGCAATGTAATTATAATGTTTGACTTTAAAAAGAAACAATGTCTCTTAGTAATCTAATACAAAACATGTGAAAATGCACCTCATAATAGATTAATTGTATGTATGTTACTTAAATTAGTATGTAGATAATGAATATTTTAAGGCAATGTTACTATAATTTTTTATTTTAAAAGATGTACCAGGGAGTTTATCCCCATTTCTTGTCATCCATGGAAACTACACTTTTCGGAAAATGTTACGGGCGTACCTAAGTTTTACATTACAGTGAGTATCCACATGGATTCATTTATTGAAATTCAATATCATAACGCATCATTCAATTTACGTAGACGTATCAAGTTTTGTATTCCATTATAAACTTTTTAGCACAAGTTTATATATTATATTACTTATGTATTTTTCTGTTGTAGTGTGTAATTTGATAATCGTAAGTTTATTATTTTGTTGAAAGAAATTTCACGATGTCATACTGTTTACGAATCTTGCGCTCGAGTTGTAATCGTCCCATCCTAACATTCCCAACTAAAAGTAAAGTTTTGGACCAAGAAATTAAGCGATATTGGCATTATTGGCAAGCTGTCAATTATCGTAATCAGCTAGACGCCTGAATACGACAATATTGGCGTTTACTTGTTCGCTTGAAATAATATAAATTTAAGAGTTCAGTCAAAAATCTAATCTGTGTTGTTTAACCAGATTACACTTTTTAAATGAAGACATCGTTTACAGAATTTTATGTATGTAGGTACTTGAAATATTTAACAGCTATACTTTTGCGGCATAAATATTAACATTGGAGACAAACAAAAGCAAATAAGGATAAATATCAGAAACGTGATTTTTTTTTAATTTTGGTGGCGAGATTTTCTCTGATTTTTCTTTGGCGAAGTTTCACGAAAACCCATCCACAAACCAGTCCTCATTTTTCACGAAAACAGAAGAGAAAATTTCGCCACCAAAATTGAAAAAAATGCACGTTTCTGATATTCATCCATAAGTATATTGTCTGTGTAAATAGGCTATTAGTATTAATGGATGTGAAAGTTCCTGAAAATGTTTGGATGTTTGACTTTTCATGTGTCATTCTCGCGTTCGTTTCAAAATTAGTAAAAATAATTCAAATTGCTATCCAGATGACCAACTAAAAACACAGCAACATAAAAAATTTATATCATAAATGCTCGTCAAGTTATACTTTCAAGTTTGCAGCGGACTTGACGCGGTATCCAGTAAACTTGACGTTGTATGGCCACGGTATGGCTGTCTGGCCATATAGCTATCTCATGCAAACTGGATGCCATATCAAGTCAAACTGCAAACTTGACAAGTACCTTTGATCGTGTATGGCGAGCTTTATACATACCTTTCAGTCTAACTTTTTCACCCATCACTTGCAGAAATTCTTCAAACATGGGTGAATTTTCATTATTGTCCAAAATATCTTCTTCACTGAATTGATTTTCTTTCACATAAATTACTCCTACTTTTAGTTCTGATTTTATGAAAACCTGTAAAAAATATGTGGTGTTAAGTATTAAGTAGATACAAGTTTATTTAAAACTAGCTGTTACCCGCAGCTTCGCGTGCGAATTTGTACCTCAAAGAACCAAAATAAATGGTGAATTTAGGTTTAACTAAGTACCTATATTATTTGCAATTTATACACCCACGGTACAAACACAAAAGAGTCCTTTGGGAGCGGGTTTTGAAAAATAAACAATATTCATATTAATTTGTATTTTTTTCTTTTTCATGCAAAATTCAGAAAAATTGGAAAATATCTATTCCATTAATTAAAACAAGGAACGTTTGTTGCAAATTTTCAGAAAATCGTTTGGTGTTTACAAATATTTTCATGCAAACTTTCATCTTGTTTTCCAAGGAAACCTTTTAATTTTCCGGGATTAAAAGTTTTCTAAATTTTGACCCAAAATATACTTAAGTAATAATTTTACCAATTTTCATCTAAATCCGTTCAAGGGTTTTCATGCGATGGCCGGATTGATAAACAGATAGACAGACAGCTGCTATATATTTTATTAATATAGAATGCCCATTCAGTGTCTGGCGTCCATGATATTTCTAATATTATTTCCGGAAATATTATTAGAAATTTAGAACACAGGTTGAAGATGATCTGGAAATTCTAGAATAGAGTACATATAATGCCGAAAAACACTGTCAAACCCGCCGGCATAGCTCTAGTTAAATATAAAATGTTCGAGCAATAGTACAAAAAATCGCAACAAACTATGTAATACGTACTTTATAATACACCAAACAAGAGTTAAGTTACAATATTTAGAGCTGTAATTTTCCCTGTAAGAATCGTGATAACCTATAGATCGATTGGTGTACTCGTACCTATTTGATATCGGAATAAAACCTTTTCTTTCCCTTGGAATGTCAATTACATGACAGTAACATCTAAGTCACTGCCTCAAGCGGGCGTCCTCGCATAATACCTTTACTCCGTCGCGTCGTTCCATTTCCACGATAGAAATTTTTTTGTACCTCTTTTTGTTTTTATTTCCATTTTACTAAATGAAAGGTTGAAGTATCTCTCAGATATTTGTACGAGCATATTTTGTTTTTTGTCCTTTCGTAAAACAGAATCATATACTACAACTTTAACTACTTGGCTTGGGTTGGGGATATCAAGGGTGAAGTCCATCATACTAGGCAATAAGAGATTGGTTGACTTCACGTTTCTTTGAAAACATTTTGCTTGAGAATAGAAAGTTTTCCTTTAGAGAAATAGTATAAGAGTACTTATGGCACCAAGTTAAGTAAGAAATTATTCGATCCTAATAATGAGAACTGAAAATTACTCAGACGTAACTAAATTATTATCTCATTTATTATCTACTAGCAATGTCCCAATAAGTCCATTAATATTAACCATTGGGACTCAATTGATAAAGTGAGTTCCCTTGTCTTTTGAAGGACCGTCGTTGCCTTTATTATTTATTCATACGATTAATGGAAAATTATAGTAGAATATTCAACCTTCTAGTTTGATCATTCATATTGACAATTAAAATTAAATTGGTCAATTGTTAAAATTGCTGCTCGTATCTTGCTTTCTGTTGGAGCATGATCTACACTTAGGAGTATTTTTTCAAAGTTTAGAAGCACAGCGAACTTTACTCCCGCAAAGGAAAATTTGATGAATAATATTCACTTAAAACTGAAGTCCATGAATGTCAAATCAGAGTTATTTGGACATAATTAAAACTGACTGCTGAAGTACTATAAAAGTAAACTGAAACAGTTAAAATTACTGATATAACAAGGCATTCGAAACAAAAGAGAGACAAATTTCATCCAATTAAACAGTAAATGATCGGTTATTACTTAGTATAGTTTTTACTTAATACTTATAGTTATAGTTTACTTATACTTAGTTATAGTTTTTACGTTATAGTTTTTACTTAAAAACTTCATAAGTTATGGTACCCGATTGAGTAAGCTTTGTAAATGAAAATACACAGATGCAAACACATTAATAATAGAGTTGGTGCGTTAACAAAAAAATCTAATACATACTGAGGTCTTTTTAAATGCTATATAGGCAGTACCACTAGTACCCTTACAACGCAGTTGTATAGATACGTATTGTCTGATGAGAATTCAGTTTATGGCGCTTCTACTTCTGCCTAATAAAGCCGACATAAAAGTATTCGTGTACCCGTACCCACCCAGGACTACTTTTATAGCGCTTTTATTGCTTTATTAGGAATCATTCCACACTCAATGTAAATATCGCATGTACACGATAATATCTATTAATATTGTATTAAATGGTAAATTAATAGCTTAGTTGCGAGCGATCTAAATGAAACTTGTCGATTAGTGTAATTCATCTATATTATTATTGTTAAGAAGTAGAATTTATTACAACTATTTTTTAGATGTATTTTAGGGGAAAAGAATTGTACTGAAACATAATATCAAGGGTATGGCCTTAAGAAAGCATAAGTCATTCCCTCAATCGAACCGTCAATAATATACTTGGACAGTTTTTCGTTCCTAAAAGATTTTTCCATCATTGCGTAGACGTTGAAATAGTTTTTCGCTTTCTTGTTGAGTCATTCATGTCAAACAGCTTTATGGGTACGGTATCGATCACTTTGTTGTGAGACTAGACAAAGGAGAGGAATCGCTTTATTTTCCTATTTGCAGAATTCAATCAAGGAAGTATTTTAGGTTAGCAGTCTTGAGTATTTGAGGTATCTATTCAGAGTAGAGAATATTGGTATTTACGAGCATTTTCAAGTCATGACATTAAACAGAAAGCGGATATTAGCACTCTAAATTCATCTAATTTTAAGACAACCTATATATGGAATGTTTTAAGTATCTACATAAAGAGTTTGGTATCGATTCAATTTACTGTAAACCCATGGATTTAGTTAAAGGAAGTATAAGTACTTATCGATAAACGTTATAATTATTATGGTTTGTAACAATACAATTTAGAGTTTTGTTTTTTTTTAAAATTCTTGATTTTTCATAATGTCATAATTCACTTATACTAATTAAATTAATGTCATTATTCACTTAAAATTATTAAATTATCATTATAAAATTACAAAAATAACGTAAAGTACTCAGGTACTCCAAGCCAATTATTTTGAACCTTTTAGACAGCGTCCTATTAAATTACTGTTTTCTTATTACTTAAGTTTAGGTTCAAGATGGAACCTAATAAAGGAAGACTGCTAATAGATTCTAATAAAGTTATAACATTAAAACAACTTAGGTCATTTTTTTTTCTTAATTTTTAAACGTCCATGATCACTAAAGTACTGTACATTGAAACTAGTATATTCACGACATTGCTTCAAGTTTATTTCAGAAGCAGGGTACCTAATACCTAGCCAGGTGGGTTAAAAACTGTACCACAGAGAATTCATGCAATTCTTAAACATAGAGTTCCTTATCCTTACGTCTAAGCGAAATTATAAGATAACATTTCTCTAACGTCACAATCGGGGACAACCTAATTGTGTCTAAATCTAGCAATTAGACTAATTCTCGTGTAAGTGAAAGATAATAATATTTCTTATGAAAATGAAGTTGTCTCAAATCTCAGTATCAATACTTAAAACACAATACATACAATTTTACTGTAGCAGCGCTTCAACTGTCAGAAAATCAACCATCAACTATTTATAGTTGCATTTTATGACATAAATTTACATGTGAGGCGGGTTATTCATAAAATCTGACATTTCACTGAATCTGAAATGCAAAGGACTGACAGGACGCTCCCTTTCAACAAAGATCCGACTTATATGGACTCGTACCTCTGACGGCACCTAATGAAAATTGGCAGCCCACTGGATCGAACAAACAAAGCCTGAGATGCCTTGCTCTCTAAAATGAACTCTAAATTCACCATACGTTGGTTTATTTTAGTAAAATAAGTAAAGTGAAAACAACTTTAAATTTACAATGACTGAAGTAGGGAGTTACATTTTTGGATAAACAGAACTTTATTTTCCTAAATGATATTGCTATAGTTCTGAAACAAAGTGTGCTGTGCGCTTAAGTACTAAGTATAAATAACTCCCGTGTGTGTGTAGGCGGCTGAGCACTGTAGGTTGGTAAAATTATATTTGAATTTCAACTAAAGCTCAATACGAATAACTGATGGCAACACTTCATGGGCTGTCGCAACATAATTATTCTATTCATGTATGAATATTCCATATTCATTAGAAATTATCTAATATGTTCGCTTCTACAAATGCTGTGTTTGGAACTAAATCTGTTGCTTTAGTTTTCGACACGTCATCATTATTCTTTGGTAGTAATTTGGTAGTTTGGTACTTATCATTATTTAAGTTCTTGTTCTTCTATTTAAATTTATCATTTGCCAACTTAATAACGCAATAGTAACTCAGAGAACAGTTTCTTTATTTTTTATTACTTGCTCCTTTTCTTTGTTCATTGTTATATTGGCTAAAAAAGCAGTAAAAATACGTACGCTCGCAAAGCAACATTGATCACTTTGCGTCAAAACTCGAAATCATTAGATAACTCATGATCTCTGCGAAATTGATAACACAGCGTTGACGTCGTGTCGTCAGCCGAGACGTCACACGAAATAATTTTTATATCATCATTATTCATCATTATAATAATTTTTTAGTTGGTTATATTTATCAATTTCAAAATTGAGTAGCATCTGGGATCAGGGGAATATCCCAATACGAATCTCCTTGAGTAATGGGACTCATTAATGTTTCACGGGAGTGGGCGGCGGCCTCGTTTATACGTAATTGGGGAATGGAAAAACAATCGTAGCTATAAAGGTTTTATTGTTAATTTACTTTGGATCTCCGCAATGTCGCTCGATTAAAGGGCGATATAGTAAAGTAAAAGCGGTAAATGTCCTGAGATTAGCATTCTATAAAAAACGAATGATAGGTTTTAGATATTCTTTGCCTGGAAATTTCTTTTCACCTCCAAACAAACACAAGACATAAGTACAATACCTACATGAAAATATAACAAGAAACGAAATTTTCCCCACAGCAGTTTGGAGAAAATAGGTCGTACGACCTTCTAAAGGTTTCTTTTCTTGATGGAATGTATATAACCTTTCAAATCATACTCGTAACGAATTCAAGAAACCACAACAATAAAACTAATTCTACTAATATTATAAATATAAAAGTTTGTGAAGATGTTCGGATGTTTGTTTTTACAGATAGTCGATGTCGAGGACAAGAAAATTAGGAAATATCCCGGTTGAATGTTCCCCTCGGATGATTAGGTTTGTGATTTCGTTTTAATAAACCCACACTTTCGCGGGTGAAGTCGCGAGTTGAAAGTAGTATAAAAAGAAGGACGTAGTGAGAAACACATAGTTTCGTAATATTGCCCGCTAAAGTCCGTGTAATATTGTGTTAGCCCATCTATGTTATTGCTTAAAGCGAAGTTCCAAATTAGACAGGAATAACATTATGATAATGGCCAGCTGAGTCTCGCGGTTTCCCCCGCGTTAATTTTTCATTGATGCTCTGCTTCTATTGGTTGTAGCGTGATGTTATATCACAGAAGACATTATTATATAGTCTATAGCCTTCTTCGATAAATGGACTATCCAACACAAAATATAACATAAAAATAATTTTCCAATTCGAACCAGTATTTTTTGAGATAAGCAAGCGCATTTAAACAAATAAACAAAACTCTTCAGCTTATATTATACTATTGGTATAGATTTCTAGTCATGACATACCTGGTCCAGTTTCAGTAGTTCCTCGGGAGTGTCAGGCAGCTGACCAAGCATGAGTGGCGGGTTGATGTTCACCTCCTTGCCCAGGGAGCGAACCACTTCCTCCCGGTTGTAACGGTCGGCGAACACACATGATGCTGGGATCAGCCCGTGGACTGTGTAGCTGATGGCTCGGACTAAGATCCTATTTAGACAGAAATAAGCCTTTAGAAACATTGATGTTTCTAGTAATTATAAATGTAAAAAGACTCCATTCTAAATTAGTAATAATAACAAATTTAAATGTAAATAATATTATGTAATCGATCACGTATTGAATAATGGACTCTTTAAATCTATTATAAACTCAGATTAATAACATAAGATTGAAATGAAAACTCAAATACCTCAAAAAAGTATTACAATTTTGACAGGAAACGATTTTAATTAAATTCTGTTGTCTGCGTTTCATTTAAACTATGACAGAGAGTAATGAAAATGAAAATTCATTGAGCATCTCTGGAATCCCTTGCGAGCAATTCCTATGTGGGTAAAAGGAGAAATTTTTGTGGATAATTTTAGGTGACGTCATCCAACAATTTCGGTACAAAAATAAATATTTTATATCACGATTGAAACAGATTCAGGAAATTGTATTATCTCATCAAAAAAAGTGAAATGAGAGCGAAGTTCAAAAATAAAAGAATTGTGATCTTAATACGAGTAGTGTCAATTTCTGTAGAAAATCTTAAAATTGTAGTCATAAGAACATGTAATTCAAGAATTCTTCAATACTATCACGATAATGATAACGATCTTGATGATAATAATGACGCTGGCAGCAATAATGACAACCCCGGAGATGATAAAAAGTTCTTACCCGTGTATTCAAATTTTACATTATTATGTAGTTCCAATAACAACTGTAGCACTTATAACAATCTAAAGTTAGAATTTCACGGTTTAAGCCGGATATCACAAGCGGTTTGGTTTATTAAATACTCTAGCATCAATGCAAACAATTGCAGTCTTCGATATAGTTTTTTTTAAGTAACATGAATGTATATGTAGTTATATAACATAATTTATATTAAACATTCGTCAACCACAAATCCTGCTACAAAACCGACAGCTAACTAATGTTAAATGTACTTAAACTCGCGCGCAAATTAGGCGCTATTCATGGAAACAGACAACACTCCGTGTTGATTTAAACACGAAACCCTTATGAAAGGTACACCATTTACTAACCACACGAATGAGCATAACGTGAGGTGAACAAATATTTAATTAGATTAGAGCCGAGAAAATGGTTTAAACCGCCACGTAGCCTCTCGCTGGCCGAGTAACTAAACACATCATTACAATATTTGAGTTGCTTTTTGAGGTATTTTGGGTCGCCATAATTTACTAACAGATGAAATACTTATTAAAATATTTACTGTAAAGGTATTTTTGTCATTGATATAAAGCATCACTCGAGAACCAGATGTGGTCCTTCAGGCATATTTGTAACTTGAATAATGGTGGGTCTAGTATATGATACGCAGTATTTTGTTGATTTCCTGGAGCAAAGTAAGGGTGGGTTACTAGTTTAACATAAAAATGTTCGTGTTGCTTTAAATGCTAGAGTTGTCTACTTCAGTGGATACTGCATAGATGTACCTATCAAGGGCGAAAGGAAAAGTTGAATTAATCTAAGACATAAGTATTATAGTTTCAGTAGATACGTTAACAATAATTAAGTTGAACAGTAAATTTAAATAAATTTTATTTGATGTAGAGAATGTAAAAATACCATTAAATAATTTGTAAGTTCATTTAACTTTATTTATCCATCTGCTTATGAATTGGAAAATAAATCACAATACGATTTAACTTCGTATATTTGTTCAATTACAACGAGTTTCAATCCTGTATTCGATCCAGAAAGCCCATTTCGAAATTGAAAAGTACGAGTGAGTTTATCGTAGACACAAATCATTGGTCGGAAATTAGCAACGTCATTCACAAATGTGATCGACTGCGAGTCACTGTCCCCATGACTTGTATTTTATTATTATGTGAAAAACATTAAATAGGTTATTTTGATAAAATATGGTCAGTTATTATATTACTGTTGTGTTTCTTTGAAAATTTTTTTTCCTAAAATTCAATGAATAAATATTGCTGCATAAAATTATTATACTAAAACTAATATTTTTATAATTTATTTAACTCGATGAATAATTATTTTTTTTGGCGTGGATGTAAAACCATAACGTTCTTAGCTTATTATTTGATTATTCGATATAAGTATGCGTATTGTATTTAAATTCTAAGTTGTGTAAATATTTCGTATCTGTACGTTATTTCATGTTGTAAATGTATAGTAAAATCATTTATGGTTTAATTGACGCAATCTACTTTTAAAGCTAACTTTACACCCCGTGACCATTACTGCATGTTAATTGAATTCTTATAGTTTACGGCAAATCACAAATGGGCGAAGGTGAGGCTGCCCTACCCTGCTGCCCAGTCAGTTAATTAAGGGCCAGCAAACATTTTACAAAAGTCATGCTACGTTTAATAATGTGTTTACATTTTAAATGAAAATAACACCTTATAACATAGTAATAATAATAACATAAAGAGGCATAGTAATTTAATCTTAAAAATGCATACATTTTTATTTGAATTTTGGCGCGTTTTTGGCTTGTTTATGTTATGAATTTTCACGTCACTTACTTAGATTATCTTCTATCATCTTAAAAAACTCAACCTCTACCATATGTTCTACAATACAAAGGTGAAAATAAACTGGGCTGTGCACTATACTCAATAATGGACATGGACCCTTTTCAATTTGTATAAAGTTTTTTCATTTGAGATAGTAATATTCTCGTTTAAATTCTAACACCACCGAACTCATAAAACTTCGTTATGAGTTACATATTTCACCGGCTCATCGTATCGTTTGATTTTATCAGAAAGTTCGGTCCATATGACCGAACATACAGGTTCAATTTTTTTAAGGAAAAAAACGGGAAGCAGGTACTCGTGTGCAAAAGAATTTTATTATTATTAATGACGCTGCCTGGTTAGCTACCATGCTCTCAAATGACTCGTCGTGTTCGTACAGGGGGCTTGAGATATATGTATACTAGGTACTACGTAAGTTACAACAATAAATTAAATGCATGCAGTACCTACTTTTAATAAAGTATCTGAATTAAGGTTTAATATTTAAGTTTATACTGTGAAAGACCCGTTATTTCAGTTTTAATTACAACAAAATTGCCGAGGTTATTGCCTCCTTGCTCCTGCAGTTTCCCTCTAATTGAAACGAATGGATGGACGGATTTACGGTCCTCTATACTGGCGCAGCACTTTGAACCCAGACTGGTGCCATTTGTTAGTGATAGACGAAGAACAGCGAGCTATAAAGAACAATTCTCTGCTTGTTCCATCCCGCAATGATCTAATCGTGTCCACGAGGTGTTTATAAGGGTGTCTACAAGGGGTATTGACAAAATTTGACATGATGCTGAAGTGGCATGGACCTGTTGATAACTGCTTGAGAAGAAAGATTCTCATGGCCCCCAACCAAGTGGATTAAAAAGCTGAAGAATAGACGGCATCGGTTGGATTCAGAAGCAGTCAGATAAATGAACATTCATATTAGGTTCCGTCGAATTTATTCAAATGGGTTAATTCAAACAGTTGTCTTAAGTCAACTTTTAGTAGACTTTATTCACCTAAGCATCCAGGTGAATTAAGTTTTCTGACCGAAATGAATCAAGTATACTAGTAAATCACGGATTTATTTAAGTAAACCTACGAGTTTGCAATATAACGTTACAACTGATATTTAAGTTTTTTGTCACCATCAACAAGTAGGAAGTAATGATTTATAAGTTAAGTATTTATTAGTAAAGTAAAATTATTGAAATTTTTAAAATAAAATAACAAAGTATACCAGGAATATCTTTTAATTTAATGATCTTTGAGCAGCAATAAATGCACCTAGATATTTTTATATTCAGTTGATTAATTTACTTAAGAGTACTCTGTTAACAATCTTTTAAATAAAGCGAAATGTATTTCAAGCTTTATCAGACTTGCTGACATAAGACCGCCAACCACGTTCTGTCTTCTCTGTCTGTTCAATGTAATTCTGCTTAATTAAAATCAGATTAATTAAATATTTCAGTCCCTTATTTTCAAGATAGCATTCAAATAATCTTTACGGTGTCAAAAATAATGTTAAAAATATTTGATATTCTGTTTTCACAGGCAACAGTATCCAGCCAACTCATCGAGTCTCACTGAGTTCTGTATTAGAATTAATTGTTATCGTCAAAATTTCGTTATTAAGTAAATTCCATACATTATTAGACATTTATTTAGACATTTTCCTTTGAAGATTTAAAAACGATCCGCTAGAGGCAGCACTAGGAAAGGGAGAGGGGGGGGGGGGGGTTACAAATAATACATATAATACATTAATTCGAAAACACGGGCTTATCTGGAAAGTTTTCCGGGAATTTTGAAGCCTGGTATCTCTACGGATTTTGAGGTGCTCGTTCCGAATGTTAGTTTTGCCACCTCTTCTCTTTGTCGCTCGTGCCGGCGTATTGGAAAAATGGCCTCCAGCGGATCTTTTTTAAATCTTCAGAGGAAAATGTATAATTGAATTGAATCTTTTTTGAACAAATTTGTTTTTGATGAAACCTAGCATAACGAGTTTACGAGTATGTTCATGCTGGTAGTAGTTTAGACGACAAGTGTATTATAGTTATAAGGGGTAAATAAATAATTATATAGGTACAAAATAGAGATACTATTATAATATCGACCCTTTTTGTCCTAGTATTATCATAAAAAGTAATTTTAATTTCTCCGACTACAGGTCTTTATAGCTAAAATCTGTAATATAAATTTCTCACGGATTACACTGTAGCACAAGGAAAAAATGTTAAGTATGAAAAGAAAAAAATGTATTGTTCGTAAAACTACACTATCAAACCTCTACATACAATAGTTTGTATAATATATAGTACAATACTTTTTCAACTCGATTCCACTCACCTAAATTGATCTCTAGAGTTGAGTGTCTCTTGCTTTATCGATAGTATAACGGGTCCCAAATCTTCATCGTTAGTGAAATAATTCCAGTGTTCAGTACCATAGAAGTACTTCTCATACGTTTCCTGTTCTACTGACGTGAGCTCGAACCCACCAGCCCTCTCCCACTGTTCTTCTATAGCAGTCTTCTTCTTGGGAGTGCTGCCACCATTGTCACTGCTATCTTCAGCAGCTTCGTCAAGGGATCCAGATGTTCTTTGGCGATCTGTAAATAAAAAATATGTTACCATACGATTTAAATAATTACTTTTATTGGCTGTTGTTCTAGATGGGTAAAAATATCTTTCTATACATACGTATCATTAAGTAAAAGCCAAGAATATAATTATATGATTGAAATTTCATGGCCTTAGACGATAAACTTTGTTTAAATAATAAATAATCGTATAACGTATTAATACGACCATATTATGATTTTAAAATTATTCATACGTTTACCCCAAAAAGTCCCTGTATAACAATTTGCCGGGATAATGATCCATGCAATATTAAAATTGTGAGTCCCTACTCGTTCCATCGAAAAAAGACCAACTTTTTTATGACACGTTTCGCAAAATACAAACCAAAGTACGCATTGTTGTAACTAAAATATATCGCGCAAAATACTTGAATTTGAGAAATTTCTTTCATATTTAATGTGAAAAGTTACATTAGGGAGGGAAGGAAGGGTGATGATTAAGATAAAACATGAGAAAAACGTTACTTAGGTAGTTACAGCGGTGGGACGTAAAGTGGGATAGCTTGTAGTGAATTTAGGTGTTTATGGGTAAAGGCAGTTTTTCTTTGTGTTAATGCCCCTTTACATTAACGTTTCTATTGCGTAGGCGTTTGAGAAGCGTGGGTTAACCGCAGATGTTGCGCTGGTGTAAAAGGACACTAAGTGAAAATCCCTTTTGTTCTTAATTAATCTGAGTGAAAATCAAATACAAATAACAGCTATAACTCTACTTGGCACTCTAATTAGGAAGATTGGAAACTTAGGAGTAGCTATTAATTAATTGAATATAACATAACTCTTATTAGAAATTTATTAGAACAATCTTAAGTGATTATCCAGTATAATGAATAACGACTGCTAGTCATTGAATATTTTTTTACATGTGACAGAAATGTTTGTCTTGAGATCTCGTAGTTATTATACTCAAAATTATCTAAGAACGCATTAATGATAGCTGCCATTTATTAATATGAACCAACCTTGTACGTACGTCTTTGAGCAAAATGGAATAATTATTTAATTGACATGAATAGTTCGTTACTTACGAACAAAGGATTTTGCCAAAATTCGTTAAAAATCCCTATTCGTATTGAATCGTATTCGTATTGACGTTATTTATAAATCATATTAAACGTTATAATCTAGTAAAAATCCCATCACATCATAATTTATGCAAAATTGAATAAAAAAATAAGGCGTCGAATCAATGTTATATGAAGATGACAAAATCTACACTGACGTTAAGTGATGTGACGGCATGAAGCCACTTATAAAACCATAATAATCGATACATTACTATAATCGAAACTTAAAATAAAAATGAATTTATTTTATTTCTTTCTTTGTGTTTAACAATTAAACAATTTAATTTCTTCTCTTCTTTATGAACATGACCAAAAGTGTTTATTACGATAATCTCTAACCGCAGCCATTTGAACTGATTAAAATACGGTTAGAATATTCATTATTCAACCGAAACCCAAATTTCATACGCTGGATGCGGCGCGGACGAATTAACAGTGAGTTTTTTAGGAAAAAAATATTTTATTATAGTCGTAAATACATAATTATTGAGCGTATAGGTATGGTAAAGTAACTTAAGTAGCTCAATGGAGGCAGTATCATTCCAGTTACTTGTGGATATCTAAATGTTTCGGTTTTTAGAATTTACAATTTAATTATTGAATCGATTAGAAAGTCTTACAATTTTGAATCGATTTGTTGCATAAATTGGTTCTTTCGTGAATCGATTTTTTTTGTACATCTCTAGTGTCACTGCGATGACAAACGACAAATATGCATTCTTAGTTCGTGGGGACTATAGTGAGGTTCTTACACGAGTTGTGTTAATGACTAGAATCAGATCTGTGTTGAGCATTTATTTATTAAAATAAAAGGTAATTAAGGCTAAGTACCGTATTAAATTAAACGTACTAATTTGTTAATTTTCGTCATATTACGGAGAAGTTAATCTAGACCAATATAGAATTTAACACAAATTAATATTCCTTGCAAAACGGCTGTGAGTATTATTCGTATTACGTCGAGATTGTTTTATGTCTCGTTCAAAATCCCTCAGCTTACCGTGTCTTTTCGCTCGACTTCGCATGTTTGGAGCTCACTGATATCATTTAATATGCTGAATGAATATTTTGTACCTCAGTGTTTCATAACGATATCGCAATCCCTGCTAGGCGTCATGATCATGACACAGCAACGTTTTTATTTGATGCGTTAATTTACACCCAGCCAAGGGTAGCCAATAAAGCTCATCTAGATAAGAGTGTCCGTGTATTTCGGGTAAGCCATTCAAATATGGCTCTGTCGTAAGCGGTCGTTTCCCTTTTTAAACATGTAGGTATATCATATGTGTAGGTATACAGCCTTTGTTATAAACTCATGTAAATGATGAATGACCTTAATTCTAAACTTTACGTATAAAGGACGCGTCCTGTGGCGAAATTAAGATGTGTTTAATACCTACGCTGTAAATCATCATCCTATGCCCCATTTTCGACTATAAATAATCCCGTACGTACGAAATATGCTTATGCCCACATAATGTAATTTAACATTACTTATGTCTTTTTATTATGTCATAGTACACGCTTTTTAGTATGTTATAGTAAATGCTCTCGCTTTACATCAGTAAATCGGTAGGCCCAGTAGAATTTAAGGACGGTATTCTTTAAATTGACATAGGGTAAGCAGTACAATAATTGGCCTTTTAAGGTGATAATTGACTTTGACAATTTCTTGTTATAAAATAAGGATCCTAATTATGAAACATTTCATGTTAAGTTGTTGGAAAGCTGGCAGTTTAAATTGATTATAACTATAATCATATTTCATTTCATTAAGTTTGGCATACCCAAAGTACAATATAACGATTGGCATGCTAATCATTGTATTTTGCGTTTATTCGCCCGGCGAACACTCTGTAGGTGCCAATCTTTATTTGTACATGCTTCATTAAATTGCAACAAAAAATTGATCTGGCACATAGTACGATTTGCACCCACAATACTTACTTGTACAATACACATACATAATATAATAATATGCAAAGTATAGAGTATAGTGCTAAATTATTGTAAGAGGATGGAAATAAAGGATGGGTCGGACAGTTTGGCTTGGCTTATGCATCAGTAATGCGAGACAGAACGTCACAGAAAAAAAATTCTGACCTCTCCTATGCGATTAGGGAGCCTTCGTTGAGATGAGAAATGAATATTCTATGACTCGAGATTGCCGCTCACAACGAACGAAAGTGGGTCCAGCATAAAGTTTGTCATTTTTCGTCTACTGCAGGAACTGAATAACAATTTATAATGTGTGTGGTTTATGTATGGCGGTAAGAGATGACTGACGACCAAATAAAATAATTAATTCAATAAATAAATTGACCGTTACATCAAAAATAAAATTGTAACAGACCTACATAGTCTTAAAAAAAGAACCAGACGGATTGTCAGCAACAAATTCAGTGAAGCTCCCATAGTAATACTAACTCCTCTATTCGTACAAGTATTACACGCACACACTGACACTATGCTGTTATTAATCGGCCGCCCCATTAATAACACTATGGTGTCAATGTGTGCGTGTGATACTTCTACAAAAAAAGAAGGAGGTTCTCAATTCGACTGTATTATTTTCTTTTTTTATTCTTTTTTAATAGAAAGCTGGTGGTTGTCATGTGGTCGCACATAAATTTGAGCGAGATCTGACAATGGCATCCATCAGAAAACCATATAAGTCTTAAATTTGCATTAAATAAGTGCGCGACAAATGGACAAATAACTCAATAGCACGCCAACCGATTTCGATGATTCTTTTTTATTGTTATTTGAAATATGAACTTAATTTGAAGTCAGTTTTTTCTTTGTTAAAATTTTAGATTACATATTATTATTATTTCTTTCTTTCTCCTTTCATCTTTCTTGGCCGGCAACGCATTGATAATGCCTTTGGTTACTGATGACTATGGGTGACTATGACCACTTACCATCAGATGCCTTATCTGTTCGTCTGTCGGCCATTCACTAAATTATGTAGTACACACTATATATAAACGCTCTCTATGCATAGATGTATGCAAAGAAAATGCTAACACACTTGGAATTATTTGTTTTGATTTATAAGTTATAGTTGACCCAACACTTTATTCCCTAGAGACTTCACTAGGGATTGAAGCACGTATATCACTAACTGAATACTGTTATTTTGACCTCTACCCAGTTAGTCGGCAGTATATCATACTGCAAAGTTGGTAATATGTCCTCATATTCGTTGCTTAATTACAAAGGACGTTTGCAGCAATAGGGTTGTCACAAAGTTAAGTTAGGTTGTATAAATCGCTATTGCTATGATTTATTACTTTCATCGACTGAAACTATCAATCTATCAATAAATAGTGAATGTCAAAGGATTTAGGCAAATCAAACTTTCCAATCATTGAAGTGTTTAAATTTTGGTAAAACCAATTTTAAAAATCGCCAAAGTTTTAAAAACCTTTCCGCCTAAGTCCTATCTAAAGTTGTTGGTGCTGTCCAATTTCGATTGCCGTGTGTTAATAACTTACTACGATATTGCTACGACCGTTGTTACGAATTGGGGTACTTTAAAAAAAGGGTATGTTTTAATTATGCTTGACCGTGCCGAGCAAAAGCCATGCCCCGTACGAGGAACTTCACTTTTTACGAGGCTCGGACGCGGACGTCGCATGGTATAGCATAAACGCTCAATGTCCGCGTCATATAAAATGATAGTGAAGTTTTGAGTCCGTGTCTCGTTCGTGCCTCGTACGGGGCATGGTTCTTGCCAGGCATGGTTATAGCATAATTCATCTCTAAATTGTACACTTTATACATATTAAATATTGCTACAAAATAGTGGACGATATGCTGTACGATAGGAACAAACTTGTCATGTTGCAGGCTCTGATGCACAATAGCCTGAGTATCACAATACACTTGAAGATAACACATTGTGTCGTCTTACATTGTCCCTGTTACCGGGTCACGTGTGTATCTGAATCATGAAGGACGCTTGAATTCGCAAACGGAAATGCTGCGCCGCGTCCGTGGAAAGTATTTTTAGCACAATACCAAACTGACTTCAGAGTCAATCTCTAAATCATTCATATATCTAGAGTACGAAATTTTTTGTAACATTGTTTCTGAAAGATACTTTAACATACAGGAGAAAAATTAGCGAAAGAAACTCCTCAGCACTTCTTGAATAATTGCCATATGTATCTATAAAATGTTTGAGAAGTTCCCTCAATTCCCCATGGATAAAAAAAACAATTATGACGGGGTTCTGCAGCAACAAATTGTTTTGATGACGGTTAAAAAATAAATTAATAATAAATTTGTTGGACTATAGTATTCCAAAAGTCTAATGTGTAAGTGTTATTTCTTTCTTTCATAGTATTTTCTTTAGTCGTTACATAGAAGTGTATTGGGCATGTTGTTTTGTTTGTGATAGAGACGTTGGGCGCCAGCTGTCTGTACACTTCTGCAGTCAATGACCACGCTCAATAATTGAAAACGTGTACTGAATCTGCTATTTAATTATACTTTACTATTTATTCATCTATTATTTTAAAAACCAATGCAGTCAGTGTTTTCTTAGTTTCTTTTTTGTTACAATTACACAGGATATTTTCTTGGGAGTGGGTGATAACGCATTTTTTTCTAGCAAAAAACATGTTTTGGTTTTGATACGATGTTGGTTAGTGATCGAAATTATAGTAGGTAAGACTGTTCGGTATATTTAAAATTAAATTTTAATCTCTCTTCTCCATTATGTTGAAAAAAAATGAAACAATGAAGGTTTTCTGTACTTAAAAAATTAGGTTTTTTATACTTAAAAATTAGTTACTTGCTTTGTTTTTAATATTCATTATTCAAATTTATTACAAGTCTTATTATGCAGAATACATTTTAGGTCTAATCAAGAGTTGAATATACAAGAATCTGTCGTTGTCGCGTCACTGCCGAACGACTTAAATACCTATAAAATAATAGAAAATGTAGGATAGCCTAGAGCTTAACCGATCTTTTTTGTATTAAAATAATTATTAAAGTTTTTCATGCGGTTTATCGTGAAGCTATAGCATTTGGAATTTGTATAGTAATGAAATGAAAATAAAACTTTGTGTCCATATTTTAGTTGGTATTTATCTCCTGAAAACATGCATTAAAATCTGAAAGAAACTTAATATCTGAAGTGAGCTCAAAATATTTATACTGTGGCTCTAAGTAATCCGTTTTGCATAACAAAGCGCTTGTTCGGAGTTCAATAGCGTTTCCTGCTAGTAAAAATCGAATGTCTCGTGCAACAAGAACTTTTCAATATTATTCAAAAAATGTGTGAATGCTACACTCACAATAAAGAATGCTCAATTTGTTAAAGAAGTAACAGACGCTTAGGATGGGCAGAGGCTAGCAAATGCTAAATAATAATTGAATTACAAATATTGTTTATACAAATAAAATATTATTAAGCTTTGTATAAGAAATGCTAAGGAGTTTATGATTTCTTGTGATCCGACACACGTAATAGATACAAAAAATACTTGCATACATGTTTCACTATTTCCCGCCATTTTGTCGTTGCGATGTCGTGACAGTCGGACAGACGGACGGACGGACGGACACAATGAAACTAAAGGTTCAAATTTTATTTTGTAACCCTAAAAAAGCATAAAGTTTTCATACAGTTGATTACGAAAACGATAAATCACTACTATAACGCAAGTAATAAAATTTTCAGGAAGACGAGGGTTGAAAAACTTAAAAGAATTGTGGAACCTTAACTATGGAATTAAGTATTCATAGCATGACAGTTTGTGTCAATTCTGAGTGATCGATCGAGGAGAAATTTCGAGTGTTGTCAGCAGATAGTTGGATGGATGACCGACATGATGATGGTAGGAAAATTTCTTTAGGACTTCAATGTAACGAAGGGTGTACTTGTGTATTTAAGTATGGTTACGTTGGTGTCTTTAGATAGAAGAGGTTAAGTTATATATTGCCGCATCAAAAACTTGCGATTCCATCTGGACAGTAGCCTTTTTGTCAGTAGCCATTCCACCACTCCTTTGTTCTGGAGCAGCAAGTTAAATA
The DNA here is from genome assembly GCA_963932265.1 of Thymelicus lineola. Lineage (NCBI taxonomy): Eukaryota > Metazoa > Arthropoda > Insecta > Lepidoptera > Hesperiidae > Thymelicus > Thymelicus lineola. The sequence continues at coordinate 5,402,939 of OZ010695.1, read as the reverse complement.
ACCTTCTTCAATTACCAGAAAAGACTTATATGCTGCAGAGGGGCTTTAAAGATAGCAATTTGATGAAGCGGATAACTCAATTGAACATAAAATAAATAGAGTAGGTAGCTCAGTATAATTATGAGATATTAGTATTTAGTAGTTAGTACACTATGGTGTTTATAGTTAGTACAAAATAAATTAATGGAGCTTGTTGCTCGTAGTCATTAATCGCTATTAAGATCGCTTGCTTAAAGATAATAACAACTTATACATTGGATCACTTTCATAAAGCTATTACCGACTAAAATTATTTTCAACTAGCAAGAAGCTTTACTGTGATTAGTGCGCACTTTAGTTTCTTTTTAATCTTTATCAGTATTAGTGGTTTTCACAAAATCGAATAGACTTAAATTTTATAACAACAAACGGCTTATTTATAACTTATAGCCAGTAAAATGTAATGTTATAAAAAATACTTTCGTACTGTCAAAAATCACCAAAATAATAACAACATTTGATTTTCACAAAAAGCTTTTCAATTTATTAATATCCTATTAAAAGAAATGACACCTAACTTATAAAATTGCAAGGTTGTTTATGTTTAAATACAAAATAAGTTGTTAGTCTCTTGTCATACTCGTATAGATTCGTCTCAGATTAAAGAAATAAAAGGTTCGTATTCCGTCCCTGGTCATCGTTATAATGTTGCATCGTTGCATCGTTATAAAATAACAGGTTATGCAGCGTACTACAATAGTAAACGGAGATACATAGTTCTCAGATGGCAGGATTTTTCCTATTTGTATTAAATATGTCTTGTTTTATTTCGATTCACAATCTTTATATGTACCTAACTTGGTTTGAATTTGATAAGGTTTAGATTTGAAATTTCGAGAGTATTAAGTGTCTTAACTATCTGGGTTCGATACGAAAATATGTATTAGGTATCCTTTTATTAAATACAATGTTATTGTGTGAAATGTATTGAACTATAACTGGGATATTGCAGGATGTATTTGTAGGTAGGTATTACTTTACTGTTAGGCACAAAAGTGAGTCTCCTTCTGTTAATATATTAATACATTAATATTATTACATTTAAAGAAAACATTGCGGACTATTCTTTTTATAAACCTACCATAAATTTAATATTTCCTGATAATCAAACTTTATGTTATTAACTGAACGGCTCGCGAAAGAGAAAAAATGAATCATGTTAATGGCCGTCGTGAATTTGACAGGTTTATTTTTTATCGCTGCCATGTTTCATACATGTCTCATGTGTGCTGGAATTAATTGTTATGAAATTTTACGAAAAAATATAAAATTAAGTTAGGCCTAGGGGGCTTGTTTTGCGATTGGCATTATAACTTAATGGACGAAATGTCGATTCGCTGTTTTTATGAAATAAGAAATATTAATGCTGAATGACACTGTCACGAAATACCACTCGGATTCGTTCCACGAGGGTTCCTCGTAAACACTCGTACCAATAAAATTATCGACTTCAAAGTACAAGCCTTCGAAAAAAGGATATCTAAATCGCCATAAGTATACCTAATACCTATAATATTTGAGGAGATGAGTGGATTCCATGAATGGAGAAAGATAGGAAATGTGGGACCAATCTGGAAGCCATCATACCGTTTTGAATCAAAAAAAAACCTTTCAAATCGGTCGATACATAAATTATTAAATAGCGCAATGATAATTTTTGTTTCGTGTTATTTTATTGGTAGGAAAGTTAAATAATGTTAAATAGGTATTAAACCGATCTATAATATATCGGTTGAAGTAATGAACGCGCTTCTTTAGAAATTCATGGAATTCCATAGGAGATTGAGCTCCGATTGGCATAGCGGAATACCTAAGAAGGAAGCCCATTCAAGAACCTGTAGGCGGATAGACGCACAATAGAAAAATTGTTTAATCAGTTATTTAATTCTTTGTCCCTGCTTAAATAATGAATGCCTAGTTATTTTCCACGATAGTTTTTTTGTGATAATACCTTCATAACCGATTTGAAATAGTCCCTCTATTAGATTACTATTAAAAGGCATAATATTCTCTGTCTGTCCGTTCGCATTTTTAACCGACTTCAAAAAAAGGAGGAGGTTTTCAGTTTGACTATTTTTGTATGTGTGTTAACTTTTTATTGGATGTACCGATTTTGATGATTCTTGTAATATTCGAAAGCTGGTGCTTGTCGTGTGGTCTCATTTAAAGCGGGATCTGACGAGTGTTTTTTAAGTTACCTATCCCAAATTTTCTAGTCGGTTATTTTTTGTCAAGAATTATTTGGTACAACAATTTTTAACTTTCGAATCTTAAACTATGCCATACTTAGTATTATGACTATTAGTATAACTCATGTTTATTTCTTGCTGATAGCCTTGGTACTTTTAATTTTGTTGCAAAGAATATTGTAAATACAGAGGACTATTTCAAGTAGAGATGCTTTCTTGCAATTTGTTACATTGTTTTTTTTCTTCATCTTCGTTATAACGCACCTTTCCCAAACGATATTAAGAGCAAATGGCATTCATAAGGGTTGAATTTTCACCACAACATATTTTGTTTTATGTATAAGGATAGTTCATCTTTATTAACAAGCGTTGTTATTAAACTGTAAGCATTCATCGAATCAAATTCAAGTTATAAGCTACATATAATAAGCTAGTTATAAAAGTCTGAAGAACAGTTTTATTTATATTTTTTACTTCACAGTACCTTCATTCTACTATTCAGACTTGTAGGTCTGAAGCGAATTACTTACATTCCAAGAATTCCAAGTAAACATCAAAAGTTCTTTATAATGAAGTTTATTGGAATAAAAAGTTTCGATAAGCGCCTCTTGTTAGGGTGGATTGGAGTGGTACACCAACATCTTTGTAGTGTGATCGCGTCGATCATAAAATTTTATTTTACGTCAGCATATTTTTATGTGCCTGTAACAGTTATTTAGTACATGTTTTATGATGCTAAGAAGACTGCGATCATAACATAATACATTGCTATTCTGCTTATTTTCAACTATCATAAACTTGCTTTTACTTCTCTTTTAGATTTTAAATGTCGTAGTTATGAGATTTGCAGATATCTAGTAGGTACCCGAAACATTATTCTTACTTTAAATCAGCAATCTAAAAACGTGATTCATCGTTCATCATTCATTGCCACTTATGATCGAGTGGGATTGCAGTCAAGCATTAACTTGACACAATCTTAACATAATATATAGGTAAATGACGTGTCACGTTGTTTGTCCACGATGCACTCCTAAACTACTTAACCAATTTTAATCAAATTTGCACACCGTGTGCAGTTTGATCCAACTTGAAAGATAGGATAGCTTACATCTCAATTTATAGTCGCAATATTATACATAATTTCCGCGTCCGAAGCTGCAGGCAACAGCTAGTATGTATTATAAAACTAACCGTTAACCAGTTACTTTTTCCCAATGCTATCAAAATGATAGTTATTTTATTGATCGCAATAGCTATTAACACCTAAAACATTATTTATACGTCTGGTAGCAGAAATCTCATACTTGGATTTGCCTCTTATCCCTCGAGAACAGTTCCATTTTCCGTGATAGAAAATATTGTGGATGAAGTTATAAATATGCTAAAGGAGAATGCCCATTTAGTATGGAGAAATGTACTGACTTTAACATTTTTGTGTCCTGATAAAAATACCTTTATTTGATTATGTTATCTTAATAAATTACACATTACTAACTTTAGTCAATGTCAATAGTAGGAAATACGAGATTTTCAACAAAATTACATTGAATTTAGGTTATAGTAAACTCACAGTAATGTCGACTCTATGCCGCCGTATTAAAGTCGATTGCGTATATAATGTCGATCTTTTAAGTTTCAAATTCATTTGACAGTCCCAAAACGCCATGTAGTTTGTAATGTATTATAATCACAGAACACTTTTACTCCTGGCTGATTATAATAATTTTCTAATTCATATGACAGTCCCCTTACGTCATCTAGTTTGTCATGTAATCATAATGGAATCAATGCAACCTATTGGCCCGAAGGATCTTAAAAGATTTCTGATTGGCCCTTATCCAAACATAAATGACCCAATGGTTTTCTTTTGTAAAACGGAAGTTAAGTTACTTATTAATTTCAGAAAATTATTCCCAAAGAGGATTTTTTTAGGAAATAGGGTATATGCTTGAAATATTTAAATTTAATTTTTTGTCCAAAAGTCATTGTGACACAATATTTTTTTTGAGAGTACTGGCTATGGGCATTCTCCTTTCATTCCAAATATAGACCATAAAGGTGTTTGGTGGTTTCTTCTTGAAACTAAAATAGACAGACAAAATTAGTCTAAAAATGGTTATGAAAGAAAATACTATGTAACATACTATTTTACTATACTATGTTACAATCGTATTATTACAAGTATCGTACTGTATGTACCAGGTACTGAAATAGAAATTATTTTGTATATTAAGGCATTGTACATTTTTAACTCACTTCAAAAAAAGGAGGAGAGACTTAAAAATAACGTTTCGATTCAAAAACTGTGTTTTCATTAAGAGTTTCTTTCCAGGTAATAGGTGTTTCAACCCCCTAGGTCATTGTTTCAATTTACCTATCAGAAGGAGGCGAGTTGAAACAAAGTCACCATTTGTCTTCAAATCGAATTTTTATGAGTAAAAAGCAAATAGTGGCACTTTTTGTCCTGACCACTTAATATTTAAATAAACAATCCTTTACTTAGTATAATATACTTTACATACCATTGCTTATTTAAAAAGTTATAGGTCATAACGTAAAAACGGTTTCAACTCTCCTCGGTCTCCCTTACTATTCTATTGTATTTTTATTTATTATTTATGTACACACAAGAATTCACATGATAGTTATAGTAGGGATACAATGTACAAAGGTACATTATATGTAGTTGTATGTAGTTTTGCCTCATATACTTTGTTTTCCATTATGTTTTCTACACCGAAAAGAAATCAGCCAATCTTTATTCGACAAATGTCCACCACATAAATGTTTAATTCTTTTCGTTTGGTGAAGAGACTCAAGTTTAGCAGTTGGACAATTATACTGTGACGAAGAGAAAATGAGATTAATTTGAAATTCCGTATGTCCCGAGGCTTCTGTCACGGTAATTGTTTATTTGCGAAACAGTGTTTCATACATTATGTTTCAAAATGAGAATTTCGTACACAATATTGAAACATAAATGTTCTTTATGTAGAGAATTTGAGTTGAATAAATATTTAATCAGCTCTTAAAGACTTGAACGCGAAGTAAATTGTAGATCACAAGTTGTTTCTTAGGAGACGAAACTGTCCCTTTGTGGCAAGAGTCTCCTTTAATAGGCTTACGGCTTATGTAATTCTCCCTCGGAAAGTCACAACGTCTTGCTAATATAACAGAATTCATTACTTTAATATTTGAGCTTTCTGATCTATTTTATAGAGGCAATTTTGGTGCCTTTGTATCTTGTTAAACAAAATGTTAAGGATGATGAATGCAGATTACGGTCATACAAAATGCCGAGTGCGAAAGTCAAAACGTTATTCCAGTTAGTGGAGGTTTATGGAAAATAGCTAGTTTTAGTTATTTGCCAGGATTAGTCCGTTAATGAGTTGTGCCATTCATGAAAGGAGTTATTTAAAACGATTTTATAAAGATTTTGGAGCATTTTAGTCATGTCCATTTATTTTGTGCAAAACATACTTCTCAATTCAACAAATGTGGTATCAGAAGCGTCTTGATCGTCCGCAATGAAAGATAGTTTATGTGATGACAATATAATACCCTGTAGAGGACATAATCTATACTAATATTATAAAGAGGATAGATTTGATTGTTTGCATTGAATAGCTCCGAAACTACCGAACCGATTTGAATAATTCTTTCACTGTTGGGAAGCTACACTATCCCCGGATGACATAGGCTATATTATATTTGTTTTTACTATTTTTTCCGAAGCGAAGTGAGGGCGATTTCCTAGTGTCTAATAAGAACATAAACTAGTTATAGGGTAAGATATATGTATATTTCGGTGCGTTATATTTCAAAAGTAAATTAATGGTAGTAAAGTATAATTTGTTGCACGACAACGCTCGGCCCCACATGTAACGATACCAGTGAAAACTTATCTGGAAACACTTCGATGGGAAGTCTTACCCTACACGCCATATTCACCGGATATAGCCCCTTCCGACTACCACTTATTTCGTTCAATGGCACATAGCTTTATCTGAGCAGCACATTCAATCGTATGAAGATACCAAAAAATGGATGGATTGATTCATGGATAGCCTCAAAAGATGTTTAGTTTTTCCGACGGTGGATTCATTTGCTGCCAAAAAGATGGGAAAAGGTTTTGTCTAGTGACGGTCAATTCTTTTATTAAAGTATGTTTTAATAATTACTGTGGATAAAGCGTTTATTTTCCCCCAAAAAAAAAACAATGAGAACTTATTCAAGGACCTATAAAATCAAAAAGTTCTCAATGACATAAAATGCAATGGGGTGCACTCCACGCGCCTAATTAAGGGTTAAGTTCTTACATAGGCTTTAATTTTCTTACATCAGCAATTTCGGCCGTACATTATCCGTCTGTTGTATTACTTTGATTCTCTTTCTCCACATCATTCCTAAACTAATATGTTATGTTTTAAAAGCATAAAATTTTATTTAAAAATATACATACGTATTTTAGAATATTCTGTTTCACAAGTAATGTAGGTATTCCTAGGAGATACTCTTGATAAAATATGTTTGCAGAGCCTTGAATTACGTCTTTGGCGGTAGTTCCTCTAAGGTTAGTTGTTTCTCTTATACGCTAGTATAATATAATTGATAAAATAACAGAAAATATATCTAATATTAGCGACTCATTAGTGTAGAATGTGACGGTAGTTTTCAGTTTTTATAACCATCCATAACTAAAACATAAATGGTACCTACTAATAAACGCTCATACTGACAATGACTGCATTGTGATTGGAGGTATATAATGACATAATATTATTGTGTATAGCTAAAACCTCGTGTAAAAGGTTTAATACCCGTTCAGTCGTAACCTTTCATACCACTGTGTGACACTGTGACACAAAGGAAAAGGAAATCCGGTTGAGTAACCAAACTTGAGTAGCCATGACACTCTTCTGGGTGTTTATGCGTTCTTATTCGTAGAACCGATATACACGCCACTAAAATACTCGTAATATACCTTTATTCGCTAACTATCAACAGCTCTATTTTGTTGTTTATGAAGTCTTTTCTGTATTGTCACACGTAAACACGGCATCTTAGTACGAGAGAAGTATGCAGCGTAGGCTAAAAGAACATGTACTATTTTTAAAAGGTGGAGATTTGCCAAACTGTCAAAGTATGGCGTGCGCTCAGTGTCATGAATTCTCATATTACCGATTATAGTAAAATCTAAATTGTTAACCAAATTATTTGTTAAAACTGAATATACTGCCATTAAAATTCACGTTTAATTTGGCATCCTGACGCATGCTACGCCAACTGAGTGATATCCAAGTTTTAATAAATCAGCCAAGAAAAAGAGAAGAAGAATAAACTGGCTCTTAAGCAGTTAGTTTCAACCGGAACAGATGAGTCATTTGGCGGATGATTCAAGCAAGAGGGTCAATGATATTGTATGTATAAAAAGAGGCATATATGCCAAGAAGGGGCTGAAATTAACACAGTCGAATTTAGTCAGGTGTAGCGATTTCATTATTAAATCTGACGGCTGCCTTTGAATGATTCAGTCTAAAGACTGAACCTCAAAATGTATGAATATATGTATAACATATCTGTAGTAAAATATCTTTGAAGAGGGTGGTAATTAGCCAGGCAGGCTTCACGAAAAGATAACACTAACCTTGGTCATTGTCCCGATCAGGTCCGCTGTCGTGTTCCGACTCCGACTCATCCCATATAGTGTCGGTGGCGATCTTCTGGCGCGAGCACTCGATCCAGTAGCCTGGAGTCGGAATCAGGCTATGGGGGTATTCCTCGCAGAATTCATCTGGAAATAATGCTTAAATTAGAAATATACAGAAGTAATATTACGAACAAAGTGAGAGCCCCGTGACAGACCAACAAATATTTTGGAACGAAGTTTCTTATCGCGCGTTGTGAAAGGGGGCTAGACGGAACATTACGACACTTTTTGATTTTACGAATGACGACACTTTTTTTGAAGTGATTCAGAGAGTTTTACAGAGATGACGCTGTACAACAAAACAATACTTAAATCGAAAGGAACTTCGTTCCATCCGGGTGTCCCTTGACACCTCTCATGTTTTTTTTGTATTGAAAAGTATGACACTACTTCCACTATAATAGCTAGACCGTTCCGTCACCGATCAACACTGTCGCGTATCGTGGCAGAACGTCAAACGTTATGGACGAAAATATATACGAGTAGATAAGTGCATCGGGCATCGTCGATCCGTCTAGTGAACTCTAGTGTGTATAGTAAAGCTATGGAGATGCTTTCCGTTCCTGATACGTTCATAGCGTGGTCATGGTATAGTACGCAGTACACAATTGAAGTCATAAAACTCTACTATCGGTCTATCTGAACATAAGATACAAAAGTAAAACTTTAAACTTCACTTCATATAAAACAAAGTGAAGTAGTATAATAGAATATTACTAGTATGTTATAATACTTGTAACAGTATCAGTTACTATGCTAAAAAGTTTCTTTATTAGCGTAGTCTACTCAATAGGGAAGCTAACTGGAAATATCCGGTCTGAAATATCGCAAAGTCCGCAAGTTAAACCAAACAACTCCAGTTTGCAAACTTTTCATAGAATTTAACCTCTTATACGTCTTTTAAGAAATAAGGTGTATTCTAAAAATTAATTTAGTGTAATGGACAACATTTTTTTTGTTTTATTACATATTAGTTTCATTCTAGCTTATTAATGTTGTACAAAATAGTGATTTGAATTTTGATTTACTTGTTTGTAAATTATTCATTAAAAAGATCATAAATATTGAAAGTCGTAAATATTTAAAGCCTGATGCTTATTTAGTTATCCTTAGTCGCGCCTCAAGAAGTTTTATTTCAATAAAAAAATACGCAGGCTTTAATATAATATGTCTAGATCCCGAAACATCGCTTTTTTATTGATTTAGTGCCTTACTTAAAATATAAGAACGATATTATCTTACAAAATCGACACAGAGCGGCATATTGAAAGTAGAGAAGGAGTATTAAAATTAGACTACCCCACAAGCGCAAGCATTGCATTGAAAATATTTTTGGTGGGATCTTATACTCACGAGACGAAAGGCCGAACTAAATTCGAATGTTATATTTATATTGTTCCTTTCATTTGGACCTCTGAGCCGTAACATGTCGGAACCCCTTGGAAAATATAAATATAATACTATTTTCTAAACCTTCGCACTGCGAAAATATGCGAAAATATGTTCATACAATTACTGAATTGTATCGAACATAACTCATGAATGTGAATGTTCGATCGAGTGATTTAGTCCTTAAGAGTCCTATTCAAATACGAAAGAACCTCTTATGACTTAAGTTACTTCCCATTCAAGAGTCACCTATAGCTATATACATATTACCTGTAAGGAGAAAAAACAAGGATAGAACAAAAATACTTTTCAAGTATAACAACAAAAATACTTTGGTTTTAGTTTTAATACTTACATTGGCATTCCCCGAAATTATAATAACTAATATTTGTTCAGTTGTCTCAAATATTTCATGTCTGTGTTTATATATCTATCTAATACTTTTAAACGAGCAATTCTTGTATACAATAAAATAAAATATAATTAATTATCAAAGTCAAAAATTTTGTTAACCCTAGTAAGCTCATGTCAGGGAACCAGATTAATTAAAACAGAAAGGCCTATTTTACCTAATAATTGTCTACTTTAATAGTTTTTCTATTTTTCATTCATAAATGTTTGCTACCTCAATACAAGGATGTCATACATACTCAAGTACTGGCTTCAAAAAATGTCAAGTTGGAAAAGAAAAATATGTTGTCATACAACTGTTTCGAGTTTATTTCCAACATTTTTTGCAAAATAACGATGCTTTCTAACTCGGAATATTACGATATGTTATGCGTAGGCCATAAAGATAGCAATTTAAATCGTACTCGCGAACTGTATCGGCAACGATTTATCGATGGAGACCCTCCACTGAACAGCGACGGTTGCCTTCGTACCAGTGTTTTCTGAACTTAACAAGACGACTATACATTCCACCGGCTCTTTTCTTCATCGGTCTACTGGAAGTAGACGTCCACGCACAATCTACGCCAGGCAGGCTGAATTAGTGTTAGAGAATTTTGAAGAAGAGCCGACCACAAGTAATACTAGTACTGAACCGATGAAGATAAAATTTCGCTGGGAGATAGATAGTTTACGCATGGGAGATGTCAGCCTAAAGGGTGAAAATAGGAGATGAAAGTTTCTATGGGGTGTGTGAAAATAATGTTAATTTCAAAATGCAAGGGTTCATGTAAGTGTTTTTTAACGTAGGTACTTTCCGGGTAACAGCTATTCCGTTATAATCTTAATGGGCCAAATGAGTATAATGGATATAAAATATTAGGTATTTAAATCAACAATACGATATTGTTCAGGATTATCTCGTTGGAAATTGTGAACATATTGAATACGTATAAATATAAGGTTGGCGTATTTTTTTGATAAAATGGGACCCTGTTGAACCCATTTAATACATATAACTTTTTCATATAACTAAATCTATACTCATTTTACAAGTGCATTTTTAAAATCACATTTTATTTTATTAGTTATTTAGTAAATATAAACACAACACAAATTACGGTGAAATCTTGATGTAATCTTCTTTCTTCTTTACCTTCTTGATCCTTATTCTTCTAATGTGAGAAGAAACCGCAGTCCACTGTAAGGTAGAACACCAAACTTGTGCAATACGCTTGGCGTTCATACTTAGAGTGAACCGCAGTTTCTAAGTTATTCTCTCGTGATTCTTCTTTTTTCGTAACTATTTCCTACTTCTTCTTGCATTTTCACATATTATGTACCGACTTCTGGAATGAAATGTCGCAGCCCTTATATTTATAACAAAAATAATAAATTTCTATAAAACTGATTCAAATTTACGACATTAATATTGGACATTAACATAATCTTATAGAATAATAAAATAAAACACATGATCAATACATGCCTGTATGTACACAAGACATAACAGTACATAATTGTATACAGGCAAGATTTACTCCTTGAAATGATTACTTGCAAATTACTAGATATGATTTTCTTGCAATAAAGGGAAAAATCGCTGACCATTATTATTAAACAGGCTTCTTTATCAAAAGACACACAAAGGAAATATTAATTTCCGCTCCACGGGAAGGGTTTTTCATTTGGAGTCGGGCGTATGAGAGGATTGTGAGGCCAATCATAAACTATACTCGAGTTTCGAGACTTGCTCTGTAAACCGGTCTGAAATACACTTTAGCCTGATAATAATTATATTATTTACTAGGAAATCGAACTCGCTTGGCTTCGGGAAAAATAGTAAAAAAAATATATAATATAGCCTATGTCATCCGGGAATAGTGTCGCTTCCCAACAGTGAAAGAATTTTTCAAATCAGTTCGGTAGTTTCGGAGCCTATTCAATGCAAACAAACAATCAAATCTTTTCTCTTTTCTCTTTATAATATTAGTATAGAAGTATAGATTAGTTATACAGCTTCGCTTCAGTTCATCTACTTATACCTTTTATCCATACTCACGAAAATTGTAAGCGGAATTCGTTAAATAATTAGCGTTTATACATTGTGAATACGAAACTACTGTAGCTACAATACATCAGTGAAAATTGCATTCAAATCGGGAGAGAAAATCTCAAACTTAACCCGTTACACAGGTGTACTAGGAGGTTTCCTAATACCTTTCCTGCCTCATCCAAATAAAGTATCTTTTAACTTTGCACCACGTGGGAAATTATATGAAACAAAATTATAATATGGTAGGCCTACTATACGTCAAATCGACATATTCTATCGTACGGTTAACTTTCCAGTAGTATTTAATAAGATTATGTGGGTTCTTGAAGTCACCAAAATCCGCACTTAAACATCGCGGTAGACTATGGCCAGAATCTTGCATTTGCTTACTAAAATATATGTTATTTGCAATAAATGATCGCTTAGCTATTAAGATATAAATAAAAATAATAATTAAACCCAAAAACAAACTCCTATTCCAATTCATACAAAACGGAAATATGCCTAAGGTTTAATGATAGGCATTTTTCGAATAACGTGCTACATATATCATTCGATGTGAGGATTTAATTAATGTTTCAGAATGTGTTTTGGGTCTCTGCAAACAAAACGATGCCGCCATCGCTTTTCATTTAATTTTGCGTTTACGTTACATTCAGTTTGCATTTGAAAGAAGATCGCCAAAATCCCATACACCTCTGGGCTACGAAATACAGTGATGACGGCATTTGGGATGAACACTGAAAATGCAGAGGTTTGAGAAACCTTAATTATTTTATGAAAATGTCAAAAAATTTAATAACATCAAAAATAGAATGTATTATATTAAGTACAGTTATTCTATATTTCTAAAAGTCTTTTGCCCAATTATTTACGAAGGATTATGAGTCAATGATAATAGGCGCGTACTTTAAATCGTAACAAAAAAAAACATGATTTAATGTAACGAACATTTTAATTCCCATGAAAAGCTGTAATTATAGTATACGTGTGGAGATACGGCTCTACTTTTGCCAGTATCAAAGGGATGTAACAAATATATTACCTTTACTAGATGGGGTGATTAAGATATAAAGTGTGGTTTGTTGCGCAAAGTTTAGTTTAGGTGTATTTAGTGGAGTATATTGTACCCGGTTTTTAACTTCAAAAATTTTAAAATTTCTGTTTAAACTTACAACTCTTTTGTTTTACTTCTTAGGGGATGTATTTACAAAAATATGTTACAGTTATTTTTGTTGATAATTATAATATTATAAGCTTACGTATTAATTTTCACATTTCTGAGTTTGAAAATGACGAAGTTGCATGCCAACTTACTACCCGTTAAGATTACCCCTTAGGGGATGAATTAAAAAAAAACAGCTGTAAAAGTTAATTTTTTGTTTCTAACTAGAACTAGAAGCGTTAACACGTACATATTACACGTACATTTCACATTTCTGAGTTTGATATTGACGAAGTTTTTAAAGAAAAATTACATTCCCTGGTTTTACCCCTTAGGGGATGAATTGCCATAAAATCTGTTATAATTACTTTCTGTTTCTAATTATAAGCTTACATTTAAATTTTCACATTACTGAGTTCAAAACTGATGTAGTCTCTTAAACATTTACAACCCTTAGTTTTACGCCTTATGATGATAAAAGTGAAAACCATAATACAGTTATTTTTTGTATCTTTCTATATGCATATATAGGACAGGGCTCTGTGGAGGTACTCATTCGTATGTTCAGATCATCTGAGTTCAGTACTATGAACATAGATCTCTCTCTGTGGGCGTACTTATGTGTCAGGATTACCAGGATACTAAATAAAACCCATAATTCGACAGGCACAAGGATACTATCCGTTTATTGCCTGATAACACCCGATTTTATCAATTCAACGTTATTTAGTTGTTTACTTTGATTCGCGATACTCTCAATCTGTCTGTCTTCTTGACAGTTCCCTTTTTCTTAATTTCAACGATTATTACGAACTTATTTTAGACTGCACCGATACATATATATGTATAAATTTTCATTTTTTGTAACTCCAAAACTGACGAAGTTTCCATACTAAATTGCGCCCCCTTAATTAACCCTTTAGGGGATGATTTTCCAAAAAATGTAATACGTCCAAGTTTTATTTCTAATCTGGAGCTAATAATTATAAATTTTCATGTTTTTAACTTAAAATATTACGAAGTTGCGTACTAAGTTCCATTCCCTAAATTAATCCATTAAGGAATTTTCCAAAAAAAAGTATTAAAATGAACTTTTGTTCCTAACTATAAACTCACATAAAAAAATTCATATTTATAACTCTAAAACTGGCGAAATTGATTTATATGTAATTGACTTCCAACCCCTAATTTTACAAGATGAAAATAATAGTAATTTCGAGAATACCGTGATACAGTTATTTTTTGTGTCTAACTGTTAGCTTATATACAAATTTTCACCCTTCTTATTTCAAGACTGATGAAGTTGCCATACTAATTTGCACACCTTTATTTAAACCTTTAAGGTTTGATTTTCCAAAAAACACATAACCTTTAAATTTTGTTTCTAATCTGGAGCTAATAAAGAAATTTTCATGTTTTTAACTTCAAAACCGACGAAGTTGTGTAATAAGTTCCATCCCCTAAATCTATATTTATCTCTATATTTTGCCGTTTCCGACCTGTTGATTAACTTTGTACAAAATATCATCATTATCAGCTAGCTTAGCTTTTAACATTTTTTGTGTTTAAATTAAATTTTTCGTTAAGTTTATAAGATAATATATGTATGCAGTGTCACCTCCTTCTTATGGATATTGTAATATAACATTCTGGTTAATTCAATTCCTTAGCAGACACAAAAACGTGTTACATTCAAATTATGACATTGTAATCCCAAGTGAATTTCAGAAATATTGTTGCAAACAAATGTTGACAATATACAAACTTCGCACATTTGAAAAAGGTTCTCTTACGAGAATAACGACGCCTAAATATTTTATGAAGGGACCTTTATACTATGTTCTATTTATGTCAGTCTTTTCGGATAGAGCGCTGCGTAAAGAGGAGCTTACAAAGTTTTTACCTCTGCGGTGGATTCAACTGCGGGCATTTAACCAGGAAGTGGAAGGAAATTGAGTCCTCTAACATTTCATTTCACAGATGGCTTGGCATGTGGTCGATCTATCGAAGTGGGGAGACATTGATTGACGAAAAGGTTCGATATCCTTAATCTCCGCGAAGGAACGCTTTAAGCAACTGTTAAATATTTAAGTGCTTCATTACTTAACGAGTCTGACATATACCGTTCAGCTAGTGTAACAATGACTCTAGTTTCTTGTGAACATGCTTCCTCCATTTTCACGTGACAGTTATTGAGTAGGAATGTCGATATAGGGTTGACATACAATGCAACCGAGAGCCTACATGGAAACCTGAAATCTGCTGTCGATGTGTTCAATCCAATTATTTATTTAATTGGTTTCGACAAAACATTTTGGTTGTTACATTTGTATGATATTTAGTAGGTACTAAATGAAACAGAATTAACAATGAAAAATAATACAACAGCGCTGGAAGTCACTGGCCTCTACAACTAGTTTTCACGGGTCTTGTCTGAAGTGGCAGGGTTATTTATTTTCAAGCTACCACAGATTCAAAAAAAATATAGACGGATTCTCAGTAACAAATTCAGTGAGGCACTCATAATAATACCAACTCCTCTATTCGTACAAGTATCACACGCACACATTGACACCATCATTGATATTATATATTAAGAAGAGGCAGATACGTTATAAGCACGCGCGTTGTGTGACTCAAAAAATTCCCAATTGGGAACTCTTGTGATTAGTCTGCGTCGAGCGCAATCACGAGCGTGGCGCATCGTAGGTTCATACATCCTTACGAAAATAAATCAAAATGCCATCGTGTGTGTTTCGAAAGTGCACCAATTATGACTCCAAGGTCAACAAAACAAAAGGAATCTCATACCACATTTGAGTACGCTAAGATACTTAGATTATTTAGTCTATTTCAATTATTTTTCTAAACAATCTAATAACTCATGCAAAGACGCCATATTCAGATGAAGAAAGAGATAGCGATCTAGTTTTGAAGCATGAGCGATAAAGAACGTAGCCTTTATAGATTGACGCGAGCGACAAACACTAGCTGTCTTTTTCACTATTATGGTTTTAGTAATGCCATCCTTTTTACCAATTTGCCAATGTACTAGTGATTGGTGTAGGGAAACAAAAGATAAACGCGTATGTGTTGTAGCTCGGTCGGAACAGATTTTTCGGTCGATTTGTAAGGGCATAACGTATCTGTGTTTGTTAAACATCTTTGGACACCATGCTGTTATAATCGGCCGCCATTACCGCGTCGGACCGCTCTAAAAATTAGGCACACATGGCGAATTAGGTAAGCGGGCGGCGTCACTCTCAATACGACAAGGTGACGAAGCTACCCAGCAGAAACAAAAGTCACGAATGTTGCTGATGTATGACGACCCTGTAGCCTAGTTGGTAGCGACCCTGCCTGCGAAGCGAGGGATCACGGGTTCGTTTCCCGGCCGGGGCAGATATTTACGTCACAGATAAATAAGATATTTATATTCGGGTCATGGGTGTTATTGTGTCATGTGTCGCACCCACGACACAGGTACATAAATAACCTACAGTGGGGGTATGAGTGTATAAGCGTTTATTTATAATATTATTTATTAAGGAAGAGGATTAAAACAAAATTCACTTATAAATTAAGAGAAAAGAAAGTCAAAATAGTAAAAAGCCCACTATTGTGAACGTCCTATCGATATTAAGCTGCTACACAACTCGTTGATGAACAAGTGATGTTTTGTACAGATGTTTATTTATTTACAGCTTCATTATAACATGAACTCAAAACTAGGTAATAACAAAAGGCGGACGGGGATTCTCTACCTGTCAACCACTGGTGATGGTAAGAATTTGATGGTGAAATGTTGTTAATAGCAGCCGGGTATTAGTAATTAAATGTTCTGTCTCTATTATTAATAGCCACTCGTATCACCGGGGCACTATGTGTTATAAACCTCGATTTTGTTTCACTTTGTTTTTATTTGAAAATACTATAGTCCATGTCATTACAAACGTCAGAGTAAAACTCCCGATGCGATACAGCTTTTAGTTTTTTTTGTACACCGTTTCAAAGTTTGCCCATATCCGGGTCTAAAAATTTACAAAATTATTTTTTGCAGAAAAACTAAATTGGATACTATAAAATTGATTATGCCAGTTAATTGTATAGATATAACTGTACTACCTTTAAAAAAATTGTCCATTTACTGTGGTTAAATAAAGTAAAAATTGTATTTTTATCATTTTCGGTCTTATTTATTTTTCTCAGGTATAATGCCGTATTAGAAGAAGATATATACATGAATCGATAGCTTAAATAAATGACTATTATGTGTATTAAAATCATATTCTAATTCCGTGTTATTCAAAAGATAAACGACATTTAAATTTTTATTCAGGGTTGGCACTTTCAAATCCGGATAATAATAATATTTGGTATCTGGAGATAAAAAAATATATAATAATAAAATATCGTTTTATCTTTCAAATCTTAATTGATTCTTAAGAGTCCTCAGTCGTTTGGTCATGATTCTAACGAGGCATCCAAAAGACAACGAGATATACTGGCACACTTTGTAGGTTTAGATCTGTAGGTATAGTGAATTCGTCATCTATATTTATATCGGTTATACTATTTTATAATATATATATATAATATTATAATATAATATTTATGAATATGTATATAGTTATTATATGATGTATGTATTGTAGTATTTATTCGGGTATAAATACATATATAGATATATATATTTTGTGTTGTATTTATTTAGTCTGCGTATTTCTTTATTATTATTATTATTTTTTCTCCCTTTGTCGAATATACCGCCATCGTTGTTTTACTACTGCCCGAAGGTTGACTGGCAGAGAATGCTTTTAGCATCAAGTCCGCCTTTGTTTCTATACTTTTTCTATGGTACATAAAGAAAGAAATATAGAAAAATATCATATATCCCTTTACAACTGGCCAAAAAGTTTCGATTTTACCTAATTTATGTCATAAAATGTATTTATAGTGGTGTAAGGTACCACGGAAAAATACTGAAAAAAAAATCGGTAACACCAGAATTAACATTATTTATTTTTAAAAAGTTCATTAGCACTTTAAAGTTTTTTAAAACATCGTACATATTCGTAACAAAACTAAAATAAAATTTTTACCTAAAACTAAAAAAAAATTGTGTGAATTTAATTTCGACTTTCAAAGACAGCGAGAACGAAAATTGAAAATTTGACGATTGATCATATTCACTGTTAATAAATAAAAAATTTGATAACGTTTTAACTTGATTTTCGGATTCCCTAAACATCTTATTTAGTACTAGCTGTCTCGGCGAAATTCGTATCGCCTAATAATCAGTGATATACTTTGTTATTTTAACTTTTATAGTTTTGGTAGGTTTAAAAAATCAGACCATTAAATTCCCTCTCCCTCTCCCTCTACCTCCCCATCCCCCTCGCTTTTCCCCCTTTTTCTTCAAAACTGACGAAGTTGCCATACTAACTTGCACCCCCTTTTAACTCTTTGGGGATGATTTTCCATTAAAACGCATTGCTGTTAAATTTTGTTTCTAATCATGAGCTAATATATCAATTTTCATGTTTATAATTGTAAAACTGACGAATTTGGTTTGTATGAAAGTGACTTCAAACCCCTATTTAAACCCCTTAGGGGATGAATTTCCAAAAGTCTGATAGCCTATAGCCTTCCTCGATAAATGGACTATCAAACAAAAATAATTTTTCAATTCGAACCTTTAGTTCCTGAGATTAGCGCGTTCAACTAAACAAACAAACAAACTCTTCAGCTATATAATATTAGTATAGATATTGTATTTTTACAAATAGATTTATGTATGCAAAACGTTATTAAAATAAAAGGTTGTGTGAATGAACATTAAAAAACTTATACCGGTTGAAATTAAAATTATCTTGATGTGACAACCCTAACCACAAAAAATCCGGATATAAGTTTAATTAATTATTACTTTTGAATAACACGGAATTATAATATGATTTTAATACACATAATAGTCATTTATATAAGCTATCGATTCATGTATAAATCTTCATCTAATACGGCATTACACCTGAGAAAAATAAATAAGACCGAAAATGATAAAAATACAATTTTTACTTTATTTAACCACAGTAAATGGACAATTTTTTTAAAGGTAGTACAATTATATCTATACAATTAACTGGCATAATCAATTTTATAGTATCCAATTTAGTTTTTCTGCAAAAAATAATTTTGTAAATTTTTAGACCCGGATATGGGCAAACTTTGAAACGGTGTACAAAAAAAACTAAAAGCTGTATCGCATCGGGAGTTTTACTCTGACGTTTGTAATGACATGGACTATAGTATTTTCGAATAAAAACAAAGTGAAACAAAATCGAGGTTTATAACACATAGTGCGGGGTTGTCAGCACTATTAAGATTTATCAAAGGTTTTAATAATATTATTACCAGGTCAGAAGGAACTATACTAAAAATTCTTTCTGCAATACTTTGCTGTGTTTTAAGCCTCTTTATTAATTTTAGTAATGTTAGTACAAATCCATATTTTATAATATGTATTATGCAATAAAAACTTTTTGATGTTGTTAAGGCTAAAGTTGGAGCAATTCCCTTAGTACTTCATAAATGTATTCTGCCGAGGAGGGAATTTAGTTTCTACATTATATGTCTGTGTGAGTAAATACTCACATGTCATGTAAATACTCACATATCTACGATATTTTTTATATCGTAGATATGTAGTAAAGTAATTTAAAAAGACACGGAAAGTGTTGAAGACCAATAAAATTAGTCAAATATGGCATTAAAAAGGCAGTTTGTTTGAAGTCATAAAGTTGTTTTATTGAATGCGTTTCCACTTTTCAACTTCCGTTACTTCACACTTCCGACGTAGACGTAGACGATTTTTCCCATTTCAATCATGCCGATTCATGCCTCAAGCCGCGTTAAGGAATTTCGTTCCAAAAGTTAAGAGCAGATTCTCTTCTTTGCAGACGCATAATACGCAACGTGCATATACCTAGACCTTTATAAACGTTGAAATAACCAATAGACTTATTTAAACAGGAACATTAAAGGTAATACCGTGATAGCAACAGAGGTACAAGGTCGATTTAAAATATTCTCGTAAATCGAGCAATACTATTGCCTCGGGCATCAAACCAAATTTTCATTTAAATGACGGTAAAACTGAACTTAATTGTTCCTTTCTCTGAGTTTAGAAACTGTTTTAAAGGACAAAGCGAACTGGGTGGCACGTTTAATCTCATCAATTTAAATAGAAGATTTGAAGGATAGGTCTGTTACCCAGATTGGAATAAAATAAATGGAATTCAGATTTTGTAAGGAACACTTTTGATTGACCAAAAAGTTATATATTATCTTGTAATTTAAATCTTTAGAATAATTTTTAGTTATTATAAAACTAAAATATATAAAAGATAACATATATCAATACTATTCAATACATCAGACGGAGCTCTTTTTTCCCATTTCTTCGATATTTGAATACAGTGGAAGAATGAATAAAAGTAACTCTCAAATGTAAAAACGAAGAAGAAAGTGAATCAATTTATATGCGCTACACATTTCAGTATTTTACCATAATATGAAAATTCGAAGTAGATTCCGACTCATATGAATTTTACCTATCTCATACTTGTCTGCTTCGCTTTTTCAAATACTAGCGATTTTGAATTGTGATGTGATCGAATATTCGAATTCGAATTTGAAAGTATTATAATATATTCATTGGACGTTGCGAACTTTAAGCCGTGGTCGATTTGAAGAACAGGCTCAACTTGTTCAAACTTCGATTATTAATTTAGACGTCAATTAAGTATCTCACCGCCATTAAACTTTATCATTGTCAACAAAAATATAAGTGCTGGTAGGAGTTATTAAAATTTGTTTTTTAAAGACTTTTTATATAAATAATGTAAGGGTTCTAAAATTTCCTTTTTAAACCAATCGAACTTCGATTTTGAAGTTATATTGTTATATTGCTGTAAATAGAAATACGAAGAAATTTAAAAAACAATAAAAAACTAAACGCTCTATTCTACGAGTACATTAGGTTTTGATAGAAGATAAGCTCTTATAAGATACTGTAATTCTCCACACCACAATTTAATTAAACTTACAATACCAAATTCCGACTAAAATATGTACTACAAAAGTACATCAGAATTTGTACAATAGTCTGAAGTACTCTAAACAGATGAAAGAGATCTCGACTTCAGAGATGATGTTGTGCAGCTTGCATAATGTTGAGTGATGTCGGATTTGCATTCCGAGTGGCGTGAACAACAATGGCTGTAAACGTTAGACTTACCCCGGGTCGTAGTTCTGTGCAGTATAATAATATGCAAAGCAAAGGATAACAATGTTTTGTGTTTGCACTTGTTTGCAGCAAATGTAAGTAAATCTGATTTTTAACATGAATTTGTATCTCAAAATATATTTCACACTGGCAACTTACTTTGGCTAAGTGAAAAGTTAACTCTATATAGATTGAAATTAAAAACACAAACGTTGGCATCGTGTTGGTGATTGTTGTCGGTGCCTATGGTGTTACTGATAGCCAAGTGTGATGGACTACTTTTTTGTAGAAATAGCTGACAAAGGAGCTGATGATCCACCTGATGGTAAGCTGATGATCCACCTGATGGTAAGTGACTATTACCAAAGGCATCAATAATGTGTTACCGGCCAAGAAAGAGAGAAGAAAAAGAAGGCAAAAGGCTGGTAGTTATCCAGCTGGAACACACGGAGAAATAATAATAGTAATAATGGTATTAATGAACTGTTAAAATCGTTATTAGCAATATAAACCCTCTGAGGGGCTAGAGGGGCCAGGCTAGATTTAGTCGCCTCTTACGACACTACCCGGTAGCTCAATTATGTTTCCACATAGACAAGCGAATGATTTTATGAGTTCTATTTTAATTGACCATTCGTTTGTACTCAAAACGAAGCACAAACTGGTCCAATCGAACCAATGCTCAGTACATATTAATCGGCCATGCCGTCTCACGTAGTTCGAGGGAGACAGATATGATTCTACTTTTTGCTTGTATGAAGAACATTTTGATGAAATAATCCGTCAGGGGAAGAACGTTTTTTTGTGAAATATTCCGATAGGCTTTACTTTTGAAAACATTGGTTTGTACGAAATATGGTCTTACCTGAACAGGCCTGGGGCGGAAGCGGGAATATGAGCGTTGTAGAAGACTTGCGCCTCGCGACGGCGCAGCCCAGCGACTGGGGTTTGAAGCTTCGGAGCTGTTGCATGAAGTCGCTGCACTCCATGAGCGCCACGTCCGCAAAGTGCAGGTCGCACAGGATATGGTTCTTGAAACGACGAGCACGTTTCTGTCGACATAATGTTTATGTCAGTTTGGCTAGCTAACTAATCAACAACGGTTTTACGATGATTCTTTAGACCAGCCTCAACCCATTAATGGCCCACTACTGAGCACGGGTCTCTCCTCTTGAGCATACTCCACCACTGCTTTAGTGGCGATCGGTGGACTCTTTAGCTGTGTTGGTAGAAACTCGCCATGGAATTTGTCCAAACCGAGAAAGCCCTTGTTGAAAGAGTTTTGTAATAACAATTCATGAGTTCCACTATTTATCTCCTGATTTCATCCATATACTATACTCTGTTTATTTTAACAAACGAGTACTGAGTATGTCTCTCGCACATTTCCGATATTGACAGAGTGAGATGGGTCATTGTTCGGGGCGGGACCAACGCTTTTGTTCTTGTCTCAAAATTGTTAAGGCCCGTTCATATTGAATACTTCTAAAAACTGTAGAGAAAATTAAATTATTATTTTATTATTTAAATTTGCATAACTACTTAGCATATTCATAACAAAATTTTCTGTTCGCGTAAAAGGATATTTTCATAAATATATAACAATAAAACATTATTGTAATAGTATATTTATATATTATCGTCACTTCCTTCTGATGAACTTTCAGATATGTGAATAATAAACTGCTCTAACATGACTCTCTAGAAATGATTTAAATTTTTTAATTTGAAACAAATTTTATAAAATTTGTTTTTCTGTAGATTGCAAAGGGCGCTTAGTACGCTTAACTACAGGAGACATCTCCGCCATTACTCATGCACAAACAATATCGTCTGGTTCTACTAAAACACGTACGACGCGCAGGTAGTCGATGACTCAACTGAATGTACATGTTTGTACACAACTACTACAGCGTTTGTGTGGAACAGGCTTTATGTTGATAACGTGGACCAATAGAAACGCACTGAAAATTTTCGGTACTCGCTTGTTAAAATAAATAGACTATAGTGTAAACAAGTTAAAACCTGACGTTAAAACTAATAAAATAATCCCGGAAGTGACCACGGAAATAAGTGACAATGTCAATGTGTGTACCACAGAGTACTTAAGCACTGTATGTACAAAGTTTCATAAAATCGGTTCAGATGTTCATGGAAATAGCCGAAAAACGAGCTGACGATCCACCTGATATTAATGTTATCGTCACCCATTGCTGATGCAGCAATACCAAAGAAATCACTGTTGCCTTGCTGGCCAAGAAAGAGAGAAGAAAGAAAAAAGAACTGGCTATCAAGTCCCTAGCCGAAATACGACGAGACATTTAATTTTGGCGGCTGACTTAAGCAAGAGGATGGTACCCTAGGTAGGTGGACCTTACAGAGAAATAATAGTAATACGTTTTCGTTCCAAAGCACAACATATTGCAGTACAAGGGAAAAAGAAAAGCTTAATTCTAAAGAATCATCCGGAAATAGCTGCAATAATAGCGACAGGAAACCCTGCAGAGACGTAGATTGTTTGTTCATCTGCGGTTTGCTTGTAGTTTTGACGTCAGCACAGAAAATATACGAGCACGTCCGTTGGACTCAACCCGAGGGCCACGAGCCGGCGCACTACTACAGAACTAAACTAATATGTAAAATTTGAACTCCTTAGGATAAGTGGAAGTAGATCTAATTAGACTTGCAAGATTTGAACTGAACAAACAAATAGGGCAAGCTAAATAAAACCATTTAGTAATAATCATAGTTAAACTAAAAAACTTTTTATCTAAGCCACCATCCGCTTACATCATCAGACAATGAATATCACTAAATATATATCAAAGAATCTTAAGGCAAATGAAACAGGCCAAACTCGATAGTGATATATCGTTTCATTAAAGAGTAAATAATCGTAACATAAGGGGAAAGTCAACATATTTTGTCACGTAACATGTATTTTTAAAATAATTTTGTTTTTGTTGTAGCTCGTAGTTTTTCATTCTAAAGGAATTTTCATCTTAATAAGGTAGGGTGGGCTTTATTAAAGTGTTAGTTAGAAAAATAATTTTAAATAATAACCAAACCATACCATTTTATTTTTTTTCAAATTGTACCTAAATGCAAAAATCCGGATAAATAGCGAAAAAAGTTTAAATTGCAAATATCTCCACAAGTAGCAAGATTTTTTTTTGCTCATACAAATGAACATCAAATATATTGCATTTTGGCTCCTTCATCAGCTCCCGCCAGGAATACGTCAAATTACAAATAACCCTGTATATACCTTAGTATATATAGAGCCTAGTATAGCCTAGCTTTGCTGCGAGAAACCTGTTCATTATTTACAAACCCAAACTCAAAACAGTTGTTACTTAATTACAGATACTTTACTTCACAGCTTTACTTACATATTTTCTGTTTACCTCATCGATAATTTATGAAACTTGATAAACTTTATTATTTAGCTATGCACATATAATAATTGACGAATACTTTTATGTTGTTAACCAACTTGTGGATTTGTGAGATAAAAGTTTACCAATAATTCGATCAGTTCAGTAGTTTCTGCATAATGTGAACATAAACATAATATCTTTACGAGCCGTATCGAATTTGGCACAGTTAAATGTTTACACGGCAAAAGAATGCAGAAAGATAACATTTTTATGTGCATCAGAAACACATAAAATTAAGAAAACAAACATGAGATTATTTGACACTCCCACTCGCACAATAAACACACAATGTTAATGTGAAGTAACCCTTTGACAATTAACGGTTTAATTTTGACGGCATCTCTTGTTAAATAAATAAATGTTCAAGTCATCATTATTCAAGTAATAAGGAATCTTGGCGAGGGTGTGAGTATATGAAGGCTCTACGTATAACTGAACATTATTCGCACAAAGCCTATAAAAATCTATCGTTAATATTGTACCATGACCTCGTATCAAGCTCCACCAAATGGACTTTCCGCACGCCACTCAATCACAACGCTCAATAAAACTTTATGTATACAAATAACGTTCTATACTTTTAAAATAAATTGCTTTATTGGTATTGTCAAATTGATTTCCATATTTATTAACCCCCGATGAAAAAAGAGGGGTGTTATAAGTTTGACGTGTCTGTGTATCTGTGTATATTCTGTGTATCTGTCTGTAGCATCGTAGCTCCCAAACGGGTGAACCGATTTTGATCTAGTTTTTTTTTTTGTGTGAATCGAGAATGTCCTTAGCTATGTTTAGTTTAAATAAAACTGTTGGGATTTTTAAAATTTCAATTTAAGATTATTAATTTTATGTTTATTAATTCAATTCCGTCTTGTATCAACCGATTTGAAAAATTCTTTTTTATTTGAATGAGTATTGGCCTTAAATTTATCAAAATTCAGTTGAGCCTGTTGAGCCTTTCGAATTCAGTGGGCTTACTCTATCTACTTCGGCACATCTTGTCGTCAGTGCATTTTGTCGGGGGGCGTCTAAGTTGGACTTAATGTTTTATACAACCTTTCGAAACGATTATCTTTGTCCTGGTGTCAATATGTAGCCTTTATTTACTATCACAATAATACTTCATATCTAGATTATAGTTCACTTGATTTTAATACACATAATAGAGTGTAATGGCTGATTTACATATAAACTTATAAAAATGACAGTCTCAAAAACATTCGTAAATAAAAGAGATGAATCTATGAACTTCATTATTCTCAGACCAACATGTAGAGTCGTGTTATTCAGGAATGATTAAACTGAATTAAGTACCTGTAATAACTAGTACTCAAGTTGATTGAAGCTTAAATGAATTCCGTACAAAGAACTTCGCTTTAGTTTCAAAGTAAATATCAAAAGACCTTTGTTTACGTAGTGAGAATTTAATGCAGCCTTTTGAACCCAGCGTCGCAGTTTCTTTATTTTTCAAAAGGGTCTAAGCATATACATGCGTGCTTCTGGAATAGTGATTTCTTTGAGACATATGAAGTGCTTTTCAATACTTTGGATTAGGTCAAGTTAGGTTCTCTTTTTCAGCGTGGTGGAGTATGCTCTAGGCCTCCTCAAGAGGAGAGACCCGTGCCCAGTAGTGGGTCATTAATGGGTTGAAGCCAGGTTCTCTTTTTCTATTGGTATCTCGTAATAATGCCTGTGTTGCGTGTTTTGTTTTTACATTTAATCGATTTAATCAAGACAATATATCGAAGCGTAACGTATAGGTACTTGTAGCAATACCAACTTATCCTCAATATCGGTCGGGACGAGGTCGGCATATCAGTTCCAATCTAAATGAGATGGAACCGATAATGTTGCCGTGTTTCAGCGAAAATCGGATTTCTTTTGTCATCAAAAATTGATTATATGTATTTCATGGTAATGGACTGTTACCAAGCGAGTACGAAACTTGTAACTCGGCTATTTTATCTATTTAACGAAATAAAATATTTTTTTACAAAATACTCTAGTGTGATGATAGTATTTGTGATAGGTCCTATTGGTAAGTCATCACCGTCGCCTATGGACAACAGATGCACCGATGCGTTGTTAATAAAGAAAGACTATAAAAGACAGTCATTATATTTTTTAATAGCTACTGGTAACCTCGTAACTTTTATTTATTTATTTATTAGTAATGAACTGCTATCCTAAACTTCACAACCCATAACTATCGCACTGTTGGGCTGGGATCAGTTGATCGCTTTTTTATGAGTAATAATAATAGTAATAAGAGTATTAATGAATCATTAACATTAATATTATCAATATAATCCCTCTAAAGAGCCTTACTATCAGCGGGCATGATTTAGTCGCCTCTTACGACACCCATCCGGCGTGGAATAGAGGTTAATATTTAAAGCCGCCTCAATGTGGCTTTAGATGGCTTTTGATTTTTTGACTGGTACCAGATAAAATATTAGTGTTCGAGCCCATAACTCAGTCTCATCACATTCACAAAACAGACAACAGTTTTGTTATTATCTTTAAATAATTTCCATTTATAACATACTAGGAAATCACCCTCACTTCGCTTCGGGAAAAATAGCAAAAAAAAAATATAGCCTATGTCACCAGGTGATAGTGTAGATTCCCAACAGTGAAAGAATTTTTCAAATCGGATTGATACTTTCGGAGCCTATTCAATGCAAACAAACAATTAAATCTTTCCTCTTTATAATATTAGTATAGATAACTCTGTTGTAACTATAATATAACCACAACATTAACCTGTATCCAGTTGCATAAGTAATGTGTGTATCACGTCTGATTTGCTCGTAAATTGCTAGTATCTGCTCCTGCTCCTCCATTAAATAACCAAACATCTCTTTTACGAGTACTCTAAATGCCATCTGCCGATAAAACCTCCGTAAAGATAGATCCCTAATGTGTCAACCCTCGTACACTGCTAATGTACCGTGTGAAGTTATGCCCTAAAGACTAAAACAACAGAATATTTAAAAGTTTTCAAACGCTCCTTTTTTCAGGCGATTACATTTAACTTACGGACGAAAAATATGTAAGTTTTAAGGTATGTTCTATTACTTAGATTTTGATTTTTAAATAGTCCAAGTCCTCTTTTAGTCCAAGTTATCCTCCCCTGGTATTGGTGTAACTTGCTAAACAAAGGACGAGACTATATCACCAGATCCTCCTATGGAACGCTGGGCTCTGTACTTACAGTAGGTACACTTGGTTTATTCCCGACTTTATTCATGCATGGTGGATGATGCATTGATTCGCAATAATTGAAAAAACGAAAAACGGAACCTTTATAGGATCACTCCTGCATCTGGGCGACCGCCGTTCACAGCCAATTTACTCCGAAACTACTGGACCAAATGAGTTGTTTGGTACTCACGTACTTTTTTGTGACCCAAAGACGAAGACATAAAGCAAACAACTGAATTTTGAAAAAAAATAATAAAATCGAAATTAAACAAAAACTGTTTTGAAAACCGTATCGTGTGTATGTCAAATGAAAAGGCTTATTGTAAGAATCTCAAATAGATTTTTGTTATAGATCTACAATGGATAGTTTGAAAATTATTCAAATAAGAACGAAAATGAAAGCCAGAAATTGACCATTCCCCCTTATCTCCGAAACTACTGACGCTAGAATTTTGAAAAAAAAATATACAGTGAATAGTTCTTTACTTAAATATTACAGAAAAACCTATCAGAACTCTATAGTCTTAAAACAAAAACCCGGTAAATACATAAAAAAAATAAACATTTAATGATAAGGAACCATCTCCAAGCGAGTTTAATTCGCACTCGTCAAGTCTTTTCTATTAGGTTGTAATTTAATTTAGTAGTTAACTTGGTGATTAATTATTACAATTTATATAGCGAACTAGAAATAAGAGCAAAACTATTGTAACGAATCGAGAGTGTGGTTTTGTTTATAGACTTTCCGTTTGTTTTACTCGCGGGACGCGTGATTGATTCACTTTTTCCATTGTAGTGGCTATGGTAACCATCAATTGGAATAAAGTGAGAAGTATTTTGAGATATTTATTAAATTTTGGGGGTAGTCTGCAATCCTGTAAATCCTATTATCTAATTAATTATTGAGATAAAGTTACGGTAGAGGTTAACTATATTATCTGTGGAAATCTTCCTGTAATCGAAACGATTTCTCAACAGTAGGTAGACGTACTCAGTTATACCGTACATAAGGTTCATATGATTTGCCATGTTTCTTGATCTCTTGGTACATAAATAGCGGGTATAAACGAGCAAATGGTAAATGGTCATCTTCGATCATGGTTATCTTCAATGGACATAAATATAGACAAGAATAAAAGAAGACCATAGTGACCCAGGAGAGAACTGGCGCATGATATGAGACCAGGAGTATGGATTCATGTTACTGAATAATGGTGTTCAACAGAGTACACCACAAGTAGGGGATTTTAGCTTGTATCAAGAACCCTTTACACTCCAAAAAACTCTCAACTGATGATTGCGTGTCTCTTATTTGTACCCGACCGCCAGCAAAGTTTATGTTCTTCGCGCGTATCTTGTATCTTGTATGTATGTAATATTCTTTATTACCTCGTGTTTTCCAAACCGCTGAACAGATTATATACTTAAGAAATCGTTAAATTCGTCTTGATAACGCAAGTTTTCTTAGAAAAATTAAATAAATAAAAAACAAATATGGTTGATGTGAGATGCCATTGTTTGAAGTACCAAAAAATAAAAAGAAATCGTATAATGTAATATGAGTATCAAATTAAAGAGCTCACCATAAGGATTTAAAAAAGGTATATCATGATAGGGTTTTTGATAGCGGGCGGGTTTTTTTATGCAATTTTTTAATTTTTACGGACACTTTTCATACACAGAGATGGTTCTCCTTACTCCATTTTTTGGGAGCTAAGACACCAAAGAGAGATATACCTACAGATCCACACACACAGACAAACAGATACACAGACACGCCAAACTTATAACACCCCTCTTTTTTCGTCGGAGGTTAATTGTAGGTCTGTTCTTATTGCCACCCATTGTTATGGTCATATGATGGGCTTCTTTTATAAAAAGCAAAGCAAAGCAAAGCAACAACCCATAATTGTCCCACTGCTGGGCTCGGGGTCTCCTCTCACAATGTGAGGGGGACAGGCCATAGTCTACCACGCTGGCCAAGTGCGGATTGGTAGACTTCACACACCTTTGAGAACATTATGGAGAACTCTCAGGTGTGCAGGTTTCCTCACGATGTTTTCCTTCACCGAAGCAAGTGATAATTAACTTGTAATACGCACATAATATTTGAAAATTAGAGGTGCGTGCCAGGATTTGAACCCGGGCCCCCGCGTTCGGAAGACCAACGTTCTAACCACTAGGCTATCACTGCTCTATATATTCTTTTATAACATCTTTTATAACATAATGCGAAGGCAAGTAAATGGTGTTTAGATTTATAAGTATATGTTTGTACATAGTTAAGTATCACTGTATGCTTTCCCAATACAATAAAATAATCACTTTGATGAATATTGATCCAAGCGTAACCCAGTGTTTTGTATCAGAACTCACCTCTCGTTTTGTCTTTATTAGGGTAGCATGATTTAACTAAATCGTTATTGAAATTACAGCCTTATCCTCCCATCGAATATCGATAAACGATTTGGTCGTACGTATTATCATTTAAATGTTGAATCTCGTCAGATGGGGGTACCCATCTGAAAATCTAAAAAGCGATTCTTGAGGCTTGAAGTAATTTTGCATACGTATGTAGTGTATAATGTTGACGTTTTATACTTTTTATGTATTATTAGCAGACAAATAATATAACTCAAGTGGTCACCGTCATCCTTGGACTATTATGTATAAATGTAAAACGTATTTTTTTAACTTTGGTTGTTGGTGATAGGTAAGAAGGTAGAAAGGTACTTTAAGCATAAAAGCAACAACCCATAATTGTCTCAATACTGGGTTCGGGGTCTCCTCTCACAATGTGAGAATAGGCCATAGTCTACCACGCTGGCTCAGTGCAGATTGGTAGACTTCACACACCGTTGAGAACTTTATGGAGAACTCTCCGGTGTGCAAGTTTCCTCACGATGTTTTCCTTCACCGAAGCAAATGATAATAATTAACTTATAATAGTGCGAGCGGCGACCGTCAGATCCACTACGTCATCTGATACTAAGATAAGCCCCTTGGCACATGTTCATAAAAGTGATGCTTAGTTCCGAAAAATTAGTGAAAAAAATTAGAATTGGCCGAAAGTACAAAATAAAGTACCACTTCCGGTGAAAAAAAATTAATGGCACTTACGTCATTTGATACCGAGAGGATACTTGTGGCATCAAATAGCACTATATTGGTAGTTACAGAAAAATCTTGTCTGCCAGTTCCTGTATGGCCGAAAGTGCTCGGCAGACTGTTTCAAAGGTAACAATTCAGACCCCCCAATCTACGTTATTTGATACAAAGATGAAATAAGTTGCAAATGTTAGGTATTAGTCCAATATTGAATTATGTACCAGTCTGCCGAAGGTATTCTGGCCGAAACCCCTCCTTGTACTTGAATAAAAATAGGTACAGTTGTGAGGAAATCAGTCACTTATGTCATTTGATATCGAGAGGATACTTGTGGCATCAAATAGCACTATATTGTTAGTTACAGAAAAATCTTGTCTACCAGTCCTTGTATGGCCGAAAGTGCTCGGCAGACTGTTTCAAATGTAACAATTTGGATCCCCCAGTCTACGTTATTGGATACAAATATGAAATAAGTTGCAAATGTTAGGTATTAATCCTATATTGAATTATGTACCAGTCTGCCCAAGGTATTTTGGCCGAAACCCCTCCCCCCGTACTTGAATAAAAATAGGTACAGTTATGAGGAAATCAGTCACCTATGTCATTTGATATCGAGAGGATACTTGTAGCATCAAATAGCACTATATTGGTAGTTACAGACAAATTTTTTTTGCCAGTTCTTGTATGGCCGAAAGTGCTCGGCAGACTGTTTCAAAAGTAACAATTAAGACCCCCCAATCTACGTTATTTGATACAAAGATGAAATAAGTTGCAAATGTTAGGTATTAGTCCTATATTGAATTATGTACCAGTCTGCCGAAGGTATTCTGGCCGAAACCCCTCCTTGTACTTGAATAAAAATAGGTACAGTTATGAGGAAATCAGTCACTTATGTCATTTGATATCGAGAGGATACTTGTGGCATCAAATAGCACTATATTGGTAGTTACAGAAAAATCTTGTCTGCCAGTTCCTGTATGGCCGAAAGTGCTCGGCAGACTGTTTCAAATGTAACAATTCAGACCCCCCAATCTACGTTATTTGATACAAAGATGAAATAAGTTGCAAATGTTAGGTATTAGTCCTATATTGAATTATGTACCAGTCTGCCGAAGGTATTCTGGCCGAAACCCCTCCTTGTACTTGAATAAAAATAGGTACAGTTATGAGGAAATCAGTCACCTATGTCATTTGATATCGAGATGATACTTGTGGCATCAAATAGCACTATATTGGTAGTTACAGAAAAATCTTGTCTGCCAGTTCCTGTATGGCCGAAAGTGCTCGGCAGACTGTTTCAAATGTAACAATTTGAATCCCCCAGTCTACGTTATTGGATACAAATATGAAATAAGTTGCAAATGTTAGGTATTAATCCTATATTGAATTATGTACCTGTCTGCAGAAGTATTCTGGCCGAAACTCCTTCCCCCGTACTTGATAAAAATAGGTACAGTTGTGAGGAAATCAGTCACTTACGTCATTTGATATCGAGAGGATACTTGTGACATCAAATAGCACTATATTGGTAG